>JAVJGJ010000014.1:70007278-70019324 GCA_035590215.1 Microhierax caerulescens | reverse complement strand
TTGCCCTTCTCTGGACACGCTCCAGCACCTCCCCGTCCCCCTTGCAGTGAGGGGCCCAAACCTGAACACAGGGTTTGAGGTGCGGCCTCACCAGTGCTGAGTACAGGTGACGATCACTTTAAATAGCTTTAGATACCTATTTTAGACAACTAAATACCTCTCATAATCAACATATTCAACTTGAGGGTAAGCTGAACAGTTCCCTAGTTGCCATCAGTACTGACAACATCTCCACTGACGACAGCAGGAACTTAAGACACCTACTCACATAAAGACACTGAAATCCAGATGTCTACGAGGCACAGCTGAGCCCTACTTCCAACTTTTAGATAGCCAAGCTGTGTCTATCGGCTAATGGGCTGCTTGTCCTGTTTGAGCTGTTTCTACGCAGAGGCTGGATTTTAAAAATTGAGAGTTGTTTGGTTTTTTTAGGTCTGTTGATTTTTGGTTTAACACAATGGACCAACTTTATAGCATACTGCACTGTGAGAATATGGGCACATGAATCACCTACTCCAGCATAACTGAGGATGACAGTTTAAAGCAACTTCCTGTTAACTGTTGCAGCGAATGCTTTTGCTTGGTAATACCTCATTCCACAGCAGAAAAGCACTTAAGCGCATCCTTAGCATTAAGCATAAATTTAACACCCACTGACTTTAATGAGAACTAAGTAATGTGCTTAGTTGCTCTGTTGAACTGTAGCCAACAGGAGCTGGAAAAAGATAAAGGCAAAGGAGAAATGTTGCTGCTCTAGAAAATCTGGGGTCTTTCCAATGTCTATAGTTGTACATTTTGCTACAAGACAAAGAAGGGCTAAAATTCTGGATGGGATCTATCTTTTGGTACAGACATATTCTAAAATAAATCTGAATTAGAAGAAACTATCCAGATTCTTTGAGTGGTGTTACAAAGGTATTGTATGTACTTAATAGCAATCACTTCAGCAATCCCAAATCCTTAAATATAAGATCTCTTTTACAGAGTAAGATTGTGTCTTTTTACCCATCTATGAACTCCTGTAATTAATGCTGATAACAGCAAACTTTCTTTTAAATAAATGCCTCTTCAAGACCATCATCATCACAATAAAATCATATTTCTGTCCCTCAGTCATAAGCAAGTCATGGCCTCTGAAACTGCAAATGACTGCAGTGGTTTAATCCTACATTTAAACCCTTATAACTACACTCTCACATCCATGCCAGTAATTCCTTTCTTGTTGCAAATCACTGATACCCTTTACAAAAAGGACATTAAAAAAAAGCAAAGTAAGAAGCTCATTTTGATCTGTTTTCCACGTTTCTGAGGCAACACTAAATGGAGACAAAGGGCACTTGCAAATCTCCCTAAGGAGACCGTGGGGTAGTATAACTAAATCAAGCGAGCCATGCTGTGCAGAATAAAAGCAGCTCCATTTTCACTAGTGTACGCACATCTTCAAAGCAGAAAGGAAAAACACTGACCAGCTCAAACAGGGCAGGGATTACATCCATCCTAGACGCTAGGGGCATGCAATCCAAAATTCTCATGACACAGGCGGTCCTATCAGCCCAGCAGGACTCTGAGCACTCTAGGCAGGATACACCTCTGAAACAGCAAGAGGCAGCCTGACAAGGTCCACATAGCAGAGGGGGTTGGCCATCACAAGCCAAGTCTGTACAGGTGCTGTGGATCATCAGACACGTTCCTGCAGGCCCAGAAGGGTTTGCCCAGACTAGGCAAATGACTGGTACTATGTAAAATATAAGTGCAAGCTCACTGGCACATTTAAACAGCCGCTTTAAAATTATCTAAAGAGAGAAAGGTGAATGTAACAAAACTGTTAGAGTTATATATATATATATATATTACAGTGAGAGACTCTGAAAATCCAGTACAAAAATGTTGATATTCTTTATACACTACAAATGTTCGCTATCACCGGAACTAGGTGATTTGCAGGGGCTACTTAAAAAAAAGCCAAAAAAACAACCAACCAAAAAACCCACAAACTTCCTGAGGCTTTTCACTGCATGGCACTGGGAGGTTCCCTTTTTCTCCAACTCCCACAGACTGTGGGAAGTCCAGACCCTGCTATTTGCATGGTGACTCGAGAAAGAAATTTCTCCTGAACGAGTTGGTGTAATTCCCACTGATGTGGAAAAGGGCTTTATTCCTGAGGTAAGACAGATTCTGGTTGCAAAACTGCCAGCCATGACAATCTTCCTGTTGCTGTCTCTTCTGTACTTCCATATACATTAAGTCAGTTAAGTGCACTGGCTTAACAATATCAAGATGTAACACTCCCATGACGCAGAGCTAGAGGAGAGCCACAAATTACGCAGCAATCTGCCCTCTTGACTGTGATGAAAGGAATATATTACCTGATACAGCCATTTTCAATCCTTTCAATATCTTCATCAGTAGCTCTGACAGACAGCCTGTGCATACCAGGGTAGGAGTGCTGGGTGTTGATTTTTGCCATTTTGCTTCACATATCAACATCTAAATGACAGCTGAAATGGAGGAAAAAAAACATACTGTGAAGGCTGCGAAAGAAACGTGCTCATTTTACTTAAAAAGAGCGATTCATTAAAATAATGAAACAACAAAAAGCAATTTCAACCATTTGAAAAATAGCCAGTGATATTGATACACACAATGTGATACCTGTTTCTTGATTTATTTGCACTAGTCAGACAAAAGTGCTAGTAAAAGTGTAACAAAGAAAACTCATCATGACCAAAGAAAAGGATTACATGACACTATATTCTTTTTAGTCTCTGGACTTTCTGAATACCTACACCATCATACCTATTATCCACAGCAAAATTGCATTTAAAATCTCATTAAAATAAGGTTGCAGTTAGAAAACCAACCAAAAAAAGCTAGGTAATACATGTGCAAGGACAACCCATTCCACTTCAAGTTGATCCTCTTCTGCTAATTTTATCTATTTTATGATTAAGAGGGGTTTTATTGCAAAAATGCATATTAACTAGATAATTAATGAAATGTATCCCTCAGCTTGAAATATGTCATTATATTATGTTACACGTATATATATAATGCCAATATATGCATTAATTCTGTATTAAACTCTGCGCTACACATACACTAGGGTTTTTTACATTTCCATATGTCATTTTTATTATACTGCTTCAAGACAAGCTCTGTGAAGATAATCAGCAGCCCAGTTCCTACAAGATTTAGGAAACTGACCTAAATTCCTTTCCTTTGGAAGATTTGGCTTTCAATGACTTGCCAAATTCGTAACACATCTGTCACCTGCAAAACAGGTTTTAAGACTCAAGGCAAGTGTCTTGAAAATTCAGGGACTGAAAGACTTTTAGTGAAAGCTTTAAATTTTGAAAAAAAAAAAAATCAAATTTTGAAACTCCATTCAGGAAGCCTTTTTGTTTGAGATATGACTAGAATGAAATTCTCTTGGGATCATTCAACTACCTCAGACTATCTACTGTCCCTTTTTCACCTGTAATCCTTTCTCTCACTGACCGTACAACATTCAGCTTTAGCAGCAAATGAAATACAGATCTTATGAAACTTTCTGCCCTGAAGTATTCCTCAAAGTTCACAATCCATGATGAAGTCTGTCATGCATCCAGTTTCTTAAAAACCAGACACCTGATTTACCCTCCACTCAACTCCCAGACAACTAAATAAATCATATACAATTTTTAAAATTATTTCATATATTTCAGAATATAATACAGAATAATTTTTAATTATTTTTTTTTAAAATAACCCTTGGGTATCATATAACACCTGAAAATCTGATTAGTGTTTCCCATTACTCGTTTTGCCTCAGTGTAGATCACTGATGTATAACTGACCTTAAACTTAAATATCACTTTAAACTGAGCCCTGTACATACTGGTTAACTTGAGTTTTACTGGGAAAAAATGGGCATTTCTATTACACGTTGATGAAAAAGAAAATAGAGATCTTTCACCCAGCTCTCAGATTTGAATGTTCACTCAGAAGAATTAATTCCTAAAGTGCAGATAACTTACGTTAAAAACATAACTAAATTTAAAAATGTTAACTGAGCAGTCTCACAAAATTAATCAAGTTTGTCTGTTCAAAAAACATCTGCCAAATTATTTATGTATATGTTAATGTATATCCATTAAAAATACCAATTAATATTTCTTTTTAAATTATTCAGCCTTTGAGAGATAAGCATTGTTATCAATAAATTAACCAGTCAAATGAGCAGGCTTCAAAATAGGTATGATGCCAAAAATATCTCATCTCTAGGAAAATTTTTCATATATCATTTTTTAGTTATAATTAGTGCTTCTACTACATATTTTGTAACACAAAATTAGATGGCATGCAATAGTGCTTTGGTAATTAGAACACTTATTTTGCTATAACAGCGAGTATTAAGGTAACTCCCATTTCTCATATATTAATTTGAACATCATTAATTCAAGGGAAGAAGAAAATGTGTTTTTCCTTCCATTGTTAATGATTTCTTCAAAGTTCAGCTTACCAAAACCTGCAAAAGTACCCTACAATTTACACTCTGTCTCACTGCCCGGGTTCCAAGACCTGAAGTTAGAACAAGAGGCTACAAGGCAGCAGCCAGGTTGTCCCAGCCGCTTCCTTTAAAAAGAGCCGCGTGCTTCCCGCTGGCACACTGTTGCGCACGCACAGCAGGCAAGGCACAGCAGCAAGCCGCTTCTTCCTACTGCGCGTTGCTCTTGCTGCCCATTTCATTTCCACTGCTTTGAGCTATACTAAGCCTCACCAAAAAAAATAACGTTTGAGAGTAAAGTGGCACGAGCTGCCCGGATTTTTCTGCTCTGTATAGACCCTGCTCTCCTTTAAAGCTCAGCCAAATAATTTTAGTGGGTTTATTTTCATTGTTATAAAACTCTCTATCACATTGCAGGAGGGAAGGAGGAGTTGTCACTCTTCCATCAAACAGTGTCATGTGTTCCCCGTGGACCCCCATTCAACTTCCACTTTATTCTAGTTCCTGGTTCTAAAAGTTTGATGGTGGGAAAAGAAGAACGGTTCATAAGGTAAGTGACAAAGCATTAACTTTCTTGTAAGGATGTATTTCCAGCACAAAGTTAGCACTGAGTTAAGAGCTCGACCAGTTCTGCCACCTAACACAATGGTAACCCTGTCATTAGTTCTGGTGATTCACAGTCAGATCGATGTCTGTTTATAGCAGTTCTTTAACAAGGGTCACCTGTTTCATAATCTCCAACAAAATAGATAACTCTGTTAAAGCAATAAAAGTGTAAGATAAGAAAAACCCTCTGAAGTCCAGGGATGATGTAGCTTATTTGCTACCAAACATGCGTTATCTCACTGAAAAGACGCATGGCTTCTGAACCTGGGGAGTACTTAGCAGTGCCTTTCTACATTTCAAATCCTGTAGGTGTGACATATGGATTTCCAGACCTGTTGTTTCTGCATCAGTTCCCGAAAGTTTTGTTAAAAAACATTAGGTACTATTACTTTAAACTTCAAACTGAAATGGCTTCTCCAGATGTTACTAATCTCCTGAAATTAGATATTACTAGTCTGGAATTAGACACTAATAGATACTGGAATTAGATATTCTAAATCTCCTGGAACAGCTTGAGTATGCCAGTGGAGCACTGAATCCAGGAAACAGTTGGATAACTTATTTAGACTTCCAAAAGCTGTGCCATGGGAGAAACAAAACAAGTCATAGGATATGAAACCGAACACTGTTTTGGATTGAAAACTAGCTTCTTTTGGAAGACAGAAAGCAAGAACGGGACTAAACAGTCACCTTTACCACTGCAAAAGCTTAAGAACAATATTCCTCGAGGTTCCATAGGAAAACCTCTATTTAATGGTGCTGACAAAAAGAAGGAGCGGTGAGACGAGATCTCAGGACGGCAAAAAGCACTATGGGCAGGAGAAACAAGAGGAGCGCAAGGAACTTCAGGGTGACCCACACCATTTAGATCAATTTCCCAATTTGACAGCAAGTGATATGCAATATAGGCAAATGGATATCAATGAATACAGGTGAAAAGCATGTAAACTACTGCTTTACATGCTTCCAAATTAACCATATGATCTTCAAAAGAGAACCTGAACACTATATATGTACAGGTCAGTGAAACCCCCTGTTCAGTGCACAGCAGGCTTGCTGACACAACAGCTACCAATGTATACATGGAAAGTATTAATGACACAAAGAATACTAAAACCGCTTCGTAAAACAACAGCGAGGACTTAGCTGAAATACTATTAGCCCTTCTCTTAAACAGAAAGATAATGCAGAATAAAAGCATGGCAAGAATGATTAAGGACATAGAAAAGAGAGAGAAAGAAATGGGGCTTGCTCACCCTAGAAAGGCTGAGAATAAGAAGCTATAAAATAAAAATATGTAGGCAGAATTGGAGATCTGTTGGGAGTCCTTACAAAGATTTCAGCTGTAAAATGCAAATTCAATATACAATGTGGTCTGAGCTCTTAATCTGCACTAGACTGGAGAGAAGGAGGAAGGGAAAATTTCACAGAAATACAACCCTAAAGCAGCAAATATTAATATATTTTTGGAGGGAGGTAGGGAGAGCAGATGAAGGTTCATTATTAAATTGTGCCATGCATGTCCATCTGTGGTAGAGACAAAACACAGGACTAGTAGAAATAAAATTATGCAGTAATTTGGGTACAGCACAGGTGGTGAGACCTCCTGAAGCAACATGGTTTGGCCTTGCATGAAGCATATAACATTCTGACAAATTACTGGCCATCTGATAAAGGAGAAATATTTCTTTCTGGGCTGCCAAGATTCCTAATGATACATGTTTTTAACAGTCTAGGGAGAAGATCAGCATTTCAAAGCTAGATCCAAAACCTGGCAAGCGACTGACTAGGGAGCAGCTTAAAATGAGCATGGAGCTACCAGGAGTGAGCCAGCACGAAAATGCTGCAGAGGCACAAGATTCCACAAACACCTTTTTCAGGACCGCAAAGAGACAGCTCCAGCAAGCTGGGATCTACAGTCCTAAAACTGCCACTATAAGCTGGTGCTTACAAGATGGTTTTAAGACTGGAGTAGAGCTCAGCTTTGTATTTGAAAACATAGTTGTTACAGCAGTGTGGTGAGTTGGCCTTGGCTGGCTGGCAGGCACCCACCCAGCTGCTCTCTCAGCAGCCTCGTTGGAGAAAGTAAAACAAGAAAGCTCACGGGTCGAGATAAGGACAGGGACATCACTTACCAACCATCATCAGAGGCAAAAACAACTGGAACTGGGGAAAACTAATTTAATGTATTGCTCATTAAAATAGTGATGGTGTGAAACAAAGACAAAACCCCCTCCCCCCCTCTTTTTTTCCCCAGATGCAACTTCATTTCTACAATCTCAACTCCCCCACCCTGCTGGGAGCGCAGGGGGTAGGGAATGGGGGTTGCCATCAGTCCATCGCATCTGCTCTCTCCCACTCCTTCCTCCCCACACCCTCCCCTGCTCCAGGGTGGATCCTTCCCATGGGCTGCAGTCCTTCATGAACTGCTCCAATGTGGGTCCGCTCCACAGGCTGCAGTCCTTCAGGACAAACCTGCTTCAGCGTGGGTCCTGCATGGGCCACAGTTCCTGTCAGGAGAACCTCTTCCTACATGGGCTCCTCTCCACTGGCTCCGGTTTCCTTCAGGAGATAGCTACTTGCTCCACCACGGGGTCCTCCGTAGTGGATATCTGCTCCAGCATGGCCCTCTTCATGGGCTGCTGGGGAATCTCCACTCTGCGCCTGAAACACCACCTCCCGTCCTTCTCTGACCTTGGTGTCTGCAGAGCTGTTTCTCACACTTTTTTTCCGCCTCCTCAGTCCTCACATGCTGCCTGTGTGGCATTTTACCCTTTCTTACGTGCATTCCCCATGAGGCACCAGCATGGTGGCTGCAGGGCTCAGCTGCACCCTGTGCCGCTGTGTCCAGCACACACAGCCCCGGCCACCCCTCACAGAGCCCTGCAGCGCCCTGCCAGCCCCTGGGCACCCACGATGCAAGTAGGTATCTGCCTTTCAAAAAGTCTCTGTTATCGTTGAAGTACACTCTCTGCTCTGAATACGTAAAGCTAGTAATGACACCCCAAGGTAAAACTTGATTACCTAAAGGCTGGAAGTCCGATAAATCCATGTTAGGCACTTAAAACTGGTATTTAGCTCACAAGCGATTTAACGAGACAGACACAGACAACCACATAGCCCTTGGAGCCTGAATCTAGTCACCCAGTTTGAAGCAACCAAATTGGAGAACTGAACCCCTCAAGTTTCCTTGTAATTTTTAGTTTTCCAGAATTAAGTGACTTATCTTTAAGCACACCAAGTCAAACTTTGGAAAATAAAAACTGTCTGAGGTTGAAGAATTTTCCAGTGCCTGCAAAGTAAAATGTAACTGCAACAATCCTAGATCTTCAAAGATTGACATCTTTACCAATGACTTCAGCAGAATTTTAACATGCTTTCTCACGTAGTATTTCTTTCTGTGCTACCAATTGTACTAACCCAAAGGAGGAATAATAATTCCATACTCAATTATATTGCTTTTCAGTACATAAATCACTGACTGAAATTAGAGCTAAACAAGAAAGATATACTATCCTACCAAAAATATAACAAATTATACATTAGTGATAGCTCTCCCTAGTCCAAACACAAATATGTACTCTTTCATCATCTTCCATTTGGATTCAACAGCAACTGATGGTTTGTGTCAAATTATTTTATATGTGTTGTTTGTTTGGTATGAAAGACCTGTGTAATCAAGACAGCCAGTTGTTTGGCAGCAAACACAGGTTCAAGTAACATGAAAACTTCAGATTCACATAAGCATTTCCTAATCTTGAAAGTAGGTTCTACTTATCTCTTTATAACATTAAAGGCTCAGAATTAGAGGTACAAAGGCTGCAGTATCTAAATTTTAGGAGCCATACTATCCAGTGGATTTCCTACAGGAGGCACACAGAAAATCAGGTACCCAGGAATAAGGCACTGAGAAGGAAGCTACATAGGCTAGCCAATACAAAATGACTGAAGCTAAAACGGGAGACTGAAAATATCTGAGCATCTAAGTGCAGGCCAAAAGGACTACAGACAGAAAAATATGGCAGAATTCAAAAAACAGCTTTTCAAGGTGAAATATGTATCACAGTCACAAAGTAAAAGGTGACTACATATGATTTTATCATGGATCTTATATATTTGTGTAGTCGGTAAGATACTGTTGCTGTTGAGCCTTTCAACAACAGTTTACTTATTGCTATGGAAGCAGTGATAAGCTGCACAGGATCACTTACATCATTTTAGTTAAGTCACGTTCCAAATCCTCACACAGCCTCTCAGGTTCAACCCTGGTAAGTCTTTGGGATTTACTTTGGGATTTGACCTCCACCTACATGATCCTTGTTACATCACTTGGTAATATTTGCAGCTCAGCTGTACATTATGTATGTTGTGCATTTTATGTGTGACAGTCTGCAGTTCCAACAGATCAACCAGTACGGCCAACAAATGGGCTTCAAAGACTGGACACTCTATCTTAAAGCAACTATGTGATTTGAAGACAAGGTGCAACTTTTTTCTTCAATGATTTGGAGGTTTGTAAATAAACCTGCAGATTTAACTCTGCCACACTCTTGTGGAAAGCTTTGTATGAAGGCTACTGGATCAGACCCAAGGGGCTGAAAAAATAATGAGCAGGCTGCACCACTTTACTCTTATGAATCATTATGCATAACAGTTTATATCAACAATTCTTAAATCCTATTACCTCTTTTTTAAAGTACACTTTTCAAATTGTATTACCCTCTACTACATTATATTGCATTTTCCGTAGTCTGTGGGCACTGGTATCTCCTGAAAATGCACGTAATTTATACACATAGCCTAGTAACCTCAGTACTAAAGATCTGTCAAATAAATATGCCACCTCTCACAAGTACTCCAGGATGTGCATATACTACACACAACACTGCATATTCATATATGTATAATTTATAGTTTTAGAATTAAATGTGTATGATTATCCTTAATCCATTTGATGGTTGAGTCCCTGGTACCTTGTAGTAGCAAAATAATCTTTTAAATAAATGGAATTATTTGGACTGAATTTCCCTTCTATATCAATGAATTATTAGTAATACAGTCCAATTCTAAGATCTGCTGAATTTTTCTGTGGACCAATTTCTACGAATGTATTGTTTTTCAGACTGGAAACTATTCAGGAGAAACCAGCTGTGTATATCAAACATAACATTGTAACTATAACAGAGTAAATTACAAATTACAGCTGACTGGACAACCAAGTCACATTGTGCTGTTTCTGTTGCTAGTATAGGTTAACGTGAATGCAGGTATCCATGGTACTATACAGCAAATTGGCTCTGTGCAAGGCTTCTGTAATCACTGCCTAAAATTTATCAGTTCTGCCAACATCTCTGTAAGTGCATTCATTTGCCAAGGTAACTCTTAAAAGTGAACGTAACAAGGGCATGAATACAGCTACAACACAGCAGGTTCACATTTCTGAACGAGTATTCTGTAAAATAGATATGTTTACATGTGTGCATGTGCATACATGTGAAGGTTACCCATGGAAATTCCCTCCCAGCCCACTTTACCCAAACTACAGAGCCATCCCGTTTAAACGGCTAGGGAAGGAAAACACGAGAGGTAATTTGTGTCACATTTCACATGCAGGAGCAAGGCATTCGACCGAAGAGGATTTAAGAGATGCTAATGAAAAGAGATGGCAACATCGGAGAAGGCTGCAGGATAACGTGCTGAACTGAAATGACAGTTGGGTGCAAATTGGATGACAAAGGCTGGGGAAGCGCAGAGGTATACAGAAGGCAAAGCTGAGAGATGCTGACATGAAAGCATGGTGTATAATTTTTTCAAGCTGACGTGTTCTTCCCTCAAGTCATTCATTGCTTGTTTACCATGACTACCCTCACTGATCAGACATCCTGACAGTCCCATTATCATCTGCACCGTGTATTTTTCTAATCAGATGGTTTTAGCATGCATACTTGAAGAAAACAAGATAAAAAATATCAGAGGGAGAAAAAAAAAAAAAACCCTGTGCTGACTGAAGGCGAAGTTATGCCATTTCAAAGACTGTAACACCTGAAACTACAATTTACTCAGTTGTAGCAATGAAATTACAGATTTTAAATACAAGAGTCCTATTACTATTTGCTTTAAAGGTAACAACTCTGAATTGGGAAAACAAAATATAGCAAAAAGTGTCCACTACTAACCAGGAGCAACATTCACATTTAAACATCCTTTCTCCAGAGATTTAAAGTGAACATTCATGTAGTTTTTCATGGTCTTCTTTTGGCTTTTTCCTCTTAGCAAGTGGGCCGTGCATTAGAGAAAGACACCGGTTATAGTCATTATTGTATCCTGCAGATTCTTAGGCACACTATGGTCAGATTTATGCTACACAAGTTTTGGAAAAGATCATATCGCTCAAAACATGGTCAATTTAGTGGGAGCACCAGGAATCCCAGGAAAATTATTTCCTTGCACTGAGCTTGTAGCATTTTCTTTACACAGTTTTTGGCTTACACCACAGGCATCAGACAGCAGAGAAGTCAGAGACACACGGCCCGAACCGGTGACACTGAGCCTCAGTCGGCAGGAGTGTGGGAATCCCCCCCAGCTCCAATTCCGTACAGATTTGTGTCCTGAATCCAATTTAGTTGCGGATACACGGATCTTTGTGTCAATTAAAGAAATTAACACTTTTTAAAACGGGAGAGAGAGAGCGCGCTTCTAAGTTCCGTTTCCATGTCCAGCTTTTGAGTTAAGGTTTACACTGCAGTCAGACGCAGGCCGTGGGCCATCCCACCGCCCCCGGGGGTAACAGGAACAGGGGGCTCGCTGCCGCCGCCGCTTTCAGACTCACCCTTCCACGCTCTCCCCCGCAGCATCCGAACACAGAAGCCCTGCCCGCCGCCGCCGCCGCTTCGGGGCCGTTATCCCGCAGCACGGCGGGCAGCGCCGCCCTGCCCCGGCGCGGTGTCGGCCAGA
>JAVJGJ010000014.1:69975530-69999724 GCA_035590215.1 Microhierax caerulescens | reverse complement strand
CAGCACCCTTCTAGCTACAAATACAAAGCACAGCACTGAGGGCTGTGTGGGAAAATTAACTCCGTATCAGCCAGACCCAATACACAACCTCTGGTCAAAAGACCTTGCCAAGATTAAATGTTTTTATCCTCTCACCAATCAGCAAAGCAGATGATGCAGGAATATTATGTACCAACCTGAGGGATATGATGAAGAGTCCACATTCCTTTGGCTTCCCTTGAAAAGTTTTGCTTCTTAGAGCTCTCCCATTCTAGTTCTGCAGTATCCTTTTCTTCCTTCAGAGCATAACACTAAGTACAAACTCTCCAACATCCATTCAGAGTGAATATCTGTGCTTTAAAAATCCTGTAGCTGCTAGAAAATGGCTAGTGAGCTGGGGTGATGCATCTCCAAGTATTTTCTATTAATCCTTTTTTTCCACACAATACATTTTAGGAAATCTTTGTCTTCAGTTAGTTGGTTGTAGTGCATGGCTCAGAGTATTTTCAGGAGGGAAAATGGGGAAACAGCCTTCCCTTTTTTTCTATATTTTGTCACACTGCCTGTCTTGTTATTTGCCTTTACTTGCATATAATGAAATTGCCTCTCATATCATGCTGTGGTCTTTAAATAGTTCCATTTTGTTGTGTTAATTAGATGCCTGTGAGTTAAAGAAATACTGTCAATAGCACAATGGCTAAATGTCCACAAAAATTATATATAATCTTAAGCTAGTTTCTTTAAAATCAAAAAAAGAAACAAAACTGGGGGGAAAAATTCACAATCATTGAGTCCATAAACTGCACTTTTTATAACGTGTACTTTCACAATCTTCTGAGAAAGAAAATTCACACAGATATTCTCCAGCTGCTTTCCATTTCTCCAGTTTGTCTTGAAGCTCCCTTTAACTCCAGGACCAGCTGGCTTGTAAGTTCTCAGGCTAATCATCAGTCACCTCTGAGAAACAAAGAAAAAAAAAATACAGATGATGCAGCGGTAACTTCTCCCAAATGCACCAGAAAACCAGGAGGCAAGGGCAACAGGAGTTTTTCAGAGCTTTGACTTAGTCTATTGTAGGATGAAATCCTGAGCCCATGATAGACTGTAAGCATTCAAAACTCATCACTTGCTGGAAGATTCACTGCAATGTCCTCCTGTGTTCAGCAGGAGGACAGCATTTTGAAGAATGCTTAATCTGTGAGGCATAAAGTAGATCTAAGAAGAGGATCAAGCCAGCTGAGATTGTGACCTTAGTTCTGTAAATCTGCCCTGCTCTCTGCAAACGGACTCAGAGCATAGGTGCAGAGTTCAGCTTCACTGATTTCACTGAGTTGAATCAGGCCCCAAGCTGGAAGCAGATGTTATGTCAGAGCTGTCCTTCCACACCCTGAGGCCAATTCCTGGCACTAGTTATCGGGCTAAAGCAACCTGAGATAAAAACAACCACCATTTTTCAGTCAGCTGAGGCAGTACGCCTCACAGACCATGTGTTGCTATAATGACTAGCCAAGACACGGAGAGAGTCAGGTCCTATGGGGAAGATGGTCATTACACAAAGTAGAAATTCTGGTACATAATCATCCTGCATTGTCAAAAAGGAGTGTTTAGCGGCACTACTAGAAGTTTTCCCGAATCCGTTAGGTGATTAACAATAACGTAAGTCATCATATTACCCAAGAAGCGATGCCTCACTCATCCTTTCATTCCAGTGAACTTCAAGCTCTTTGCTGCTCGAAACCAGTGCAGGTCCAGGGTAATCAACAGAGCTGAGCTTATTTACAGTATCTGAGGCTTTGCCTACGTGGTTCTGCTGTGAGAGGCATTGACATTGTTCTACTAGTTCTCTCAAGACTGCTGTGCTCTACAATACAGTACCACCAGGATGCATCACAGAAGAATAAGGTTTAAAAATAAGAAAGTAAGTAAATAAGCAAGTAAAATAAATAAATAAATGTGTCTGAAAATCTCATTTTCTTTAGGTTAAGAAACCGTAATTTCCTGTTTGCACTGTAGTTCCAACCCATTTCTTCTGATTGTTCCACTTCAGAGGAATTAAATGAACAAAGATTTGTGAACTAATTGGACTGAATTGCAAACCTGAGGAAAGCTCGTTTGGTTGCGTTCCCAAGAGAAACACTGATTAGATTTGTCTTAAAAAGCCACTCACATTTAAACAGCTTGAGTTACGATTTGGAGACAATCTGCAGAACAGGCGTTCACTTGAACAAAACCATGCCGTTCACATGTACAAATGCAAGACAAAAATATTCAAAAGGCAGAAAAAAATCCAGAAATAAAGAATAGAAACATTCAAATGGGGCATATGAAATCCACATCACAGGCATTTTCACAGTTCTGAACCAACCTAGTCCTGCAGGGAAATGACTACTATAGAAAACTGAACATGGCCAAGCCTTTTTCAGAAACTAGCCGTACTAGAGCAAGAGATGTCCTGATAAATAAAAGCAAAAGGGCACACATACCTGTTTAGTGTTCCACCCTGTAACTTCCATGTTTTTAATTGTAAATGAATAAGCTCAATTTATTTACTTTAACTTGTACCACCTGGGGGGAGGTACAGTATGGGGGAAGGATAAGGCTGTGTGCAATTCTTTTTCTAACCAAAATGAACGAGATTTTCCTTGGTTCGCTTATAAATAAATGCTGAATACACAGCAGCTGCTGTGTCCTATTGAAATCAGTGGAAAGCATCCCACACGTTTTGGTGTGACAGGACTGGATCCTTGATATATAAATCAAAGCCTTAGCATCCACCTAAAGCCAGTCATTTTTACAAGCAAAATCACAATACAAGCCATTACAGGCCAAACTTCCCAAAGAATGAAGGGTAAGCCTCTAATACTGTTTAGTGTTCCTGACACAGCAAATAGAGGCATTTGCATAAGAGTAGACCAACAGAGATAGATAAGGAACCTTCAGGCTTGTTGCCTGAGCAAGCACTTGGCTGTATCATTTCCATAGCACAGCCATTTTACAGAACATTTCACAGAAAAGCGCTGTGCGTGCCTCTACCGGGTTCTCTGTCAGGAGAGAGCCCTGAGAGACAGGGAGCACATGGTCACTGACCAGCAGGGATACGGCTTGTGGCCTAAGAGAGGTGTGGGAATTCCTGCTGCCTGCTAGCCTGCCTGTGAATTCACTTGCCATCTTGTGTGAGCCAAACAGCCTGGAGGCACGGGCTGGGTGAGCTGTGCAGAAGCGCCACAGATGCTCAGGAAGCTGTGGAGGTATTTCTGTGAATTTTCATGATGCTCTGTTTAAACAAACATCACTGCAAATGCAGCCTCGTTGACTAGGTTTCCCAGCTGACTAGCTTGGGATAATAAGTATACACAAGAACACTTATTTTTTATATAGCTTCCCAGGACAATCCTATTGCTTAGTGAAAATAAAACTAACCCACTGCCCCTACGAGAATTTCAGCAAAATGCGATTCAGGCCTGAAGCACTGGTAGGGATACAGCCCAGCTCCTCCAAACAGAACAAATTGGCATTTTCAGTCACATAATGGTGGTCCATTAGCAGCAAGCACAAGGCAAGAGACATTTGTGTGAAATATAAAGTAGGGTTTAAAAGCTTTTCTCATGGTGCTTCATGAAGGCAGTTGCTGTCATTGCTGGGCCTCACTGATGACTCTGAGGAAGCTCAGCTGACAGTCTGCAGCCAAATGTTGGTAATCACAGATTAAAGATGTCTCTTTCATGAACTCATAAACATCTTTACTTGGATCTAACAACAGCCTGCCCAGACTCTGAGATGGACTGTGCCCTGACATACATAAGACAAATGACAAGTGGTAGGTCTCTGCTAAAGTTCTAAAGAAACTGAAGAACTAAAGAAAGTGTATGGGGAAAGCTACCAGGGGCTAACAGCTTCACATGTCCCTGTGCTCACTCAACCTCATTTCAACAGCACTTTGAGCAATCTGATGCCTCCTGTCAGAAGTCAGTGACTTAGCTCAACCACTGACCAAAGAGAAGAAAAAATCCTATCCTTTTTATTCTGATGTGGAATTATTTTAGCTAACACCATTTATTTCTGTTTACTGTATGCAAGGCTCAAGGTGTAAAGTGTGCCTTGCTAATAATAATAATAATAATAATAATAATAATAATAGCCATTACTAACTTAATAATGTTAGTAATAGCCATAAAAGCAAGCATTTGAAAATGTGACAGGAAGTTCAATATTTGAGTAAAGAGCACGGAGTCCTGCTAAATCTTCATTTACCTAGCACCAGTAAGTGACTTTATATGACTTTCTGTGGGCCAGAGAGTAAAGCAGGGCAGCAGCAGCCCAGTGCGGTTCCAGATGAACGACCCGCAGCCAGACGTGCAGTACTCAGGCTATGGTGTCACTGACCGGTATGGCCAGCCCCAGTTCACACACATTAGATGAGGCAAAGGTGAAACGCTGAAATAAGAAATGCTTTTAAAGAGCAAATATCACTGGCTGGGGCAGGCGGGAACTTATATGAAGATGATACCAAGATGACCACAGACAGCAAAGACAGGCACTAGAAATCTTTGCTGTATACAAGGTTTGCATAAACAAACAAGCTGCCTGAGGGCTCGGGTCAGTGATCAGTGCACTCCCACCCTGATTTACCTGAACTGAGAACCTACAGGCTCTCAGTGCTGTCTTGGTGGGAGAGACAGGTTCTTGTTAGATGGCTCTTCTCTCTTCGAGGGAAGTATCTTCTTTTGTACTGTGAGTGTTAGGCTGCCTGTGCCCTAGCTCTTTTTAACTTACACACACACGGTTCAGGCATGATAACTTATCACTGACTGACATAGCCTATCATAGCTAATCAGGATGCATATATTTGTCAAGACAGTGAAATCATCCTGGTTTCAGGCCAGCTTGTCTGAAGTTTGAACCACCAACAGGGGTTTTATTTTGGCAAACTAATAATATGCTTAAAAATCCTATACAAAGACCCTCCATAGCAGTAACTATCAGCAACACATAAGTATGAAAGTTGATGCTGCCCAATTGCAAGGAATGAGGAGCACTGTGCATCACCCTTTGCCTCTTGGCCTGAGTAATCCTGTGGAATTGCCTTGGGGGTGCTTTACAGCTATTTCAGTGGGGCTCGAGGCAGGGGTATCAATATATCTTTGCTAATACCAGCGTAGCACTATGAACACTATTCTGTTTGTTGTCTACTTAATGGCATATTCAGAGGGACAGCAAGGCACTGAAATACAGCACTTCCAATTAGCAGCCTGCACAGAGATTGTAACTAATCTTGTGATGCCTCTTGGAAAGTCAAATAAGAAATGGCAGCACAGCTGCCACTGGGAAAAGGCATTTCCCAGGACAGTGCCTCTTTTTTTTCAGCACAGAGGAAACTCAGGGAAAACTTTGGATGGTCAGCAAATCTGAGGGCTAGAGACAGACCCAGAGAGTTTTTGGAAATAGCTTCAGAGGCTGGCAATAAGACAGAAGTACTCATGAGATTAATCCTGCTAAAATCCCGTGTGGCTGATAAGAATCAAGCATGCTTGCACCTGCCAACATACAGAACAACAAATACTGCTGATTTGATGCTGGTAATGGTGAGAGGGACAGGAATGGTTTGGCAGATCATATTCATAAAGGTTTGCTCCCAGTTTATTGCCTTACATAGGGAGAACAGCACTGAAGGACAAGTTTCACGCTCCTGGAAAATAGCATTCCTAAAGTTAGGTTGCATGTTTTGCAACATTGCATTCTAGGGCTATTTCATTTGCCTTGACGTTATTCTCAAAGCACAGGCTGATCAGTACGTAAAGAACCGGTGAATGGTCTGTGCCTGTAATTCAGAGGTAGGCCAGCCCAGGTGTCTGATTTATATGGTAATTTAGATAACTCATTCACATGAACTCTTTAAACACAGAAAAGTGGAGTGTCTTCGCTGAAATCAAAACCTCTGAAAGGTGAGCAATCACCATTCACAACAAACCTCCATTCAACTTTTGTAAATATATATATAAATATAGCATAAAATTTAAGATAAATCACCTTCACAAACTTCTGATTGCTAAACTAAAGCCCCAGAATTCTACAACATCAAAATGTGATCAGGCCATTCTTGGCACTGCAAGAACTGCAAATATTTTCAAAAATAAATCCCAAAGTTGTATACTACATCAGAACCATTAAAAAGTGACATTGTTGCATGTTATTTTTTCTGACAGACATAGAAGGTAGGTCACATGACTAAATCACTGCTGTACCAGTTTCAGAGAATAACAAAAATAAAATTAGAACACTACTGTAGAAATCATTGTACCACACAGAAGTCGGTAGTCACTTTAATCGTGGCTACATTTTATTTATGCATGCTGTGCAGGAGTGAACGACAGAGGGTGTTAGCTTAAGGGAAAACTTGAATTAACTGTCTGGAATACATCTTGTTTGCAGCAATTCACAACACAAAAATCAGGTGCTGGGAAGCACAGCTGTGGCTCAGCATAAATGGCACCGGGCAAACTGTCCATCACCTCATCTTCAAGACCAAAGTAAAGAAATAAAAGAATTGCAAACAAACCCCTCTTCCCATCTCAAACCTTACTCCACAAGTTCTTTGTGTCCAAAGAGTCCAGGTGGGCTGCTTGGGGTTTTTTGTCCCCTCACATGGTAATGATTCAGCAAAGCAAGCTCAGGCTTCAGCTGAGCTTGGGCAACCAGCACAGTCCTTGCGGCCTCGCTCCTGGGAAGGGCTTTGCCCAGGGGGACCCGAGCAGACCTCAGGGCTGGATCCTGCTGGGTGCTGGGCACTGCACACACAGCATCAGCACCCTCAAGTCACATACCCCTGGAGGGAGCCCTGGGCCAGAGTTTTAGGGTTACTTATGCATTTTGTGGGGGTTTCAGGAGCAGCAGTCACTTAAATCAGCAAGAAATAAGTATTTTTTAATGTCTCCTGAAGTGCCTGTCTCTTTAGGCACCTTGACACACGCCAGGGCACGCAACTGCAAGCAAACAGTGCTCTCCTGTAAGAGCATTTTCTCATTTGTTTTGCCACGCTGATGGAGAAAAAAGCCATGGGGGCCTCTTTCTTCCACTAGTAATGTTTGAACAAACACAAAGAACAAATGTCTCAAGTACGAAAGCAGGCTGGCAAGGGAGAGGGGCGCTGACAGGGCCTGAAACGCCATGCACAGCTGAATCTGTAAGTTACAACAGATTAAAAAAGGTCTGTTTCCCCAGCCAGCCTTCCTTTTTGCTGTCCAGCTAAAAGACCTGGCTTTGCCATCAGCAGGTTTCAGGGTGGTAGGGATGTTCATGTTTTTATGTTATTTATGACTAATTTTTAGACTTGAATGATTTTTAATGTACCTTGCAGAATGGATAAATGTTCTTTTAATGACTTTCTGGGCAGCAGCTCAGAAAATGTTTCTAATGAGATATTTTGTGGCATGCCTTGGTATCAGTAGGTGTGCCTTTGTTTTCTAAAGCTTTCAAAGGGCAAAACAATTTCCTCCACTCTTCACAAAATCAAGGAGATATAGATAGTAACGTATATAAATGGACAAACCTAAGCCTCTCCTGCTGTGTTCACCAGAGGGAAAGACTTCACTGGCAGGGCTCAGGGCTATTTTAGGTGCTGTGGATTATCTCATCCAGCATCTAGCAGCTAGAGCAAACGAGTCTTCTGTAGGTCTTGTCAAATACACCAGCCTGAACCAGATGTCTTGGAGACTCTCAGCCATCTTAGATAGCACTGGGCAGGTGTGTCTAGGCAGCTGGACTTAGTCCTGTTTGTCTCAATTCTGTGTGTTTGAAGAGAAAAAAAAAAATATTTTTAAAGTTCCTTAATGTATTTAGACTCCTCAGAAAGAGTATTTGTAGCAACAGTATGCATGAGCGTCACATCTACATCCCAAATCACTAGATTTTCATCCTGCTCAACTCAAATGCCAAATCTGTATCCTGGACACACATGTACTCCTCACCGAGTGCTTGCATTTAGATTTCAACTCTCAGGTGAAAATTGTCAAGCGTGGGTCTTAGAACTGATTTGGTTATTTTGGACATTTTAATTCATAAAACCCCATTTAGGTCACAAATGAGACACATTTATTATTTCTACATATAGAAAGTACCAGGTGAATATCATGGGAATTAACTGACAAATTGGTGTCTAGAGCGCCTGTAACAACAATCCCTTAAAGCTGTCTGGGGCCACTGCTGGAAAGATCAAAACTGCAGTGCCATCGAGTTCAGTATTTCATAGCTGGTAAGAAGACCCAAGCCCTTGCAGAAGTACTCAAAATCTAATTCAATACAAAAAAAGGCAGAACAGCAGTAGATGTGCATGTAGATCCAATGCACAATAAAAGAAAATTACTTTCTTTTTTATTACCTACTCCACTGAGTTACTACATACGTATTCTCAGATCTGTCTTTGCCAGTTTCTCTGAAGGAGAGGGCCTGACCTCTCAGCTTCTCCCTGACTTCTTTGAAGTTAAAAAGTGTTTGCCAGAGCACATATAAACATATGCACATATGCACAAAGTCATATATGCACAGGAAAGAAAGTTGTGGTGAGAGATGCAGTCGATGGTGGGAGGTGAGGAGTATTGCGTTCAGTGCTTTGGTATGTTGTGAACTTCAAAGCTTTTACAGTCAAATTGTACATATTATGGTTAGAAATGCTCAGACTTGTCATTTGAATGCATTGATCTCTTTTTAAGCCATACAGGGTGGGTAGGCTTGGAAAAGGGAGAAAATTAGACCATGAGTTACTAGTTAGTCACAAGCTTGTCACCAGGAAAGTTCTTTTTGTTGGACCAGATTCCACCCTGCACAGTGTCACACATTTACAGGAGAAAGGATGCCTAAAATGCCCACCAACTGTGGAGAAGGATGGGGCTTTGCTCTTCTGTGTCATTTAAAGAGCACTTCCCCTGAAGCTTTTCCCGTGAGTGTAACCCATTTTTCTGTGGCAGTAAAATGTACAATCTCCTGCTGCTCTTACAGTCAGAATTAAGCTAAAGATTCCATGGTACAAAAATGAGAAAGAAGAGGCAAAGAAAATTAACTTTGTCAAGGAACACATGAAGGAAGTCTATGTGTAGATTTTGTGCTTGGGATGAAAGCACACAATGACAGCATGTAGCTGCTCTTTGACCACAAGGGCTGGCAGAGCTGCACAGGACTAGCAATCCCAGCACCACTTGTCCCAGCCAACACTAATGTGGCTAAATGCATTTAGCCATATATTTAATTAAGAGAACAAACAGACCAACACTCAGCTGCCAGCACTGCAGGGATACTCACAATGTAATTGTCTGAAAACATATTTTTAAATTAACGTGCCAAAAGATATTTAAGCACTCAACACCAAGCTGTTAAGTTGAAGTGCTGCCTCTTGTTTGGCAAGGAAGAGCCTGAGTTTCCTTTGTCTGGAAAGCAGCTGCATAAAAGAAAAGTTGATAGTAAACCTTGGCAGGAACTTTCTTGTGAAAGATTTTTTCTCCAGTGATATACGGCTTATAATTTATCCACAGGCAAATTACATACTGACCCCATGGCACCCATCTTGATGTGAATGAAAACCTGGTCAGTAACTGCCCAAATATGCTTCTGCTCAGGAAAAAATGGATACCAAAATAAATACTGAAAGCAGTATTTAAAAATTAAAAACACACACTGCCTTGGTGTCTGGTCTGCCACCATTCTATGAGTTATCTATTCAAGCCAACGGTATCTTGCCTTGTTACTGACAACTCAGATTCAGTATCCATCACCTCCTACAACAGCCATCCCTACAAAAGTTTGCCTAGCCCCTGTATTTTGTATGCTTATCTTTAGATTTTTTAATACTTTGCATGCCTAGAAAGGGCAAAGTTCTTCCAGTTCAAGGTGACTTTCGTGCTAGATCAATGAAAGCAACAGGAAAGAAGAAATAGGCAGCATCTGTAGGTGGCAAATGAATGCAGTATTGAAAAGACTTTCAGGACAAAGCCAGTCTCTGCAGACAAGCAGAGAAGGTGAAAAACATGAAGAGCAGTAGAAAGAAAACAAAACATTTTCAGCTATATTGCCCATCTGTATTCACCACATTGCCTGAATTCACTCCCCACACACATTTTGGTAGAAGGTTTGGTTTTCTGTTTTAGCCATGAAAAGTAAGTAGATTCACAGTATGTTGTATCATAAAGAGCATGGGGAGATGGTAATTCTACAAATTGCTGGTATGTAAGGAGACTATCTCCCCCCAGAAATCTCCCTTCATGTTCCTAGCAAACACATGCCCACTTCCTCACAGTAAGCAGGGAGACTAATGCCCCAAAGTCCAAGGGTCCCCATACTGCAGAGCTAGACCCCACAATGAACAGCTCCAGCCAGCACAGTACCTGGAGCACAGGCACGGTAGCAGCACTGTTGCACCATGTACAGCACCAGCTGTAGCTCCAAGTTGATGCTACCAGGACAATCCAAGGAGGATGTGATGCCAGTGATTTAATCCGAGGAGAATGCTGAGCTTGAAAAGTCAGCAGCCACAAGTATTCGTTACTTACTGCTGACCTGGATTTTGCTTTCAAGCACAAGCAACCAACATGTGCTTTTCCTCTGAGCCTACTAGCAGCTGTGTAGCTCTAGTAGTGCAGGATCTTAAGCCAATGCAGCCTTAGTGCTGCAGTAGCCACCTTCGTGTGGCTTCTGGTTGATTTAGGGCACTGACAAAGCTGTTTGCAAAAATTTGCCTGGAAGAGTTAAAAAGGATAAGCAGGAGAGGCAAAAAAATGTTAACCTATATGTGAACTCAGATGTGCCATGCTGTGAACTCAAAATACATTTCAGGATTAGGAAGAGCTTAGCTGGAGCTTGTGAGCTCCTGGGAACAAAGTGTGGTGCAGCTTTGAATAAGTCTGTTCTGTTCTGTATCTTTACAGCAAAACCAGGGAAGATCTGCCAGACTGTTCAGGTTTGCCCTGAGTTTTAGAGCTCAGCTGAGCCTGAAACTCACAGCTTACCTCAGGGGAACTAAAGGTTTTGGAATTAGCAACCGTCTTAAAATCAAAAAGCTTTCATCTAATCCTGCCTTAACCACTCCTGTGAAATTCAATGACAGTAATTATTTTTTAAAACTATTGAAACTGAGGACAGTAGTCCCAAAACAACGTCACAGAAGATCCACTCTGATGCTGGGGAATAAATATATCAATGAGATCAAAGGCAAGCTCTAGGAAGAAGAAAAGACCACCTTGGCAAATGAGGCCCTGTAATACACCACCATACTTCTTTTTCTGCTGAACCATACAAGGGTTGCCTGGAAAACCTTGTACACCTGCGCATAGCCATTTCTCTTTAGATGAAAGGCTATTTCCCGAGCAAAAAGACATTTGCGGTCTGAGGAAGAGTTCTAAAATGTCCCTGCCTCATTACCTTCCCTGAAAACTATGGCATTTCCTGTCCTGAATCTCCACCCCTCTTTGACCTTCTTTCCTCTCTGCTGGAGACACACAACATAAAACAAAGACAAGGTGTGTAGGGATCTCCAGTGTCCTCATCACCATCTGACATTGAGAAAAGTCAGCTTACAGTCACAAAACTGGGCTAAAGACCAGTGCATGCAGGTAGCTGTGACTACATGTCGCAGCCTGAATTTCCTGACATCCTTTCCATAAAAGCCTCAGGCAGCAAAAGATCGTGTGGGAAACAAGGAGGTAGAGGGGCAGCCGCACAGATGCTGCAATGCTGAGTTACCTGTGGAGAAAACTGTCTGGAGCAGGGAATGCCAATGGAGATGGGCGATTACCTCTTCTAAACCTGCTAAGGATTGAGACGTGGGGCAACTTTCATAGGAAGGGATGGCACTGTCAGTGCTGAGGCCCCAGCCTTAAGAGCTGGTTGGAGTGGAAGAACTGGGCAAAAAGAGCTGGTGTTCAGTTTAGGCCAGAGAGGTGTTTGAATTTGTTTGCTTCTAACCTTTTCTCACAGCCCTGTAATTAGAAGACTGAGCTTACGACGTGCTGAAATCAACCCTCACACAGTTTTGCCTTTCAGCATGTTTTCTATTAAATTGGACCTGGGTACTACTGAGCCGGTTTGAGGTGTGTCTCTCCAGAAGCAGCGAGGCTTCATCAGCAAACCCCAGCTCGTGACTTGATTAGGGACAGCACTTGCTTAGTGCTGTTGGTCTGGCTCCAGTGCCAGTGTGGGGAGGACTGGCGTTGCTAACTGCTCAGTTTCCCAGAGCAGTCAGCATAAGCCTGCACCCTTTTCTGCCGAGCAACCCCTCCTCCCAGGAGAAGAGCCTCACAGCTGGGGGAAAATCACAGGTTTGGTACTAACACTCTCGTTTTATCAACAGGAGGTGGTTGCAGGCGGCCCCAGATGTGCTCGCAGCAGTGTGGATATGTGGTTAAGAGCAGCTATGTGATCTCTCACAGTGTCCTTTATCAAAGGGCTGAGCCCTTTGGAGCTCAGCTGTACTTAGGCAGCAGTCAAGCTAGCAGTGCTCTCGCTAGGCACGAAAGGAAATAGCCATGGAGGACAAGGTCCTTTGCATACCTGTGCAGATTGAGTCAGTCTGCTATACAAACTTCAGTGAAGATGCCCTTTTTCTTGGAAGACTGGACATTGATCTGATTTCATGGTTTCACAACTGAGTAGGAAGTTACTGATGACTTTCCAAAGGAATTCAGTCACAAACACATTTCCACTTCCTTCAGTTCTACCAGCTGGTCTCATAAAAGCCTTGCTCTCCCCCTTATATTCTTACTTGCCTTGGACTTTGGGAATTCCATGGCCACAGTACTAATATGACAGCTAAACTGGGAGGATTTCTCTTTCTATATCTTTCTCTTGCTCAGCTGAGCAGTCCAGTCTGAAGTGTTTCTTCAGAATGAATGCCTGTAATGCTGAATGCCAGGGGCTGAGTCCCAACCCCTGGGGTCCAGAGTTTGATCCAGAATGACAAATACAGGCAGGGGTGAATATGACTTTTTTTCTTTTTTGTCGTTTTGTAAGCTAACTTTCTTTATAAAAAAGAAACAGTAGTGAGGGGGTGGGGGGCAGAGAATAGGAAAAGTACTGTTGTAGTAGTTGGAAAAGTGTCACAAAGAAGAATTCTGAGCATAGAATCCTGGCCAGTCCCAAAGGCAGACAGGCAACCCAAACCCCACCACTGCCAACTTGGTATGAGGCAGTGTGAGGAACCAGCAACCTGGATTTTCAGCGATCTGGTTATGCTCTATTGACAGAACCTGAAATTAGGCTGTCCTGGTCAAGCTCGGCCATCTGGCAAATCTAATTGGAAAATTCATCTTGTTGACAGACCACCATAATACTACTTGCATCTTTAAAACAGATCAGTGGAAAGAAGCAAGCATACGAAAGTAAGACCTCCTGTATATCTGCATCACGATGTGGAACTCACGGCAGAGCTCACCTTGTGCAGACGGACCAACAGGAATGTTCCAATGAAAATCATTCTGACAATTCCCAGGCTCAATACAAAGCAATGTAACAAAACACTTAACCAAACTCAGGCAGCAAAAAAAGTCTTGTAGGCCACAGTAGGGAAAATTAATAAATGCTGTCCCAAGACATGTGCTTCTTGAGGTCAGACTGCACACCCAGAAAGGAACAGTGAAATGGGTCCTTAATAACAAGTGAAAAGGGAACTCATCCATCACCATCCATATTTCTATAATAAGCCAGTTTTTAAATGTAGCTTGTCTAAAAAACAACAGTGATTGATGATCACACTCTATGCTGAGGAACTCACCATTCAGAGCTGCTGGTTTTGATCCTGCGTTTGGTTAACATTCCTGTTTGTTTTTCTCACAAATTTGTCTTGCACCCCATGGAATACTAAGGTAAGTTTTCTTCAGCCATTTTTTCAAGGGGATCCCAGTCTTTGTCACTGTGGGGTGGCATACAATCCATCTGCAGATACTTTACAGGATGTATATGTGAAATCGGCTCACACCCCATGTCGTTGGACTTGCACATGTTCAGCCTCAAATACACAGTAATCACAAGAGACGTCGGTAGGATGATCATGTCAATGCTGAATTAGTCTAACTGAAATGCATCTTCTGCTAAAAATGCAAACAGGTAGATTCCAAAGCCCATGTGATTCAAAGTCATTCCTGGAGGTAAAACAGATTTTCAGTTCAACAAACTTTTCATTTAGGTATCTTGTCTACCAAAATATGTAGGGCTTTTCCATCCACTGGCAGTGCCATTTCCTCCAGAAAACCAGTGTCCATGTCCACAGTAGAAATATTTCTTTCCAGCTATCCTGTTCTGAAATTTCATGGATGCTGTGGTAGTGATATCACTTCCAATTTTTCCTCTGGGTAGAACAGATCCCCAGTGACTCCCTATAACCAGGGACTGTGTGTGTGCCAGATCCATTCTCCAACAGAAAATGACTGGGTATCATGGAGTAAGGAAGGAGCCTGACGGGCAGAGCAGAAGGTAACTATCCAGACTGCAACTTCCAGGATACACCATTTCAGAATTACAGGTTTCCTCAGGTTTGAGTTTTCCCTGATTCAGGCTAGGCAGAAATTTCAACACTCTCTCTCACATCCTACTGAAGTATCCTGACTGCAAGGTCATTCTGGCTACATAAACTCCATAATTCTCCTTTACTATATTAAAATAGCTATATGCTTTTTTTATTTCTTTTTTCTATTTTTACCTCCACACTGAGACAGAACCTGGTATCAAAACTTAAAAATTTTCCTGAAAATTATTGCTCAGTATTCTCCTGGGAAATACCTGCACAGTGAGTGTATAGGATTTTCCTGGTTAAGCATACACCTGAACCAGCCACCAAGAGTAGGCACTTGTAATATGCCTAAAGAAAATGCCCAAGAGATATCTGAAATATATCTTCATAAATATATAAATTACTTACTCCGTTTGCCTCCACTGACTATAGAAATATATCTTTTTATATTCTCTCCCAAATGACGGCATCAGGCTATTCTCATTTTGTATTAATGGCTGTTATAAATGTGAAGCACAGACAGAGTGGGGCTTGAGATTTCCAGGGTGTTTGTACATAGAAGCACAGCTGGCAAATCAAGACCAAGAGAAGCAGGGTGCTAAGTATGGTACTTTGTAGTTCTCCTACTGCAGGGGACACCCATTCATGTGAAAACAGTGTGTCACCTTCTCCCTCTGTGAGCGGCTCCTTGAGATCTGGTAAGAAGTACCACACGCAGCTCCAGGTGTTGTCTCCACCCTGGCCTCAAGGCAGTCTCTACCAGCTTTGACATAAACCAAATGTGACTTTCCTGCAAATGTAAAATTAAAACAGAATATTTGACCCACTCCATTGTACTAGGAATTTACCTTGCCAGAGCGAAGTACTAACAATACAGAAAGACCTTTGGTGGGAGCTGAGCATTTAATGGTGTTTGGGACATCCGTTCATTGCTCTGCTTCTTTCAGGGCCAAAACGTCAAGGTTCTCACCATGGTTACATTGTGCTAAAGTGACATATTTAGTGCTCCAAAGAAGTGAGCTGCATGAAACGGAGATCACTCACTCAAAGAAGGCGCTTCATCACTATTATTCTAAACCAACACAAACACACAGAAGAACCATAAGAGAAGCCATACGGTAAAATGCCTGGGCTCCAAACAACCCCAGCTTAGAATAACCTTTCTTGAGCAGAGGAAACATCTTCCATATTTCTGTCCCACTGATGGAAATCATTTCCCCTCATCTCTATGCAAAAGCCTCTCTAACAACATGCAAAAAATCTGTGCTCAGCTGCAGAGATGTCCTTGCCTCACCGCATCAGTGGCTCTGTCATGGCCCTCGAGTCCCTGGGTACAGCTAGCACAGCACCCCTGGCACCGCCATGTGAAATCTGCAGTAGCAATGTCACACTCTAGGCATCCAGGAGAACCAGGACAACCAGACACCATCTTGTAAGGTGAAATTGTCTCTGTCACCCTTTGTTTAATCATGCAGCAATCTTTAATATTTGCTAATTCATTCAGAAAGATATGTAAAATGTAATAATACTGTAATATTAATCTCAGAATATTCTTCACCTGAGAAAGACATCTAAAAAGAGAAGAATCAAAGTGTAGAGGAGATAATAAAGGAAAATACCAAAACTGAGGTATTACCACTACATCAAAGCACAAGAATATCCTAGCAGTCAGACCCAGTTATAAATGTGTCATGTATCTAGAACAGAAAAAAGGTCTGTGATTAAATTGGCTACCATAAAAGCTGGAACTCCCCAAATATAAATATACCACTGGGTTACAATATATACACATGTATACTTTAATAGTATACATGTAATTTTTATTTGGTTAAAAGTGTATCTTTTCAACTCCACTTTACTTCAAACGTAAAGATGAATACCTCCATCTGCCTGGAAATTGCATAGGTACCTACAATCAAGCTCACAAGAGTCTTTCATGTCTATTCACCTCGATATGCCAAAAATATTAAGTCAGTCTTCACCTTCTTAACAGAGAGCCCTAGACAACCATACAACTGTGTCACTGCATCCACAAGTCATACTTTGGTTGAGGTGAGCATCTTTGGTGCTAAACACATGACATCCCCCTGATTGTGTGCCATTTCAAATGTCATGTCTTGAACAGTGAACATCACATTACATTTTTCAGATAGATAAAATAAATCTTTATTTGGATTTGGTTTGGTCTTTTTTTAACTGGGTTCAGTCACTTATCCATTATTTGGGACCTAAGAGTAGAGATGTTCCTAAATGTGTCTAGGTGTAATTCCTGCTTTCACTTATAATGCCATAAAATAGAAGCAATTCCTCTTCCTTCAGAGTAGCAGTGGCTTTATGTCAAATGTCATAGGGAAGAATTCAGCCCTTGGTCTCAGTTTGTGTTACCAAGAAGTTAGTCTTTGGGGGCAAAGTGCCTCATCTGTGTTCTCATGGGACAGTTCCCATCAGTGGAAAAGCTTTAGGATAAATACATATAGAAGCCAGCACCAGTGGAAAACTGGGTAAGCTCCCTGCACCAGGTCTTCCCAGTTGCCTTACAGACTGAGGCTGTGAAAAAGGACTTTTAGAAAAAGGTATTTCATAAGGAAGACCCACAGTTAAATCAAATAGGTCTATTGCAAAAAAAAAAAGGATACTCTGACAAATAAAAATTTCCATTCTTTTCTCATGTTGATACTTTCCAGTGCACAGCTGAACCTCTGACACTCTTTCACACCTCCAAAGTAAGTCTGCAAAATCATAAATAAATTAGCATTAACTAGTCAGTTTATTTTTGATTCAAGGAATGAAAATTCACAGTTACAGGTGTTAAGAATCTTTCTGATATGCAGCCTCATGCATTCCTCATAAGCTCTTCCATGGTGCACCCTTAATGCAGCTTCCTTTGCTCTGCGCAGTGGTGCTGAGGTTGTCTTGCCAATCCTTGCTGCTCTGTGTTGACTCTGGTAATTCTGGTAATGTTTCTTTTACCAAGCTCTGGAGAATCTTCTACAGCAGGACTGTGCAAGTGACAGGGATGCTTTGGTGGGCTGGGAGTTGAAGTGTTTGGCGACTGCAGAGTTTGACTCCTGGATAAATGCTGGGATGATGACATGGAGAATGAAGATGCTAGGAGATAAAAGGTACTCTTTAGCAAGAGAAAATATTGACCCACCATGAGCTTGAATATAATAGTTCAACAGCCTCCCAAACACACCCCCTGAAATTTATGATGGAACAAATGACTCCATGACTATGGTAACAGAGCAATAGTCTTGTGTAACGAGGCTTTTCACTGCTTTCCTTTTTGCTTTCAACCTCACAAGTTCAAACTAGTCTGCTTTTTAGGTATTCTCATTTACTAAGCTTGCAGCTCTTGTTATTCAAAATGCATCCTTTGTTCTTACTTTTCTTCAGGAATCATCTTCCAGACACTGCTGGGGACAGGGTCTAGGTTACACAGACCTTTGCCTGACCCAGTACAACCATGCTTACCTCCTCTGGTTTGCTATTAACAATACAGTGTCACTGAAAAGTCACTTTTTACAAACATATCATATGAGAGCACCCACTACTAGGCACCATCCAGGCACAAAATTATGACAATCATAATGAATGAATGGCAATAAACTGGAAGCCGGAGGGAAAATGAAAGAGAATAAAATAGGAAGAAAAAAAGTAAAGTTGTATACTCTATTTTGCTTCACATATTTCTTTAGGGGGAATTTTTTGGTTTTCAGTGATGGTATAAGAAACACTTGCGTAGTAGAAAACTAAACTGTGGGAGGCATCCGAAGACTAAAGATATGATATGCAACATATGTGGGGAAGCAACAGCACAGACTGAGTACATAGAGGGTAAAATATTTCAGCATGATTAATTTTAGGAATGCAAATCATCCATAGCTACCACTGAAAACTTGGAAGTTGAGGGTTTAAAAATCAAAAGCATGCCTTTGAAAATTGTCTTATAAATGCACAATGTCAGCATGTAGATACACAAAGGGAATAGTGTGATTCTTCTTGGGCACCCTAAGAGACAGGAATCTGGAGTTCATCTGCGTGAGGGTCAAGAAATTTCTTGATTGTATCCTATAAGCTGACAGTATCTGTCTGCAGTACAAAACCACTGCAGGACTAAAACGCTGAAAAGGTATTGTGGCCAGGCAGCTGCCTTGGATAAAATGAAAGCTGCACTGCTAAATCAGTGCTCGCCATCACACACAATTCACAAACTGTTTATTTTCTTTACCCAGTGTATGTGCCTTCTATGTACCTTCCCAAGGTGTTGAAAGAAACCATTCTGGCCTTGCTCTTAGAATCTGGAGAGAATCGCCCTTCCTCCCCATCCTCAGATACCCTAACACACGCCGCCTGCACCAACAGAACTGCACTTTCTTCCCTTGCCCGTCTCCATGTTTCGCTCTTTATGAGGGAAGAGATGGAAAGTTTAACACACTTGCCTCTTTGGATGAGTGGGCAACCCTGCCAGAAGAGAGAGTCTTTGGGCCAAGTTGCAACACGGTATCAACAGAAACCCAAAATCTAAATCTGCAGGTTGTTGGGGAGCCCTTAGCAACACACAGCTGCAGTAAGGAACAGATGCAAGCATAGCTGAATTGACACCAACTGCTTATTAAACAAGCCATGACCAACAGATGGGAACACTGCTTTATTAAGACAGCCTTCTCCAAACGCGGAATGAACTATCTGGGAAATGAGACTGGAAAACAAATGGGTGCTAAAAATGTAGAATCCTACTGTGGGAAATCCAGCCAATCCACTAGACTGCCAGGTGCCACAGCTGTTACACTCTTGAACCCCATTCAGAGGAACCAGATTTGCCACAGAAAAGGATAGAAAACGATAATTTCCAAAGGTCTCCCAACTGCCCCATATTGGCAGTTACACTAATTACCAGTGCAATTGATTCAAGTCACAATCTCATTGTAAATTAAAAAGGGGATTTAGCTATGATTTGAGAATGCATCAGGCAATGAAGTCTATTGAAGTATGAAGTCTATCATACCTGTACTTTGAATTGTTTTCTGATTTAGTTTTTTACTGCATCACCATTTTGGTGAAAATCAACAAGGAAATCATGTGAAATGAACATTGATTTTAGGCACTATGAAACAGAAGACTAGAAAAACAGGGAAAGGAATGTTTATGTAGAAACAAATACATGCTCTTTAAAGTATCTATAAAAACAATTATTGCAATAACCAATGATGGATCTTTGTGTACTTGTGATCTTGTTCAATCAAACATTATTAGTATTATTCAAGTTACCTAGACAAAGAATGAGACCACTAACGTCAGCAGGAATTTGCCAGGACCTCATTCACTCCCTTATAAAACATACAGAGCATCCTGTTGTGGTTTAACCTCAGCTGGTGACAAAGTCCCACACAGCTGCTTGAGTTGGGCTTACATATAAGCAGGTGGGTTGAGATAAAGGCAGTTTAATAGGTAAAGCAAAAGCCATACGCACAAGCCAGGTAAAACAAGGAATTAATTCACTACTTCCCATGGGCAGGCAGGTGTTCAGCCATCTCTGGGAAGGTCAGGCTCCATCATGTGTAACGGTGACTTGGGAAGACAAACGCCATCACTCCAAATGTTCCCCCTCCCTCCTTCTTCCCCCAGCTTATATACTCAGCATGACATCCTATGGTATGGAATATCCCTTTGGCTAGTTCAGGGCAGCTGTCCTGGCTGTGTCCCCTCCCATTCTCCTGTGCCCCTCCAGTACTCGCTGGCAGGGCCCAAGAAACTGAAAAGTCCTTGACTTAATATACACATCACCCAGTGTAAAACATCCATGTGCTATCAGCATTGTTCTCACACCAAATCCAAACACAGCACTGCACCAGCTGAAACCAGGACAGTAACACAATAAGAGCAGCAAGCATACTAATTAAAATAATGTGATAAATGTAATAGTTCTGGAATAAATAAGACAAATTTACACATTGCCACAGTAATGAAGCTAATATACACTAAATAACTAACATGATTACTTAATCTTTATTCACTTCTGTTTTTTCCTGACTGGGAGCAACAAGATGTGTTGTTGACTCTTCCTCACAATCAGGCATATTTTAGCTGAGCCCAAATCAAACCACAAACATTCCATTCCAAAATGCTGCATTAATTCACAGAGGACCCACAGCTCTGTGGAAATACAAGGCTTCATGGAAACACAAGGCTTCCTCAACCACCTATATAAGTGCCATGCAGCTGAATCATTATCTTGGAGAACACAAAAATCTGTCTATACTGGGCAATGCTCATTCAAGTTCAGGAGAACTTAACTAATATAACACTTACTTCCTCATATAACAGATGAACATACAAATGAAGTCAGCAGAACCTAGGAAGTGTTGATTAACACATGGAGTGGTTACTAAACACAGCTCAGATTATTACAAAAATACATATGTATCTGGAGGGTTCATAAGAAGTGACAAGAGAAACCTTTGGAATGGTAATGTAGGAATTGCTGATGGCATTAAATGCTTTTGACACACTACACACCTACACACATAGGGAAAACCATTGTGTATAAATATGAAGAAAAAGCCTTTACTTCAGGCAAACAGATGAGGGCTATTGAGCTTTTTTGAAAGTTAAAAGATATCCAAATTATTCAGGTATTTGATATTACAAGGAAAAGACTATGTGGCAGGACTATGCATCTTTCAGATAAACCAGATCCCAGTTTAACAGGCTGCTTTTAGAAATCTTGAAAAACTAAGTATCACTTATTTATTGTAAAAGATATTTAGGTACCAAAATTATTAGCTTTAACTATTAATGGTATTTACAGGTATTCAAAACATTTATTTGAGATGCTGACTCTATTTTTTAAAAAAACTGCCTTTGTTATAAACAATCAAGAAATAATGACGTAAGCATTGAGGAAAACAATTACTAGGAAAATCAGGTAAGGGATCACTCTGATGAACATTGGCATGTCTAGTGTATGAAGGGCAATAACTGAGATTTCAGGGTTATGTAGGTGTCTGAAGATGAAAACATCTTCAATGAAGATGAAAAGAGGGTGTTGCAGCTCATACATACTTCTGCAATTTAGGCTCCTGACTTGAATATCCAGCCTTGTTTGAACATAATGAAAACTCCATGAAGGGAAAATGTACTACTAGATACCTGGTATTTTTAATATCTGGTTCACAGAGACTAACAGCCATTCATTAGGACAGTAGAGCTTTCCTACACTTCACCTATATTATTCAATACTTAATCATATCAATATAATTAAATATGACTACTTCTGAGGGTAAGTGTTAACCTGTGTAGGTGAATTTCACAGATCTGGTGCTCAGCACATATTGGACTGCCAAGCAGTAAGTGTAAACTGACAATTCATACTAGACGCAAAACTTGGACATAAGGAAAAAACAATGCCAGGCAAATTAGGGTTTTTTGTTCCCTTCACTCTTTGAATTGAAATCCAGTTCAAACAGATGTATGTCAGTGGTCAAGTAACACATTTGATATAATTTATAAAATTCTATACACAAAATGCTCTGCAATAATTAGTACAGTTTGAAAATGGGACAAATCTAAACCCAAAGAGGACAAATACACAATCACGTACAGAAACTGGATAAAGAGAGATCTGATGAAACCCTGTGAGGATGACCACATAGTCTTATTTAACATATTCATCAGCTCTTTGACTTTCCCCTTTCTGATAAAACACAGAAGGATATGTAAATGAAAATATATTTGAGCAAAAAAAAAGCCATGTCCAACAACCACAGTGTCATAAGAGGACAGGGTACCTTCTTTAGCATGTTCAACCTGCAAACCACCTCGAAGTCTGCTTAGAGTCTTGATAGAGTACTATGACATTACTTGGTAAGTCTAGGCAGGATTCAAGTGCATAGATAGCCACTACTTCAGTTTAATCTTTCCTTAAACCTGCATGGAATCAGTAACAGGACTTGCTGATCACATTAGCATTAATTCACATTTACTCAGCATCTGCACCTCAAGATGTCCAAGAAGGAGGAGTCTGGAATAAGTGGGCATTTCCAGTGAAGCGGCCCTACCTGTGGAAGCCATGGTCTCTCACACAGCTACGGGACAAGCCCAATTCTGATCACTATAATACCCATTATAAGCAATGTAAATGGAATTTGCAGACAATCTTTAAAAGATGAGTGAGAACACAGAAGGAAGGTTCAGAGACACCAAATCAAGTTGATATTCAAAATTATGATTGAGTGAATCTATAATCCACTACTTGTGGAAGCAAATAATTAATGAGGATGTTGAGAACATGTTCAAAATAGTAGGTACAGCTAGCGGGCATGGATAAAAATCCTCTTATCTTTCCACTGACAGTAGGATCTTTAAAATGCCAAGCTGACTGTGGCACGTAATGGCATAGCTACACTAGCTGCAGAGTGACAGGAGGTATAGATACTGATGTCAGCTTTAACTGACCTAGCTCAGGCACTAAAAGCAATTTAACGTCCGAAACATTAAGTTCCATATGCAATAACTTAATGCCTGCAATAGAGACACACCTTTAATCTAACCAGTAACAAAACACTAGAGGGACTGGAATATATATTCTGCTTGCTAGCAGGTGCTAAGGTTGGTGAAGGCTGGTGTTACTGCATCATCACTGCTACTACAAATGTTAGGGAAATTAAGGTAGCATATGCCAGAACATGCTTTATTCAGTTCTTCCCTTTGTTGTGGAAACACGTGCTGAGAATGATCAGTGTGAAGAATAGTTTCCAAAGGAGGTGAAAGAACCTCATCACATAGGACATGGGAAAGCAAGATGGTCTAAAACCTAGAAATGTAGAAACCTGGCTCCTTGTGTGGGGATAACTGAAGGCCCATCAGATCTGTTTAATGCCTAATATTTATAATTTTCCAGAGCTATTCCTTTACCTCCAAATTCTTCTCCACTGCTAGGCAGTGAATTTCTTCCTCTTTGTTTCACTTCCCTTCTGGAGACAAACAGAAGATCATCACAGTCGGACATCCTGTCCCTGGGATGTCCTTCGTCTATCTGTCTCCTCTTCTTTTTCTTTTTTCCGCTATCTTCTTTCACAATACTTTTCTTTGCTTCTTCTCCTCCTTCATCTTCTACAGATGAGTGAGAATAGGGCTTTGTGGTCTCTCTGTCCAGGCTAGAAAATTAGAAAGGAAATACACTAAGCTAAAAGCGCACATAACGTACTATTTTTAATTCTTTTTTATATGACATAGATTTCACCTTTTTCCACATCTCACAGGGCTGACAAGAGAAGGGCTTATCACACTTCTGACCATTTGACAGGGCTATAAATGTCTTACAATTTAATTGCCCTTTTATTTATAAAATCAGTAAAGAATAGCCTAAACCAGGGCTCTGGCCTCTAATTCTGTCTACCTCTTATGACTCAAAAATAAATTTGGGCAGTAATTGTCTTTTGTGGCCCCAGAGCACACAGTGGTTTAATTTGAATATGGAATTCATTAGTTTCATTTGCAGAGTGCTTGTTCTGCCATAATTCTTTCTTTCCACTGTGATGGCAGGAAACCACCCCAAACATATGCTAGCATCTGACATTAAAATGATGAGAGCTGTATTAGTACTTCTAAAGATTAGTGGATTAAGCATGACACCTAGTACACACCACATGAACATCAAAAGACAATCCCAAAGAACCTAGAGCTGACGAGCCATTGTAACACATCTATGTGCACCGGGGACTCCCTG
>JAVJGJ010000014.1:69923150-69975430 GCA_035590215.1 Microhierax caerulescens | reverse complement strand
TGTGCACCGGGGACTCCCTGTCAACAGGGAAGCATGGGCTATCCCTTTTATTTTTTTCCCTTACTTTTATGAGATTCAGCATACAAAGATTGCCTCTTTTTGAGTTTCTAAAATCATATTACATTCAAACCTTTTGTTTCCTTTCTGATTAAATTATGCTTCTACTTTGTTTCTATCAACAAAGTCAGCATGTTCTCATTAGAACTGTATGCACTCATGAACAATATGCTGCACTATTCTCCTCTGGTAAGTGTGACATGGGAGGTAGGTATCTATTTTAGAATATAATAAATAATGTTTCAGTGGGGAGCACACTTCCATGCCCTCTAAAAGGTAGGGGGCCTAATGGAAGCTCTCTCAGTCTGGGCTGGAGCACTGCCGTAGCATTGCTAATATTAGCTGAAATACAGTTGTTTAATGCCTTTGAATATACCCCTTGGCATAAAAGGAAAACAGTCATTCAAAATGGCGTGGCAGTTACACGAAGAAACAAATATAAAGTAAAACCATGGCTAGTACCAGCTTTTTGTGATGCAGCCACTGAGTTAACATAGTCAATGCCCAGAAGAGGACATTATATATGTCTATATGATAATAAAGTGACATGTTAAGCAGCAAGAAAGGAACGAGTTTTCAATTTACAAGTATGTGGCTTTACAGAGAACTCAAAGCCTAGCTGAGAATGTTACAAGCAAAAGACAAACATTTTGAATTAGTAAGCACACTGTTAGGGACTGCCTACTCCAATTTTACAAAGTAATTTACTGTAGAGTTATAGATCCAAGAAATAGGAGACTTACAAGACTCAACTATAAAAGCTTTATAGTAACCAGGCTTCTATCATTAATTCTTGGGAAAGACACTAAAAATTCAGCAGAACCAGGTATGACGCATCATGTGGAAAAAGATGGAGAGAAATCTATTGAAGCAGATGATGGAGTTGGGAATGTGCAAAAGAAGGTGGTATGATTCTGGCAGCAAACTGTGGAATACTGTAGATCAGTAGTGAGCATCAAGGCTTTTATTGGCACACCAATGCTCTTCCATCTGGGTACCTGGGGGTTAGGTCTATGTTGCATGTATGCTAAAATTCACTATTTATGTAGTTTGTCCAATGCCAACAGAGAACCCTGGGAATCCCAAAAGCTCAAATATGTCTAGTCAGGGCTTTAAGTGGGGATCTAAGTTAATCAAGTGTGAGTTTCAGATGCTTAACTCTCTTCATCATTTCTTATTAGCTGCTTTACACGTTTCCCTGCACTCTGTACTATAAATCTCAACGTTCAGTATACATCGTGCACCAGCACCTAAATCCCACTGTCAGAGCTGCCAAAAGCTCAAGTGTTACTGCTCTGAGTTCCACAGCATCCCTCTGTGTATCTGGGCTTTGGAGTGCTTAATACACTAGCAATCAGATATAAGTAATAGCATTTGAGAAAATGTTGTTTGGAGGCACTGCTCATGTTCCTTTAATGGAAGTAATTCAAGGACAATCTAAATAGTGCTGTCCTCAAAAATAGAACATTTTGCAGTAAAAACATTGTCATTTCAAATATGGTGGTTTGTTTCTAAAATCTACAAAAGCTGTGAGAAAAAGCAGAAATGAAGTAGTGAAAACTTCAGACCTTAAAACAACTGTAAGACATTGATATGCTCAATCATTGTGATTGCAAAATTTATGCGTTATTCCAGGCCATGCTATAAACTGGTTTAGGTTGGTTTAAAGGGGGTAAAATGGATGCCTTAAGTGAGAGTCCATTACTTTGTGCTGTGGCAACAATATTATTTGAATATTTTATTTAGATTTCATTAATTTAATTACAAACTGGCCAGTGCATTTAAAAACAAATCAGTGTTTACTAGATTGAAACAGTATATAGAAATTTACAAATGTGGCTTGAACGTGCAGTTTCACATACTATTTTACCCAGAGAGCTGCCAGATTTTATATCACTTCATCTAAAATGTAGGTCTAATGAGTACATTTATTTCTTGCTTGCAAAAATTTAATACATTCATTTCAGTAAGTTCTCCAAAGAATTCCATAACTCAATTTTCTCATCATTTGTGCATAACAATGCAAGTCAGCTTGCCAATAACATTTCTTTGGAGAATTAATATTAAATTTGATATTAAAGCACTCAGTCATGAAGGAAAGCATGTAGAATGAAAGACACTTACAGCTTATGCATTTAGTCACATCTTTTCTTAATAAGGTACCTCATTTAGAGTATAATCCAACTCAGTGGAAGGGAAAGACTTCCACTGATATGGCTGGAACACAGCTCAGCTACATACTTGCCTCTTTTCAACTGGTTGTGTGCATTAAGTAGGAAACTGTGGTCTTCAGGTTTGCTTTTTGGTGAAAAGAAGCTGACATCATGTAGTTGATCTGGCCTCGAAAAAGGCATTGATATATTTGATGTATTTCCAGATTTGGAATTCTGATCAGTAAAGTGGGGGTATTAATTTGTTTATGTGTTGTGGCTGCAAGCTGGCAGAAAAGTGAGTTTCAAACTGTGCTGGAATCACTACTAGAAAATGTGTAATGGGAAATAGGGCTTGAATCAGTGTTGCTTTTTTGTTCCATCATTCTCAGGGAATCCATATATCAGCCTACAACTGGTGCCCTTGCCCATCATTTTTAGATGTAATCTTTAACACTGATCTTAATATTAGAACATTTCAATAAAAATTAAGAACTTCTGAACTTGCTTTTAAAGATGGGATTTGTCTTGTTCATGCAACCTCTTGGGAAGAAATCTCCCATGACAGAGAAGATACAATTCTTTGGCAGCAGTGTACATACTACATTGACATACATGGAAAAGGAAACCCTTTAGTCTAGAATCCCTACAGGATGTCAAGGCAGATGGAAGATTCAGAACAAAAGTATGTTTCCTCGCACAAAATGTGAAACTGTACAACTTCTTCTGGGAAGAGGCTATGAATGACAAAAGTTTACATGGCTTCAAGAAAGTAACCTCATGAGTTTGTGGAAAAAAATCCATCAAGGCTGTTTAATATGGAGATTCCAATTCTGCTTCAGAAAAGCCTTAAATCACAAACTGCTGGAGTCTGGGAATGTATTCTGGAGTAATATCCCTAGGTGATTGTTCTGACCTTATTCTACTTCCTAAGATTTTCTGTTATTAGCTGTCAGAGATTGTTGGTGCTCTGAAGGTCAATACTAACAATTCAATGTTACTTCAAATGGATTAAACTATAACTTAATACAAGATGAAAAAGTAACCACCACTTGGAACCACTGCACGTTCAGCATGCACTTCACATGAGAAAAATGTTACCCCTGCAGTACATAAATTCTGCAGAAGTTAAGTAAGGGCTCATTCATCCTGCACAGTGTCCCCATCATTCTCTAGATTTAAGCCCAGTAGAAGACTCAGTATCTTAGAAACAATTTGCAATTTAATGCATAGTTTTATATCTCAACAGATGTCTTAAAAGAAAAGTAAGATCTACAATAAAAAGGAACTCCATCTTACCTTCCAGCAATCCTCTAATGGCTTCCTGGGGCTAAGCTTCAAAAATCATCACATGCCCCCAATGTTACCAAAATGAAAATGGGGCAATAAATTGCCAGATAATAAAATGGTAGGACAGACAGTTAATGCCCTTCTGTTTGATATGCTTGTGGGTTGCATCACTTGGTTGCATGTGTACAGCAAGCCAGTTCGCAACTGTAGTTAGGGTACTACATATGGAAATCTGACAGCATAGTTCAACCCACAGGGCAACATTTAGGATTCATGTAAAATATTTTTTACATCTTTAGGTTCAAGCATACTCACGTCATATAATCCATTTGCAGCATTCTTATGTACTGACAGGAAAAGGCATACTTAGTCTGGCTGATTTTAATAAGCCCACTTCTTACACAGTGTTCCTGCAACAACACAATCAACATTTGTCTAATTTAAACCTAAATCTGAGAAATGATGAAGATACTTACATATAAAAAGTCAACTGTTTTAATGTGACTGTAATCAGCCTTTAAATGATGAAGATAAAAGTTTCAAGTACAAAGTACATGTTTTTAATATGTGCTATGAAAATTGCAGTAAAATTATCATAATGGCTTACAAACAAACATAATGAAATGAAGACTATACTGACTGTGATAAAACTCCCTATGTTTCTCATTTTATCAGCATGGAACTTGTGAAAGCCACCAAATGGATTATAGAGGAAAAAACAGAGTATGATTTAAGAATAAATTATCCTATAAATTTTTTGGTCTTGTCTACTAGACGAACTCTTCACTGAGTCCTGAAATCTGATTTACTTTGGTTAGCTGGAGACAGGGATTGGGACAGTGAGCTCATTAGCCTAGAAAATTGCATCTGTCTTGTCAAAAACAGAACAATGGTAATACCATTGCCAAATCGGTATCATCTTTTAGGTTTACTTACTTTCCTGTTGTTGAACATCAGAACTGTGTAGAATTTGTCCCCCATTTCCACCCTCTTTGGTGTCGCTATGACAATGGCAGGCACATAATATTCATTTTCTGTCTCTGTCCCAGTTCTGGCAAACACATAGTCTCCAACCTGCACATCAGGAAAGCACTGGTTTGCAAGAACCATATAACTTGTGAGTTTTACAAGACATAAAAGGTAGATATTTCTCCATGAACCGTCATTCTAAAGTATTTCCATGCTTTAATATGGATCTTTAAAAGAAAAGAAGAACCTGGTTCTTGCATGTACTGATCACTCACAATTTTTACTGAATCAGGGAAAGAACACAAAGCAAAAATAAAGGACAGAGCCCTAATAAATGTATCAGGACTCAACTAGCAAGCTGAGCTGAATGAGGAAACTTACAACTTTTCACTCCCTTGGATTTTGTGCAAATTTATATGATTCTAATAAGCTTTTAAACCAACCTGATGAATTTTAGAGAATTCCATATGTAACTGAATTAAACAAAATTATTTTAAAAATGAACGCACAAGTCACAATTTTCTATTAAATTCTGCAGATCTCCTCTAGAGTTGGATGCTCTCCTTACAGAATACTAGGAACTACCAGATCAGGATGTGCCTCCATTTCAAAAAGAAAAAAAGGCATGCCTCTAGTTTTAAGCTTAACAAAGCAGTTATAAAAATGCTTCTTGCATCCAAAACAGCTGTATCCATTCTGTATCCTTTCTGTATCCATCATCTCTCTCATGTGTAAAATAAGAATCGCCTGAAAAAATGACTGTGATTACAGACAGTCAGTTGATAAATTTTAAATTAAACCAGAAATGGAATAAGAATTTTTTTTCATTATTGTTATGTGCCTTAGTGTAAGGTTATTTGGATTTAAAATATGCTGTGAAAAACAAATGGTTACAACCTGCTGTACATCACATTGTACATAAAAGTCTCTCCTTGATTTGTAATCTATGTGCTAGGAAACCATCATTCTGCTGGTAAATAGCTCACCTTTCTTCTACAGACAGGCAAATATTCCTGTTTTATAAAGAAAGTCATATAGAATTCTAATAAACAAGGTAATAGGATTACAATGAAAACAAGCTCCAAACAAATGAAAAATAGCACAATATTACTATCACTAAAAAATCTTCTTTAAAATAAATAGATGTATTTAAAAGAATAAAAATCCTATCCTTTATTCTATGTATGACCAAATGAAAAAAAATTAAAAAGCATATTTGATGTCATAAAATAATACAATTTTCACCTGCAGATACGGGCATGGCCTAGCACCTCCCACAGGTATAGTGAACTTCACAGGTACAGTCCAGGTCTCCCCATTGCTGAAGTCAACAAGTGCAGAGGTAGAACTGATACTTTTTGTCATAGTTCCTAAAAACCACCAGAATAAAATATTCAAATTATTTTTCTTTTACCCCTGGTGGAAATTTTTTTTAAAAAATCCTATAGGCTGACACACATCATAGAGGACAAAATCTCTATACTACACATTCTTCATTTTCATTTAACTAGGTTAAACTGTGCTAAGGCAATGGAGAAATATGTACCTAAAAAACCTACATAGAAACTATTCTTAATAATGCCATAAAAAAAAAAAAAGAATAATTTTCAAGGCCAGGTCTGAAGATTGTAAATTGATCAGGTGGGTGGCAATCAACATAATGAAACTATTACCACAGTTAAAAAACATGGGATTTTTTTTAAAAAAAAAACAACAACAAAAAAAACCACAAAAAACCCAAACAAACAAAAAAGTAAAGGTCACACAAAAATAAACACACACACACATAGAAGTACACTCTTTTTTTTATGCAACAACTAAACACAATGTTACCTACTAACCATTCTGGCTAAAAACTCAACAAAAAGGCAGAGGCATTTAGTGAATTTCTTGAATACACACAAAAGCTCAGCTTTTGCCAGACACTCAATAGACACATTCAAGGGAGACATCAAAGAGGGACAGGTTGATACTCGTGGATACTCAGTTATTTAAAAGGATTTCCCTCCATACCATTCTTTTATAAATGTATCATTGCTTTCTAACTTGACAAAAATGTCTTTTTGTAAATGCATATATGTGCATGCGCAAGATATATATTCATTTTTCATTAATATTCACATGTACTATTAAATCTGATTAAAGCAGAAGTAATAATTATGACCAAAACTAATGTTTTATTGAGACTAAGAAACTCTAAAAATATTTAAAATATGGACAAAAATATATACCTGGATAATAAAATCCTGTGACATCTGATCTTGCAATCACCTTTTGACTTTTGTGGCCTTTTTCTCTTTTTTTAGACTTCAACTTCACAGTTTCTTCTTCAAGCCTCTGTAAATTGATACAATTATTTTTTCCACAACAGCTAAGCCAGCTGGCCTCAATCTATCCTTTGGAATTAAAAATTTAGGCAATGTAATGTTATGGCCTCTGCAGATAATTCACAGTAAACAAATTATTTTAAACATTCAGAATCATTATAAACAGAGGAAGCAATGCCACAGGAAGTACTCATGGATAAGACCACCTAAGAGTTTGTTTTCACTATAAAATCATGCTTTTCATGGTCATAACAATACATATATTTTCAAGAGTTCAAGCAGAAATTTACCTTGATGAATTATGACTCTGGCTGCCATTTTTGTATAAAAATTTTTACAAAGTTGTACAATTCATAGTCAAGGATAAGGTAAGAAAAATCAGCTGATGTGCAGAATAAGTGAAGGTACTATACACATTCATTTTGTCCAGATAGCTGAGTCTTCACAGTAATCTTATTTTCATTAAAAGTGCCTCACTGTATGGAATGACTTGTTTAAAAAATCAAATGTAGAATCAAAAAAAATGAAAAAAAACCAAACAACCTTGAAGTGTGTGGAAAAAATGTTTAGTTTTCAAACTATAAATGCAAAATTAAAATTTTCAGCAGTTTTAAAACATTCCATCTTAGCAAAATGTTATACCACATTTTTCAGAGCCGCACCTGTTAATCATTCTGCCCTGCTCATTTGGGTTCTTCATACACTACTTCTCCTCTTTGAGGGAGCAGTTGCCCAGACTACAGCTCCTGTGCCGTACCGCAGCCAGACTGGACACCGGACCTTACTGCTGAATTGCTCAGAACTGAGTCTGAGGGACCACGCACTGCATAGTGAAAATGGAAGTACCAGTGGGGCTGGCTGGCTGTGGGCCAGCTCAGCTCCTAGTTGACTCCAGTGACTGCAACTACTGGTAATGGAACCGGGAATGCAAAAAGCATGATGGGTGTGGGAAACACAGTATGTGAAAAATAGTCAGAGCCATACATCAGAAGTGGTTCTGTGTGGAAAATACACTGTTGGGCCTTCTGAGCTTCTGTGCACTTGCCTTTACAGTCACCATATTCTTTTACCTTAAAGTCTTTTACATCTCACATTAACATTTCATGGACTCTCAGTGTTATTTGTATTTAAATTAAATCATGTTCCTGAATCCCCTTTTTTCCTAGAAGAAAGACTTTTATTCCCATTCAGGGCATCTCTCTTACAGGAAGTTTTGAGAGGATCAGTGTTTTATGTGGATATGTCAGAATGTAAAAGAACATTTTACATTTTTCCTGAGAAAATTAAGAAAACTGATCATACAAAAAACATTTTCTTTCTAATATTGAAAAGACCGTAATCCCAGTATTTTTATAAATACATTTGAATAATCCTCAAGAATAACACTATAATTTATACTTACTGCAACAATGGCAAAATAATTCTTTAAAAAGTCTATTATTTTCTCCATATTGCTCACAATCATGTTTCTAAATATAAATCACATGCAAGTGCAAAGTTAAAACAAATCAGTTTCATCATTAATTTTTAAAACACATATTTATTAGCCTACCTCAAAACCGATTTGCAAGCATTCATCTCCTACTAAGTTCCTTTGATTCATAAAAATACACAGCCTGAAATCTCAAACCTTTTCACAGATCTACACACTGTTCTGAAAAACAGCTGTAACTCACAGACTCCTAAAAATCTCTGCTTACTAGAGTCTGTGTGACCTGCTTCCTTGTCTGATGACATTTTTCTTCCTAAAAAGATATATTTGATTTTGATACTTGATTTTCCTTAACAGTCAATAATGACAGAAAAGATGGGAATAACTTTGACTAAATTGTTTGTTCTCAGTTTCACTACAAACTCTTTTTTCTAATCTCCTACACAAAAATCACAACCAACCCTAAAAAAAGTCCTAAAAATAAGGAGAACACACACCAAAAAAGGCAAAGAGATATTTTAAATGGGAGATATGTGACGTTTTTCTAGTGTATTCTTTACCCCATAGAATATAAATTAAATCAACAGTTTTTCAAACTCAGTCTAAATCAGAGGCTTATTGCAGAACTTAACTGACTGCTTGAAGTACAACCTAATAAAGGTTGATTTGAGCACAGACTTACAGCTCCACAGATATAAAAAGCTATTTGGGTAAACCAGTTACTTAATTCCACAGGCTCCAAAGGGACAGCTGCTGCTGAATATTTATTATCGACTCATTTGTAATGCTTGACTAATAACTTGGAAAACTTCCAGCATTCTGCATTAATCCAAATATTAAAATACTAAAGACTGCGCAGGCATCCACAATGAGGATGTGTCCTGCTTTCAGCTGGGATAGAGTTAATTTTCTTCTTAGCAGTTAGTATAGTGCTGTGTTTTGGGTTTGGTGTGAAGCAAGGTTGATAGGACTCGGATGTTTGAACTTTTCGGTTTCTCGGGCCCTGCCAGTGAAAGTGTTGGAAGGGCATGGGAAACTGGAGGGGACACAGCCAGGGCAGGTGACCTGAACCAGCCAAAGGGATATTCCATACCATGGGACATCATGCAGAGTTTATAAACTGGGCAAAGGAGAAGTAAATGGGGGACATCCAGCATTATGATGTTTGACTTCCCAATTAACCGTTAAATGTGATGGAGCCCGGCTTCCCTGGGGATGGCTGAGCACCTGCCTGCCCGTGGGAAGTGGTGAATGAATTCCTTGCTTTGCTTTGCTTGCATGCACAACTTTTGCTTTACTTATCCTATTAAATTGTTCTTATCTCAACCCTCAAGTTTTACATTCCGATTCTCCTCCCCATCCCCCTGGGTAAGGGGGGAGTGAGTGAGCGGCTGCTGGTGCTTGGTTGCCAGCCAAGGTTAAACCACGACATGATGCTGAGTCCCACAGAATCCAGGTAGCTCAGAAACATGGTCTAAATTAAAATCCATCTTTCCTTCCTCTCACATAGCCTTTAGGTGTTCAGTGCAATTGACCTACACACTGTCAGAGTGCCCATTTCTTGGATAGCATTCTCCAGTATTTTCATTATAAAAGAGACTCATCTGATTGTCAGGGATTTTCACCCTGTTTAGCTCTTCTTCTGTTGAAGACAATGCATTAAACCACATGAGGTGAAGACGACTTTGTTTATGTCTGCTAATACATGCTGCATTTTTAAATTCCCTTTCAAAGAGATTAGGTTTTGTACTTTCCTACTATAAGTGAGAATGGATAGGAAGACTATCCACACCTCTGCATGTATCTTGGCTCTGACTGGCTTTTCACAATCCTGACACCTCCAGAGCCAAACAACCACTGATTTTCCCAGGCTGTCAGTGCCAACAAGGCCATTCTGTGCAAAACACAGTTCATTTTTATAAGACCACCTAAGTTTTTATAGCTACACACCATCTGTCCAGCAGGTTACTTCACTGATGACAATAGAAAATTTGACCAAACATTTCTAGCTAGTTATAACTTTGTTGTTATTGTGCTATTTGGGATGCTTTTTTTCATTTGTCTCCCTAAAGAGACAGAAGAACAAGGCAACAGATGCCAAGCTGTTTAGGAAACACATGAATGCAAAAAAAGGTATCAACAGACATCAATCAGTGATCCTTAAACAGTGAGGAAGAATGAGTAGTGTAAGAAATAGGACACCAGGAAATAGAAGAAACTGTCAAGGGAGATCCAGAATTTCCATTCTTGTAAATAATCAAATCTCAGCTATAAATATTTAATTAGGAATAATTAAATCAACTGCACATGAAATATATTTTTCAGAAAGAACAAGACTCAGTAAGCCACTAGAGGTCCCTTTCCACCCAAATAAACATGCTTTACAAAACACATTATGCTTATTAACTCTTTTAAGTTATTTTTAATCACATGGTGATTAATATTTTAATATTAATGGTAATTTAATATTTTAATTTATGACCCATTCAGCAGGGTCATAAACAAGTATAAGCCTTCCACGTTCCAGCTCATCCTAAGGGAAACACAGTACTTTTAGAAGTATATTCTTAATGAGAGTTAATCCTTAGCAATGAATGCAGCTTTATTTCTCTGCAGAATATGAAGTCCATTCACATGCAGAAACACAAATATTTAGTATGAGAGGAAATGTTCTCCATCACTCTCAAAGGCCAGGTTATAACACTGGGGGAAAAAATACTTTACATGAAAATGTTGCAGCCATTAATCGAATGCACCCAACCGTCCTGGAAGCTATCATGCTTGGAGAATAGTAATACCATGACCTCAGTAGGCCTGAGGTTGTCTAATAAGAAGGGGGTAGGAGATTCTGAACAATTCCTTTTACCAGGTGACATCATGTTGTAAACAGCTTTATAATTCAGTGGGAAAAAAAACAAACTAATAAAAAATGATGGCTGACTGTTATGCCTGACAATTTCAAAATAGAAAACAGATACAATATTTTAAGTCAAAGCAGTTACTTCTTAGGAAAAGCTAAAGTAAGTGATACATTCCTCATTTTTAACATCTTTAGATGAAAGCTGAATGCCAGACTGAAGAGAAAGATTTTTGTTAACCCATGCTTAATCTGTACAGCAAAAGGAACTGAGTAAACAAAGTAAAATGCTTTCCACAGTTAGCCCTCCAATTAGGCAATCATCAGTGTTCAGTGGCTTATATTTTGCCTGATAACAACTGAATTTGTTGGCTCATTTCCCAAGGCATTTACTTCTTGCCTCACTAGAGGTCTTCTAGTCATCTAAAGGCCCCATGCAGATGAATGTCTACTTCATCCTCTTCCAACACGGCACTGGCATACCCTACCTTTCACAGGCATGTGCAAACATAGCAGCCTGAACACAACTCCTAGAGAAGGTCAGAGCACACAGGGAGGATAACCAGACCATCAATTCAGTTGCAGGCTTAAACAGCAAACTCCCATAGCAAGAACATCCAAAAAGAATTACTAAATCTTTTAAGAATTTGTGCAGATAAATAGGAACCCTTAAAAGTGGGGTTTATTTTGAATTTAGTGAAAAAAAAAATAGCAAGAAATTTAAAAGTCTGCTTTGTTGAGTAGACTTTCAGGATAATTGCGATTTTCCTACCATCTCACAATGACAATTTTCATTCAGTGCTGTATCAGCTGTTTCCTTCATGCAATGTATTTCAGCTGACAGTTTATTTTTTTATACCCATGTTGTAGAGGAGACGTCACAGTTGGAAAAATCTCTGACTGCATTTTCAAAAGGCTCCCCATTTTTTTTCTTTTTTTTTTTCCCCCCACTGTTTTTTTCCACCACATAAACAACAGAACTCTAATTGCATCTGCATTTCTGCCTCTCACTCTTAAAGCTTTTCAGTTGCAGATTAGCAATTACTGAGGATGGTGCTCTGATTAGGCTCCTAAAGCAGGTTGACTCAGGATAAGTGATTGCACAATGTTAATCACATCGTGTCTGAGAGCACACATTGGTTGTTTCAAGGCAACAGTAAAATTACAGTCACCAAATGAAACATGAACATGTTTCTGCTGCTCTTGTATTGGGACATTATATGCCAGAGGTAAATCCATAGTCAAAAGAACTGCATTAACAATCTAATATTTTCAGGCTGATGTAAAATTGATCAAGATCACCTGGTTTTTGAAGACATTAAAATGTTTTCAAATGTACAGTGTTAATGGAAAAAAATCCTTAAAAGCTATAGAAACCTGAATGTGATCCTTTCCATAATCACTTGTTTTCATACATGGCCTGTGCTATCGCAATATATTCTATTCAATTTAACACAAATAATTTTGTATAACTTATATCATAGTATGTAAAAAGCCACAGCTCATCATGAAAACTGTTGTTGATCTTGGTGAAACAAGAGGTATATCTCAGTCAAGGAATATCAAATAAAAAGATTTTTGGTATACTCTGGTACACAGAGAATATGGATACTTGGCATAATTTACAGTTGTAAATTCTAATTGTACATTTCCATTCATTGCTGAGAAGTCACAGTATAGGTCTGTACTGTGCTCATTTGAGTTTCACTTAGCTTACCCCTTCAACTGATGTATTTGTGCGTATATATAAATTTGTATACATCTACATGCATACGTCAGGGCAAAAAAGAACTATTATGGTCATTTGATTATGCTTCATACATAATACAAAGAAGAGGACTTCACTCAGCATTCACTGCAACTAGGCCAATCGCACCTTCAAGGTCAAAGAGTAGTTTCCCTCACTCAATGATATAAAACAAAGAACAAGAAAATGAATATATTAATAGATCAGCTTTACGATTAATTATCTGTTTGTTTTTACTTATCTTCTATTAGAACTTAGAGGTCTGAGAAAATGTTTTCTTTCTTGTTAATTTCCTGGAAAGCTTACTTTAATGTTATCATAGTACTACTCTACCTAGACTGCAGTTCTCTAGAGGCAGCAGCACTCCCAGTGAGGTATTGTTCGATGAAGCTTTTAGATGAAAAAAATTGAAAACAAATAAGAGAAATGGCTTGGGTTTTTTCAGAGGGAAGTACTTTGAATTTCAAAGCATCAATAGTGTATACAGAAATCTTTCTATTGGGGAAGATTCAATCTCTTCTAAAAACTTAAAAGTCTGTTTATCATTTCCCTCAGAATTCACACTCATATCACGACAATAAAACCATTAAGGTACAATCAATTCATTTTCAAGAATGTTCTGAAAGAGCGAAAATAATAATAGGAGAATACATCATTGTGACCTAAGATATGTTTTCTGACCATATATATCACCACAGAAAAAGCTAAAATGAAAAAGTATGTTCTCTATTCCAATAGGACAGCCTAAAATAACTTCTTAGCCTTATTTTTATACTTGCTGCTTCACGTATTTCTGTATGTGTTTCATTTAATCTTTCAATAGTAATCCAAGTAAAATCAAAATTTAATCTGAGGGATTATATTGATCAAATTCAGCAACTTCAATCACAGTTTCAGAGTGGCTAGACTACTTTCTGCTTATCTATTAATGGAGTAGAGAGAGCACTCTGGCTCTCCCAAAGTAGGTATCTATTTCAGGATGAGTTCCAGATGCCACTGATGCCATTCAACACTGTGAGATTAGCCAAAGTTCATGTATGCCTACATTGTATGGACAGCTAAATTTTAGGGTCCGAATATGAAGCTGAATCCAACCTCTTCTCTTCATCTTTTCTCTTACAAGAAAGATACCACAGAAGATTACAGTGAATTACTCCAACATTGCAAGATCTTTTAGTCCTGTTTATCAGATATTAACCCAACCACAAATCTTATATCATAATTGCCTTTAATATATATCTTCTTTCTCTTCTTTCGTATATACCTCTGCTGTCAGTGCAGAGGAGATAAAGACACTTTGCTCAGATTTGTTTCTGAGAGGCGGCTCGATTTCTGTGGCTTTCTCATCTTCAGAACTTCTGTTTCCCCGGTACTTCAAAAAAGTAATTGAAGGCTTGCTCTCTTTTTAACTACTTTCTTTCCTCTATCCATTTGTATCATGCTAATTTAGCATCACACTAAATGCCTACTTTATCATGGAAAGTAACATGCCATACTATAATCATGAAACAAAATTATTCCAGAAGCACATACTGAAGAGAAAATAATCTCTTCCCATCTATTACCTTTTTATTGTTGTTCATGTGTGATTCTGAGCTTTTCTCAGTTCCCTTTTTGACAGCTTCCTGAAGATCAGAGGCTTGTTGTATATATTTTAATGCTGCCAGTATCTCATCTTCTAACAATACTATATCTTCATAGGAAACTGGCCATCCCAAATTCTTTAAAGCCTCCAGCAAAGCTTTTTTGTGCTGCATATATTGGACTGGCCCATCCTCCTTAAATCTTAAAAAAAAACAAACCAAAAAAACCCAACAATTTAAAAGATTAGTGATTACAAGTAGGAAAAAAATTAATTTTAGCAGTACTTTACACACAGAATCACTAAGCACAAAAGCAGAAGAAAAAATCAGCTTCACCCAGTCTATCTTCTGTATTCAACAAGCTCTTGCATTTCATCCAGCTATTGTTGTGTTCAGTCAAACAATCGCATCTTAACCATACCTCAGAGAAAGACACCTACAGGGCGATTCACCTGGCTGGGCATAGATGTTTGGTGCCAATTTAGAGGTCCTAGAATAAGTAAGGCATCATAAGTTCCTTATGAACTTGCAGATGCAACTGAGAAATTGTGGCAATCCCTGGCCCTTCTGAAGCAGCAGCTAGGATGAAACGGCAATCATCTAGACAACATAAAATGGCACCAGACACCTATTAATTGGCCTGATTTGCTACATCAGACTTGTCTGGTCACACAAAGAGATACTCTCCTGCTGCTTATTTCCCTGTCAGTCCTGCACTGCTCAATTTCACTCAGTGATCTGGACTTTACTCCTGTCCATGGTTCAGATTATGTCAGTGTCTGCTAGACTAAAGAGCCAGTTTGAAGCTATACCCTGAAGGTACTTATAAACCAAAAGATGAATTAGATACAGTCATCTTGTCAATAAACACGAGACAAACCGAACCCTCCAAAATCTAGAACAGGTAGAATACTTCACATGTCCAATTGGAAATAACATACTTTTTAGTGCTCAAAAATTAGCTCTTTATAGGTCTTCTGTACAGCTTTGCCAACATTAAAAAACAACCATGAGACCTAGATAGGAGAGAGTATTTAAGTGTCTGTCTAAGCAATGCATACAACTATGGTGATTTCTACCATCTTGCCCTACTCTTTGTCACTGCTTATCTCTCTACTCCTCTATGAATGGCTTTGTATTAAAATTAACATGAATGGTATAGTTATTTACCTAGATTTTGTTCTGTATTAACTGAATTCATTATTAATTTATAATCAATGTCAAGTTAACTTATCTCCTGAGTTGGATCTCTCAACCGTTTTGAACACAAGCACAATATTACCAATTCTCTAGTAAATTTGAATCTCCCTAGTACCTGAGATAACATTTTACCACACACTAGCGAACCAGAAAGCTCCTCAACCAGTTGTTTTAGGACCCCTGTGACCAAGTTAGCAGACTTTGTTTATTACTGTCTCCTTCCATATTACCAGTTTGAAAGTACGTTGTCATCTTTTTGTAATACATGAACATGAGCAAACAAATTTAAAATTTATAAGATAAATAGATCAAATATTTCAATTTCTATGCAACAATATTATCAAAGTTAATATGACCCTCTAGCAACAGACTGTACAATTGCTGGAACTTTTTTTTCCTTATATACATAATTGGCCATATGTTAACAAGAACAAAATATTTTGGATACCACCCTGTCAATTTTCTATACTCTAAAACTCATTGTTTCTCAACTAACATCTATTTCCTTCTTTTTAATTATACGCTGATCTTTTGTTTAACAGCCTTCACTTCCTTTTGACACCAGAACTGGGTTTTAGTTCTCCTTATCAATGATAGAACTGTATATTTTTTGCTCATTAGCTTAAGTCTTCTTAAAAGCATTCTAGTTTTCATGCCCATTTTACTGCCTAGGAATATTTCATGCCCATTCACTTTTCATTAATTGATCTTCACTTTATTCTCTGAAGTAAACAGACGCTAACTTCACTGATGTTAGTCCTGTTTATATAGTCACTAGTTTTCTAAATCAATATACAGAAATAAGCTAGTTAAAGCAGTACAAACATCCAGTCTGATACACAGTTCCAGCACATGCTGTAGCGGTGTTTAATATGCCTTTACAAACCAGCCACTCAAGTGCTTTTTACTGGATGAGAGATTTACCTTGATGCCAAAGGTAACAACATGCTGCCCCCCCCCAGGCCCTGCCACTTGACACTGGTTAAGAATAGAGCAGCACCACGCAAATGGAATGCAATTTTTTTCCTTTAGAAAAAAATCAGCACTGCAGGAAGGAGGTCCAGATTTTAATATTGCTCCATATCACATATATATTTTTGAAAGCCAGGTATAGTTATGAAATATTTGAAAATAAAACCAGTTTGTTGAAATAGCAATTAAAAAGTATCAAATATTTATGACCAGCCTTTCAGAGGTAAGTAAGAAAACCAAAAGCTGATAGCTTACTTGTCTCTTTCCTCCTGAGATAGTGCTCTCCAAATCACTAGGTTTAGGCGCCTATTAAAAAAGCAAAGCAGTTTTTGAAGGCATACAGTTCCTTGTGCATCTGATCATCTCAAAACTACCAAATAAACAACATTTCTGAAGATAACTGCATTGATTTGTATTCCAAAAGCACTGTATCATCAGATTGTGTCCTTATCATTCAGCTATGAAATTATCAACTGCAGGAGTAGATGGAAAAACAGCATCCTCCATCAAGTAACAGCATGACCGTTTCAGGGTCATAGAAGGATTAATGGCAATCACTGCTGCTTCCTGCCAGAATTTTCTATGGATGGTTCCCTTCAGCACCAGCAAGCTAAATCAAATAACAAAACTGATTAAATGCCAGTTGAGATAAGCATAGTTTCTCCAATTAAACAGTTTCAGAAAACTGTAGCCTGAAGACACATGGAGAGCACTGCTAAATTTTTTTTTTTTTTTTCTGCTATGATAACCCCTCAGTTGTACCATTCAGGTTTCTACTTCATTAAACTCTGGCTATGAAGAAAAACTATTGTCAGGAAAACAGATTATCCCAAAGTAATGCAGTTCTGAGATCTTTTAAAAGCACCACTAAACATTCTGCTTTTGCTTTTTTGACATAAATTATAAACTTTTATTAGATATTCTAGCATAGAGTTGTCTCTAATAACATATCAAACAATTAAGCCATCACTCAATTACTTCATTTCACACTATAGAAATAAACCTTTACCAATGATCCTAATCGGTGTAATTCTAGAAAAATTTCCAAACTTCCTTTGGAAATAAAAGAACAAATTTATTGTTAGGAAAAAATTCAGATTGTAACTATTAGAGTTTTAACAGTCTTGCCAGATTTACTGCCACATGTACAAAAAAGCCCATTAACACGAGATTTTTAATATGAATTTCTCGGTGATTCATTTTATCTACTAGAAACCAAAGCCCAGCATTTTTAGAATGTAAATTACTTAGTTCATTACAATCTGCAGTCTCAGCATGCTCCACTGCCTGTTTCATACTCCTAAATGTGCACACTCATAACTAACTCAGTTGTAAAAGCTTCTGGCTACACAAGATCATACACAGTTTGAAGCTTCCAGCATTTTTCTCCTTCAATACTGGATATTCTTTTTGTCAGAGCACAAAATTTCTGCCCTCACTACTTTTCTCCCTCTAAATCTGATGCTAAGGTCAATCTACATGTGGGGAAGCTATTGTCATGCTTGTTTCTGTTCTTGAAACCTGCATGCCTTGATGTATTGTCTCATCTATAGATGTCAGAATAAATTTGTGACTAGTCACTATTCACAAAGCTGAACTGCAGCCTTTGCAAATTCAATTTACTGGAAAAGCATTGTGGCATTTAGAACAAAATAAATTTGACTGGGTTCTCTATCACATGTAGAGGATAAGCAACGAGAACTCTTTTTTTTTTTAAACACTGTCAATTTTAAGGATCTTCAGGCAGATCTCTCTTCTATATATCTTTTTCACAGATGTTGGGGGCTCCATCTTACTATTGTAAATACACTGATTCAATGACCTCTATGGGTAAATGTAAGTAAACAGTAGTCCAAATCTCCAAAGTTTTAGGGAGACTGAAAATGCTGTCAGTAGAAGATCATCAGAATTTAACCAGAAAAAAACTCTTCTTTCACTCCAATAAATGTAAAATATTCAACGGTATGGCACAACAATGAAAATCTTGAAGTCTTATTCAGAAGTCATCATCAAAGATACATGACTTGAACCTTCTATCAAAACCATTGACAAGTCCAGATTTCTGAGTTCATCGTCAGCCTCGTAATAATAACATTGTCTCAGTGACACAACGCACAAAACCAAGAGAATTTTATTCAGTGAATTACATTAATATTAGACACAGCAAGCAGCATTTGTAAATCGTAATTCTTGGTGTTTATCTCCAAAGAAGGATACATTTAGAAATAGGAAATGGGAATGAAAAACAGAATTATTACATGCTTTAAAAAGAACTGGTATGATCACAGAGCTACAGAGGGGGACAAAATTTAAAGGGCCTCAGTGGAATTCATCAAAAAACAAAGACTAAACATTTGACATGAAGGGTTTTGTGGTCATATAAAATAATTATCTGTATATGTTATTAGAATACATTCTGAAAAAGTTATCTTATTAATTTAAACAGTTATAGTTGAAGGTCTCTTAAGGTTACTGAACATCATTAGTAGTCAAGTAAGTGCATTACTTAAAAAAAAAATATGTGAATTTTAGATCATGGAAGGAAATATATTCGAGATTAAATAGCTTTGTCCTGTTTACTTCTGATGTGCTTTTGCCAATATTTAATTAATAATTACAACACATCTCTCTCAAGCAAAAAATAATTAAATTATCAATATCTTATAGGTGCCTCAGTTACATTCTTGCATCCATAGTTAGGTGCTAGGCAGCTGGCAGCACAAAGCAGGCTACTAATTTAAAACTCAGTCTATGGATTTAGGAGCTTAACTGTAAGTTAAAAGTCCGGCTAACACTGTTTAGGAGAGATTCCTCCCCAGGGATAATTGTTTTCAGGTTTATTCCAAGAAAGTAAAAGAATATTTTTTTTTCTCATTGAAGAAACATAAATATAAAAATATGTTATTTATTATCTCCTTTACCTGGTTTGTTTTTTTTTCCTATGACCTTCTTTTTTAATTCTGCTTTTTTTTTAAGCAAATAAACATTTCTCCTGCAGGTTGATGGTAGATTAAAGTGTGATAATATACAGAATTACCAGCATTGAGTAAAGTGTGTGTGAGCAACTACCCACTACATAAGAAAAATCTGAAATTAGACTGAAAACATGATAAATTTCTGATAAGTAGACTTGCCTTTCATAGGATTTAATTGCTTCTTCCAGCTTGTCTTTATAGGCATCAAGATTCACTGCCTGAGGATTAATTAGCCTGATCTGCTTCTTGTCGTTGCTAACATGGGCCAACGGTAACATCTATTATACAATAAAAGACAAAGACTTAATTTATCATACAACTTTTCCTCCACCAGAGTAACTGAATGCCCATGAGTCCATGTCCAAGGATCAGAACAGCCAGAAGGAACACTGGAAGGCTGCAGAAAGAAAGATCTGAGAGCTCCGAAGAAGTATCAGAATTAAGACTTATATTCCAGCCTGTTAATAAAATCTGAAACGAAACGATCCTTTTCTGCAGAAATTGCAAATTAAGGTCACTAACTACTAGTTGATTCTAACTAAATCAGTACTGTCGAACAACTCAAATAATGGAAGGGTAGGTCAGAAAGGAGACAAGCATGTCTAGAGCATGACCATCTTCCAGCTTGTGTTGCTTTAAAAAATCACTCATACTTACTAGCATCTAATTCTAGCATACAGGTGTGATAGTTACTTATTTAAATATATTTAAGCTCTTATTCTAAAGGACGATGTTGTCTAAAGAACTGGAGTGCTAAAGAAAAAATGCTAAAACTTTTTTCACTATCACACTGATCACCAAAGGGTAAACAAGGTTAGATATTGCTCACCAAAATTAGTCTTAATTAACCACAATAAGGCTTAGGAACCCAAACAGGTTGGTCAGATCAGCAACTTCAATACCTTTTAAATCTCACAATACAGCAGCTACATAACTTCATTATTAAACAGAAAGTCAAACATTTACAAGTGGATAGTCAAAAGCAGAGAAAAGAAAAACAGAGAAAAAAAAAAGAAAAAAAGAGAGGAGAAAAGATGCCTTCCCACCTCTCAGTCCAAAGTCTCACCATCCTTCAGCCTCTTAAATTACTCAGCAGTTTGTACAGGAAAAGGTATTTTATATATCAATACTCTGAAGATGATTAAAAACAGAAAAAAAAAACCCAAGAAAGAAATGGAGAAGATGGAGAATGTTACTCTTCCCAAAACTCTTCAACACATATGGTTAAATGGGACACTTCTCCAAGTACCTGTCTGAGATCAGGATATAGATGACAAAAAGACAGATGAGGTTCAATTTAAATATAACTAAAACTTCCTGTTGGGGGAATAAGGCAAGCAATCAGAAAAAAATCCAATAAAAAGACTCCTTTGAGAGCATTTTTCAGTGATGTTTTATTTGTGTTTGAATCATCACAGCCTAGCTGGATTCTGAATTACTGTTTCATGACCATTTTTCCAGGAGCAGCAGTGTGACTTTATATTCCACTCTCTTTCTGAGGACATCTTCACTCTGATTAATAAATCTGTGTCACATCACTGGCAGACCACATCAAAGCTCCTAATATTAAATTCATCTTAAGATCATTTGGATGCTAAAGCTAATGGGAACATGTCAGTGAGGTATCTTGCCAGAGACAGATGAGGAAATCTCTGCACAGAACTGTGAGACATGACATCTGGCTACCTGTCATTTCCAGGTGGAGTTTAAAAGCTGAAAGACAAGGAGCTGAGAGTACCTCTCTTCCAGTTCCGTACTGCCATGATTGTCTGCTTGGCTACTCAAACCAAATTAATGAAAATTCAGCAGGGTTTCACCATGTAGAAGCCCTCTCCTACATTCCCTTACAAATTGCCAGAGTAGCTCTAAGTACAAACAGCATAATTTGAGAAATTAATATTTAATACAGTTTATAAACTGCTTTGAATAGAAAATGAGGGACAGACACATAGACACATCATTACTGTATTGAAGAATAAAAGCAGAATGGCATGTGTTTTTAGAAATAGTAAGCTTGAAATATTATGCATACTTTGAAAGCAATGAAAACTGCTCATGAAGTCAAGTGAAATTTGACAGATTCAGCTGAAAGAAATCACAGGGAAGCTTTTTTAGTGCCAAAATGTTTTGTCATTTTCTAAATTAAATACTTAAACTTTCATATCAAAAGAATTCACTTGTTTCAAAATGGCTTTTCTTTCTAAACAAAAATTTCAAATTTTTAAAGACAAACCCAAAGTATGATAGCCCTAGAAAAATCTTTATTTTAGACCAAACAAAGATGTTCTTGTTGGCTAAATCTGAACTTGATTCTTTAGAGCAAAGCATTGAGTCAAAACTCCATGACTTGCAAAGCTGTACTGAAGATGCCACAATCTGCAACAGATACTAACATGATTCTGTAGGGAAAGTTTGCTCCAGAACCATCATAGCTTAATTTACACAAGCCCCCAAGCCATTTTTTTTTTTTCTGGATATGAATCTGAATGGTAGTTTAATGAATAAACCTCTTTGAAGTAACTCAGGTGAAACTGACAGGTCACACAGAACTGAAAACAACAGGTCAGCCTCTTGTTAATGAACAGTTGTCATGGAAACCTTTTGCTTGCTGCATCTCCAAGTTGAGAAAACTGCTCATAGTTACTCCATCATCGCTGCTAGCAAAGGCCAAAAATAAAAATTACACTATCCCCTGAAAAGCAAAGATGTCTGCATTCTGCATCAAGAAAACGAAGATCTCAGAAGGAAGAATGCAAAATTGTCTGTATATTTATTATCTTCAATGAAGTATTCTGAAGTACTAGAATCATCAAGATTCTTAGTCAATATTTAAATGTCTCCTATTCAAGCTATATGTCTAGTCTCAGATCCTATTTTCTGCTTTTCCTTGATATGCTTGCATGAAGCTTGAGGGAGAGTGGGTTCCATAGCTCATAAATTCTACTGGTTCCACCTTGTGTGCAACCCCTGTCTACTGCCTTTGCTTTCTATACTCTACTTCAGATCCAGAAAAATCCATGCCTCTACACATAGAACAATAATTTTCCACTAGCTGAGAAACTGCGTGTCTCTATAGAACTAATTGAGATTAGCAGGTACAAAAAAGTGGTAAAAGTTATGTATTGGTTTGTGTTTATACCCCTGAATCTAAAGAAAGCCCACGGATCCCTGTTTGGATTCTGTACAGCAGCTGTTCATTCTAAGAACACAACTTAATTCAGCCCCAAACTAGACTACCATAAGCTCCCACAAACTGTCATTAAAAATTACCTGCACATAGCACTTGCTAAATCATAGTTTTGACTGTTTTCAAAGACCACTGTTTTACAGACTACTGCTTTTGTAAATAGTTCAAATGCAGCTCAGTATTGTCTGGAAAGGATTTGAAAGAGTTTTCTTTTAGAAACATGGAAGACAGACCTCTACTTAGTAGCTGTATTCAGAAGAACATGGGAAAAGAAATGACTGCTCAGAAATCAGATGTAAGTTATGTGAAAGGCAAAATGCCTTTTGTTTGACATATCACTTAAGATTGTTTTGTACAGTTTTCTAGTCATTGAATGTCTAAATTTGTTGTACAAATGGCTAATTTACATCTACAGTGTTAAAAATGTACATTTTTTGCTGCTTTTGATATAAAAAGACACCTTTTTATGACATAGAAAAAGAAATCTCATACTTTAAAAAAAATCCTTAAGTTCTTGGGTTTGACTTGGTTTTACTAAAACAGAGGATCTGATTTTGCTTCCACAATCTGCACCCTATAGCAAAAATACCCATTCCTGAATTTAAAAACCAAACATAAAAACTTTAAAATGTAAAAAAATGTACAGTTGTTATAAATATTTTACTTAGCCCTGTAGCACATCCTATTACAAAACCCTTGCTTAGTCCTTATTATTTAAACAGATGCTGTTTACCATTTTCTTTTAGTATTGCTTAAATAAACAAGTTTTATTAGTTAAAAAAACCTGCAATGTATTCATAGGACTTTCATAGGATGCCTCACACAAGATGAATTAGAGCAATTTGCCACAAAATGGATTTCCTTTAAGGGGAATGGCAACCACAGTTTTGTGATACATAATTCATTGCAAATTTTGCACAATCCTACGATTATTTACACCTATCAGAATTAAATTTTAAATTACTGAATTCCAATACTTTTCAAGAGGTATTAGCAGACACATGTAAACCTTGAGAATGCACAAATCCACAAACTGTGTACGGGCACAGTTTTCCAAATGACTTTATGGACCTAAAACACAGTGGACTAATATGTATCAGTAGAAGCTGTGGTGCTCAAGAAATTGCTGAACACCTGATGGCATACTGCCATCAACTGGTAACTGTGAAAGAAAAATATATAGCTCTAAAATGTAAGGGTAAAGTCTGCAAGAAATACTATTAACTATCAGTTTTATTTTCTTACTGAAGCATGTATGGACATTCAGGTATGCATTATGCATTCAGTGCACATCAACCATCTACAATGAACACTAGAAAATGCAATTATGACATTTATAGAAATCAATAAAAATATTTTTGAAAACAGCACCAAGTCTTATGTTTGCTTTCAGACATTGTAAGATTTTTACCTCATCAAATACTTTAGAAACCACATGCTTGTCCAGAACTGGGACGTATTTGGTATCATGAGGGACAGCTGTAGGAGCTAAGGCATCCATGATGGTGAGTCGCCTAGCAACCAAGCCATGGGTCTTTAACCAAAGAGCAGAAGAGATATCTAGAGAACTAGAAAAAAGAGACTGTAAGAGGTAGTTCAAGGTAGTACATTTGAGAAGTTTGAAACGACCAAAGAAAAATATAAACTAGAATTTCTGTGATGTATCTATGTATGCACACACGTACCTTTTAGATGGCCTTTTCACAGCATTCCGCTTTTTCAAATCTAAGATAAAACATGTGCATTTCATTATCTCACAGGTTTTGTGCATGCAAAAATATAAAAAAAACAAGCTGACAAATAACAGCATCATTTTTTATTTGAGCCTACTATAGTGTCACAAAGATGTCACAAAATAGACAATAATGTCTATTTCATTTGCTAAGTTGATCAATGAGAATTATGTTTCCTACTTTTCTTGGTGCTTGATCAATAGTAACAGTGTTACTATATACCTCATGAGACCTAATTAATCAATGAGTAAATTCATAAAATAGGTGGGGAATAAATGAATTAATAATAATAAAAAAAAACTTTGTATGTATTTATTTCTTATAACCCAAAAAGAAAGATTAACCCGTTTATTCCCCAAATCAAGATGTAACATAAAGTACTGTCACTAATGAGATGGACAGGAGTGGATAATTGCTATAAGGTATATCGCTATGAAAATCTGTATAAAAGGTATATAAAGAACTAAAAATAAGATGCTGAAATGTAAAAAAGTAAAACATCTTTAAGCAGCGTAGGGAGGTTTTAGAACAACTTAGAGGGACATCATAAAGTTCAGAGTTGTACAAATTACTAAGAGAAATGGAAACTATCTGGAGGTATATCCAAGCCCCGCTGGAAATACTTTTGTCTCTACAGAAGCATCTGTCCCAGAGAGCATGTTTTTTGCAAGTCTAAGCATATTAATAAAGTGCAACCTCCTTTTACATTGGTACCACAGAATGAGAACCACCACTCTCAGCTTTAACCTCAACATTGAACATAACTGCAAATTACTGTATCACAACAACAATCTATTAATTAGAATAAGATTCCCAAGTTCTATTTATTCTGTTGATAAGAAGCAACTGTGATACCCTTTCAGCAGTCTAAGGCATAGCTGTATCACAGCTGCCACATACTGTGGACATACGTGGACAGAACTAAGGTGTTGTAAACTGTTTGAACACTGGCAGGAGTCTGGCCATAGCTGTAAGGACTGTTTACAATCACCTTGTTACAATCACCCTCCCACACATCCAGCTCTCTTCGACTCTCCTGTGCTCCAGTCCTTTGTAATACAGGTCTGCTCAGTTTTGCCTCAAATGAGTCACCGTCCATTACAAATGCAGCAGGAGAAATGTTATCGTCTGCCCCACCCAGAGCTTCTGGTTCTATCCACTTGCCTTTGAAAGTGGTTGTGCATGTCACACACTTTTTGTCAGAAAAACTCTTTTTTTCAGGAGATATTCCTTCCTCTGGTCTTTCTTCCCTGGATTTCACACTATGGCTCAGGATTCGCAGCAGGCTTGTCTTCGTTTGCTCTGTAGGTGTTGAAAGGAAAAGAAAGGAAGAGCTAACTTACTGCTCAAGCACATGCCTGGGATTTTTGAGCTCTCCTTTGGCATCCGGTCTGAATTTTTAAGTGACTGCCTACACAAGACCTCAAACAAAAATTACTTCAGCACTAATTTGCACTTTGTACTTTCCCAGGGATGAAGACTTTTACATCAGCTGGGTAAACTTGGTTTCAGACTGCATACAAAGGATGCTTCAAACGTAGTGTTACAGCTGTAGTAAGGAGAAATACTAGTGTAAGTAATGCTGTAATTAGTGAAACATAGGTCAGGGCTTTGTTCTTGCCAGTGATGTACTTGTTTAGAACCAAAAGAGATAAGGGTTTAATTTCAACTGTTAAAAAAATGTTTACAGAGATTTCAAAACATTGTCAAAATGGTTATATTTTCATCGCAGGGCCTGTGATGAAGCATAAATGAGCAGACATTTGTCTGCTTGGGTCAAATGAGTAAGACAGCTGAAAAGTAAAAATGAAGAGAAGGCAGAATTTCAGAAATATGATTATGTACATCATCAAAGGCTTTATTTGTTCCTACGATGAAGGATGCTTTTTGCTATTTTTCACATAATCTTTTCAAGTTAATGAATAAATCCTGCTAACAACTACAGTTCGTTGTAGTCTTACCTGCATATAGTGATTTCTTGCTTCGGGCTGGACTGTCAGCAGTGGTTTGCCAGATTTGCTCATGTGGTGTCGATGCTGGCTCTTCTAAGGCACAGCATGGCCTACTGCTAAGAGTAGTACTAAGCTCTTCAGCATGTTTGTTTACAGAAGACACAGTATGTGTCTGCTTGTGATTACTGCTTGTAAGTGACAAAAATAAAAAAAAAAAAAAAAGGAAGAAGCAAGAAATTACTTCAAACATATAACACATGTTTAAAAAATGCTAAGCTGAAGTTTTTTGGTAACTTAAATACTCATTTCAAATATTTCTAACAGTGCAAAATATTTTCTCTATTATCCTAGTCTGCATTTCAAAGGAGTTCAAAGGAAATTAAAATATTTGTTTTTTAAACCAGCTAAAAGTCATTTCTCAGTCTATTTAAAAGATGTTAATTACTTCTAAGGCAACACCCTCATATATTTTTAATAAGATCAGAATGTTCTGTAATAGCAACTTTGAATCCTGGGGGGAAAGAGTAAACCTATCATCAACCATGAAAATAACTCTCACACACACACACACACAGGTATGCACACACAGACAAGCAAAGACACCCCTATGTCCCAGCATTAGTAAAAAATTAAATATGCAAATTCTGAAATAATATTTATCTACACTTTTATACTGGACATCCAACCTTCCCTTCCACACATGTGAAATCATTCCTCAGCACTCTCCACTTATAATTTGTTTTAGTTTATTTGCTTTTATTATAACTTACTGGGTTTAATAATTTTCTGTCTTAAAAATCTGATAATTTTTTTAATGTACTTTTTTGCTTTTATACTATTACTGCACATACAAGTAAGGCACCAGGGCAAGCTATTTTTGTATTAAGGTTGTGCTGTAGAGATTACAAGTGATTTCATGTTTGAAGCTAGGTCTGTGTTCCCCAAACAGAAATTCAGTATAATCAGACATGCAGAAAACTTTTCCACAGTGGCTCAGGAGCCTGCCCTCAGTATGCTGTAGAAGGACCTCTTTTTGAACAGTCATTCTTGGCACCATGAAATTTTTCAACTGATGATGAATATGAAACCAGTTTTAATGATGAGATTACTTATCTTCTGATACAAAGCAAGGGTAAATATCGCATAAACATACAGACACACTGTAAAATAAAAAATGTGAAAAGAAGTAAGTTGAATTTATTCATGGTGTTTGCTATCTTTTAAACACATAAGTTTGTATGTAATTTACCTTTAATTGGCATTTTGCACTGAGTGGCTATTTAGTCATGAAGTACCCAGGCAGCTCTACCTATAGGATAATAATTCTTTGTGAATTCTCTAGGTCAGAGGGAGCAACTTTATCATGTGCTGGAGACAAAAAAATAAAAATTTTAACGTCTTTGCTTCAATTATTCCTAATAATTTGAGACTATTGGGATGTTTGAGTTCATTTTGTTTCAGGCATCACATTATCAGTGTATTTTTCCAGATTTTTTCTTTTCCATTACTGTAAATATTTAAAACAAACAAACAAACCTTTTTTTTTTTTAAAAAAAAGAGGAGAATGTCAGAGGTTAAAAATGCCAGACAAAAAGAAGAAATGTAACAGATGGCTTCTATCTCTTATTAACATAATAGCACTATGAGGACATACTTATTCTCTGGATCATTTTCTCCTCTGTAACAATCCACCATCAGACATTTGGCGTGAAGTGTCTTCACTTTCTCTAGATCTCTTTCTCCTTGTTCAATCTCTCTTTTCAAAAGGTTTATGTCTTCGCTCTAAGAAAAAGAAAATGAAATGTTTTATTACAATTATTCCTAAACATGTTTCATTTCTGAACTGAAACTATGCAAGCTCTGATAATAATTTTAAATAATGATTCAGGACAGCTGCAAAATTTTGTATACTTTTCAGGTAGTCTCTTGTGCTTGGCAATACAGCCTTTCAAATTATTCTTCCCTTTTAGGAAAAGGACAAGCATTCCTTAACAAGTTAGTTACCTCCTGAGATATTAACAGCCATATTTCTAAATAATGTAATGACAGCAGTAGCTCCCCTCATTCCAGGCAAGCAAGCAAATAAATGAGTAAATAAATAAAATACAAGATATGTACATTACAACTGTTGTCCTGTCATTCTACAGGTCACATCTGTATCACATACTGTTCCTGAAAAATGGGAGTAAAAACTATATTCTTCAAGTAAACATTGGAACTGACTTGTAATTATTTAAGCTACAGGAGGAAAGAGGAAAGATTGCAACAATGATCCCTTTACAACTCCTACAGGACCAGAAGTTTGAGGATGGACAACATGGACTCTGGCCCAGTCCTCATCAGCAGAGTCACCAAAATTGCCCAGTATGCTCTCATATCTTTCAAGAGCTGCAGTATTTTCACATCTTTCTTCTAATTGTTGTCTTCAAAGTTCTAAATTTCCTGCTACTGTCTTATTCCTGGTTGTTCTCATTGTTCCACTACCACCATTTCTAAAATTTCTGGAACTAGTTAACTGTTAACTTTAATTGAAAGCAAGAATATGCTTTAAATGCGTGCCTCTGTTATGTCTATTCAGAAATTTCCTGTTGGGGATTCTTAGATTGAGCTGCTTAGTCATACTTGATAGATCACTGCTATTGTAGTCATTTTACTCATTATAGATTTCTCCCTAGTGGCTGTTGTATAGCCAACTTTTAGCAAAATTAATCAAACCATTCATTCATCAACATTCAAATTCAGCTCTGCATTTTCAGATTTATTAACAAGATATAAACCACAGTTTCATTTTAAACTAACTTATTTCTGACACAGCAGAGATCACCTGTGTTTCCTGCAGAGCTTAATTTGGTCTGTATGTTTTCTGGAATTTGGTTTTTGGGGTTGTTTTGGGGTTGTTTTGGGGTTTTTTTGCAACAGTGCAATATAAATTTACTTTGCATGATATTTGGACTTTTTTGTTGCAGTCTAATAAAATTTCATAAGAAAATAATGCCACACATTGCTTTCACATCACTTCAAATCTGACTAGGATTAACCCTTTTTTAAAATAATCTATTGTAATATGAAATCACAATAATACAAGTCATGTGGCTCATTCAATAGCATGGAGAAACATATTTATTTTCAGATACTCACAACAATAAACTCTGAAGCATCAGGATCAGTTGAATAGATGTTGTAATAATGAAACCGTCCCTCTGTTTTAGTAGATAGTTCATACAAAAATTTATTAGCTTCTACATCATCACAGTTGAAGGATACAGTATGGATGGGAATTTTACAACAAAGCTGGACTTGAGCCAAAATTATCTGGGGGGGCTAAAAATCAGAAAATTTATATTAAACATGTGGCATCCAGAAAAGTATTTAACAAAACATGGAGAATTTGTAAAAATTTAATCAGCCATACTGTTGCTTAGAGACATATAGATCAGTTAAAAGCGTACTTTTTATATGGATTGCTATTTGATAAATTTATAAAATGAGCTAATTTAAAACTGAATTTGAAACACATAATGCATTAAAGCACAGGATACTCTAATAAAATAAAGAAAAAAAACTTAAATTATAATATAACCTGTATTCTGTTTCTGAAATCTTAAAGGAAATTAAACTACTAGATTGGTGTTTAGTATCACTGGATGTAGAGAACTATATTTTTGGATGTATATAACCATTGCTATTTTTATTAAGCTAAATTAGTTCAATGAAAAGTTGACTCAAAACCATGGAAAAAAAAAGAGAGGGTGAGAAAATAGGAAAGCTAGTGTTCCTCCTCCAATAAAGAAATAAAAGTCAGGTGAAAAAGTAAAAGATCTACCATGTCTAAAAATCTTTAAGGATATCATTAGAAAGAAATTATTGACTCAGTTCTCTAATTTCTGGTAACATTTTTGTTATTCAGAACACTCATAAATCTTGATAAACAGCAATATTTGCAATATAATTGTTTGTTGCACTTTAACAGTTAAAAGCAGTCTTTGTCATTTCCCCTTTTTCATCTAAGAAGTATAATAAAAATCATAAAAAACATTATTAATTAGGTAAAAAGAAATTAAGTATTCATTACTTTCTAACTTAACAAAAATATTAAAATTAAGACTCTGAAAGCCAAATTATTCTTTAACAAAATATTATTATATGCTCCTAGTTAGCAAAAGTGTGAAAAAATGCAAATACTTTTATCAGTTGTAAATTGAGTTTTAATGAGTGATAACTAATAACACTTTTCTTTATCCAGACTCCAGACTGCTGCTGCTCCAGAACTGCACCTACATGAGATTCATTTTGACTCAATAGGATAAAAATTGAATCATACAGAGACCTAATGGAACAATATTAATGACATCTTTATATGAAAATAATGTAAATTAATAATTAGGTCCTTGCTCCTCAGACATGACATAGCCTTTGTGTAAGTTCTGTAACAGACTGTTAAGAAGGTACCTACTCATATATTTCATGTGTTCTTTGAGAGAAAACGTTAAACACAAATTTGGGTTTTTTACTTTGCTATCAATCATCTTTTTAGGTTTTTAAGCCATCACACAAGATTGCAGGGGTTTAATATTTAAAACCAACCATACCATGGGAACATCATTATTTCTTGATTTAAAATTCATGTGATATTTGTACTAAGTTAGGGAGATATTTTGTTTAACACAAATCCTAATCTTGATACTAACATACAGCTTTAATGTTTAACCCATTACCAGATCCTTAAAACAACTCATGAGAAATATCATGAATTATCATACACCAAAGACTGGACTGTGGGCAAGGAGTTCTAATCCAAACCCCTTCACGAACAGCACATTTCTCAAAGACAATTTTTCAATACTATGACAACATCCAAGAGGAGTCTCTTGGAGCTCTGCAGGTACGATATTCATCTCATACTTCAGCCTTCTGACACCACACTACTGCATTTTCTGTTTTCTCATTTCAAAAATACCTGGTCAGGTCTCCCATCAGTCAAGAGATAAATAGCCTGAGTGTCAGTATCACCAAGAGCAATCTGGAGAGCTTTGAGTGTATTTGTGGAACTTCCAACCTAAGAAACCAAAAGGAAAATGAGAAAGAAACAGCTATAAAACCTAACAGTACTTTGCCTCTGTTGTTAAATCCATAATGACAGTGTACATTTTCAAGTGATATTACAGAAATGAAATTAGTAATAAAATGGTGAAAATATTTATGTCAAATAGCTAGAAAAATCAAAGTGAGTGTCAAAGTAGCATAAATTGGTACCAAACTGGTATTCAGTGGTTGTGCAAACACACATAAGCAAGATGCTGGCAACAGAAATATGAGCTGTAAAAGCAAAAGCAATCACAAAAAGAATATAAACAGACAGGAAGATGCAAGATAAAAGATACATTGTATTATATTTTCCCACTGCTCCTTCTGATTGCCAACTTATCGCGTTCTTTTGAAACATGTATTTTATTTAACCAAGTCATTCAAAAGGTCCACAAAAGGGTTGCACAAGTTTATTTCTCAAAAATAGGTAAAGAACTTAATGGTTTTCTGAACAGTAGTTTTTCCAGACTATCTCCCATCTACCACCACCTCAGCGCATCAATGTAAATGTCTTTTTTTTTTTTTTTTAGCACAAGAGTTAGCTACAACAACAAAACATACACAGTAAAGCAATACTGTGGCCCTTAAAAATTCATGTTTGAGTAATACTATCACTTTTCCTGTCTCATTCACATGATCTGATCTGTCTTTTTTCTTCCTAAACTAAATGCAACTCTAAACTCTCTGAAATGCATTTAATGGCTAAAAACTACAGTTCATATCTGAATTTCCACCTTTCAAACATTTGGTGTACAAAATCTTCCAAATTTAAGGGAAAGTAAGGTTTTATCAGCACAGAAAAGTAATTCCTCAAGTCTTAGTCTTAGTCTTATAATGGGGCCAAAGCAAAACCCCTGAAACTGAGACTGAAAATGAGACTTTTATGGAAAACACCTGAGCACTGCTCTGGAGGGCTGTGAGGATTTTAGTAGTGTAAGTGAGAAGGGACTCAGGATCCACATACATAAGGCATTACAGAAGATAAATATAAATAGCTGACATTGACCAATACATGCAAAAATAGGTTAAGATATGGCATTATTTCTTCAGTCCTAATAGTTGTGTTAGAACTTCTTTCAGTCCTTCCCTCCACACATAGAAAAGGCAAAGTAAATCAGGTGAAACAGAGTAGAAAGTACACTCTCAGCGTGACTCTGTATGGCTGCGTAAGATTGTATGGGCCAGACAACAAGACAGCTCAGATACTTTATAATCCTGTCTTTTATTTCACTAACAGTTCTTACCAGTGCACACTCATAAGAAACAACTAGCCTGAGCCATTTTCTTTGTATTAAATATGTCTAATATTCCTAATGTTTTAGTAAGTATTATAAAAGTTTAGACACACATCACTCATTATTATGTGTAAATTGGCAATCCTGGCTCTTTTCAATAATGGTATATGGTTTTGATTTGATTTGAAACAAAACAACTTCTACTGTATCATGGGAACATACTGCGGACACTGATGATGTGAGGGAAATAACTATGCACCCTCTACGGTAAGAGCTGTTAATTTTAGATTTCTCAGTTGATACTGTTACAAATGAACAGTTTTTTTCACTGTTTAAACAAAGTTAACATGCTTCAACTACATGTATAATCATCCCTGAAATTTTAAATGTTATTACCTCTAAAGGATTTTTAAGGAACAGTAAGTTACTGTTTATAGCTCTGCTGCCTTATTCAATGTCCTGGGACCAAAGTGTATAAAGTGAGATCAAAAGATCTACTCTGATTAATATTCTAAAGCAATCTTCTGTTCATTTCAAATTCATTGTAAAGCCAGCTTTCTGATGATAGACTTACACCTGCACTGCTTTAAACAAGACTAGAAGATCAGCAACAGATGACATCCCTGTACCATTTCAGATATCTAGATCTGAACTCAGAAGGAAATTTATAATCAACAATTCACAATTTCATGAATAATGATGAAAAAGGCCATTCCCAAATACATATACAACATGGTATCAAATTACAGTAGTTCAAAGAATTATCAAACTTGCATGATGCTGTATCATACATATAGCTTAAACAAAGCTCACTTTTCAAGTCTCAAGGCAGGCAGTAAAATTAAGGTTACTAACCCCAGTTATAAGTATTCACCAACTACCCAGTGAGGCCACGCTAATACTTACTCTTCTCTGTGTGTGTGCGCTAGTATTTTCTGAGAATACTAAGTTACTTACCTTGCTTTGTAGTCTCACAGTTATCATGTAGCTTCCCCGGTTCCCTCACCCCAGGAATTTCATAAGTCTAAGGAAGAGCTGTCATAATGCTGAGGAGTCTTATTATGTAGACGTGGTTTTTGTTTTAGAAAACATAACATGAGATATGTCTATACTGTTGTATGACCCTTTTCCTGTTCTGTCCACATTTGACACATTAATTGGTCCTAAAACCGCTGACAGTTACAATCTGGTGGCTGACTATGGCTGACTACAAGCATTTCTGCTCTGTTTCAGGGAAAAATCCTCAGAGCTTGGCCATTGTCAAAGAAAGAACGTTAGGCAGACAAACAGATGTTTGGTCTGAGCATGGTTGCTCCCATGTTCCTATGAAGGCTAAAGTCAGCTGACTATCTATGCACCAAAAGGGATTAGAAATGTTCCTCCAGCTCCCTGGCACCAGCTTCTTGTACTACCTCTGAGCCAGTGACAGCCCCCATCCATGCAGCAGCCCTGTAGCAAGAGCGACAAATTTAGTCACAAGGTCTGAGCACTGTCATGGTTCCTACAGAAATCAAATGGGCCAATGTTTGCATTGTGGCTACTAAACACAGTAGGCTGCAAATTGAATTAATATCATCTTATAAACAGGTCCACTGTTAAAGGATTATTATAACTGACATAATATGTTGTACTTAGATCTACTAAACTCTATACATCATGTATATTTTCAGCTTACTCAAGTCAAATACTTAGTCAATCCACAAATACCCCAGCCATACAGGAAGAGAAGACACAAATATACCTTTGTACAAACACACTTTATGACAATTATTTGCCATGTTACCTCAAGCCCTTTTATCCAAAGCCAAGCATCTTGCAAACTTTCCTCATTAACTTCAGCAAGCTTCTCTTGCCATGCCACTGCTTGGGCACTAAATTTCACAAAGTTAAATCTTTTTTTGTGCCTCAATTGTTCCTGCAAGAGACAGCATTTGAATTTTACTCAATGTTAAAAGAAACAACACTTGTATCCTGAAATACTGACTAGTAGAAGTTGGTTTAATTAATATATAGTTGATTATATGGTTACAATAAATGATGGTAATATTCAGTATTGCCTGCAATTATACGATTACTTGAACTTCCCAATGTAAATCTCCATTTATTCGTATTTCTCAAACTACTTGAGCAGCAGATGTCTAGGAGTGCAAGAAAGAGAGATGGTGTAAAAAAGAGATTATGACTGCTTACAAAAAAAATTGCAGCCAGAAACAAAATCACCATTTAGAGGAGGAGAACAACAATCAAATGTAGAGCACTGGCAAGGGGAACTAGCACAAGAGAGAACTAAGAATTTGCTGAAGTTGCTTTTGGACAGAAGTCACAAGGAGAGCAAGATTTGTGCAGGCTAGTACAAACCTTTAGAGCCTGGAATCTTACAGGAATCTTTAGATTCCTTTAGAAACCTTTAGAGCCTGGAATCTCCCTTACATGACCATTTTTGTGCAGCTGCCTGTGAAACCTTCCGGCACAGTATCTAATGATTTGCTTGTGTTGATCTGCCTAGAGGACCACACCATACTATGTCCTGTCACTTATGCACTTAGCTCAAAACCCTCTCTGTTATGGACTTAGATTTTCTAGCCCTACTAATTATTGCTATCAATGCCAGACTGATGGAATTTTATTTGTCAGTTACTCCTCTCAGATCTAAAAAAGTTAAGATTTATCATGTTTTAACAGTGCCTGTTTCTTTCAAATATTAATGTAAACTTAGGTGACATCATTGTAGATTTCTAAAACAGGTGAGACAAATCCTGTCTTAGGTGTGTCTCCCAGTACTTAATGCTTTTGAGGTACTTCTGCACTTTGCAAGTCCCTTTGCAAAGTTCCACTGTAAGATGCAAGCAAGTTCAAAGCATTCTACACCCTCTTTTGTAAAAGTATGAAAGTGAATCTAGAACACATATTACAAATCACAACATGCCAGTGGAATTGGATGACACTGCTTTAAAAATAAAATGAAAATGCTAAAAGATGTTTAATTGCATAATTTTTTGGTTGGGTTTGGTTGGGGTTTTTTGCCCCCCCCCCCTTTTTTTTTAGGAGAGAGGTGGATTGAGGGAAAGAAAAACTACTTAAGCCTTTTTAATTTTTAACATTTTCTCCAGATTTTTTTCAAATCTTGGTACAAATGAGGAAAAAATATAAATTTCAACTGAAAAATCAGCACACCAAGAAAACTAAAAATATTTTAATTAAGCTGCTATTTTAAAAAAATAATTACAAAATATTAAATATCAGGGTAACAACTATCCAGAAAAAATCAGCCTACTCTAAAATGCTCCTTAGTCTACAACATCATCACTTTCTCATACCTGTATGAGCTGAAATATTTTCTCCTTTACCAGTGGCAGCTTGTCCTTCATAGACTGGGATGTATCAATAAGAACATAGACATCATCTTCAAACACATTCCCAAAGAGCCCTCTGCTGCCTTGTTGAAGCCACTTAATTCTGGGGGAGGAAAAAAAATAAATTAAAACCTAGTCTGTAAGATCTTTGGAGCTTTGCATATCAGAATCTAAGAGGAAGGATCTTTTTATCACTGCTGTACTTCTTAGTCTCTTTCCCTAAGCACCTGTTACTACTCACTGCCAGAAGCAGTACATCGGCCTTGCTGAAACAATCCTTTGTCACTACATAATAGCACAAGGCATTTTTATTTTTCTAATTTTAGTAGGAGTCTGGAGACAGACAAAACAGACAAAGCAATACAGCACCTTTATAAAGTCAATTATCAGGTAGTTTGAGCTGGGAAATCCCATGTTGAAGTATCTATAACTATTGGCCCTGAAACTGTTCACCAGATTGAACTCTGGAAATCATTTAAGCGTATGCTAATGTACCTCCCTTTTCAGCAAAACACTTGAGAACCTATTCTGCAAGGAATTTGAGCACTTTGAAGAGCCTTAATATAACACAGATGCTTCAATGCTTTGCTGACCTTAAGCCTTAAATACAGACTTAGTTTTACATTTTAAACAGGATTGAAGTATGCCTGCCAGTTAAATACGTGCATGCATACTGCTGTGTACAAGAACATTTTCTCAGTAATGGCTGCAGCAGGTCCAAATCTGATTTCCCTTGAGAGTCATAAACTACTTGCCTGCTCTGAAACAGAGACATTTAACAGACAGGATACAATGGCCCCAGGGAAAATATTACTCATCTCCACAGAATTTAAAAAAAATGGTATCACGGAAAAAGGATCCTATTATATTTGCTGCTAGCTATTTTGCCATTAGTTATTTCCCCCAAAGTGTTTCATGAGGTCTACCAAGACTTTTCAACAATAAGATGAACTATTCAAAATAGCAACCCCATAATCTTGGCCTGGATTTCAAAAATACATTCTTATCAAACCCCTTCACCTCAACTTTTCCTTCACAATATGTTAATTTTATCCTAAAAGCAGCAAGATGAAGATAAACTGAAAGGAGTAACAAAATTCTGATTGACCTTGCTAAATGTAATCAAGCTGTTATACTTGTGGCAGAGAAGCAGCAATCAAATGACAGTTCATATCCTGCTTTTTTCAGTGAGACATCTCATTGTCCTAATACACAAAACAGAGGGCAATATTTATTCTTTCTCTCTTTTCTACAATATCTGTTTTTAAAGTTTCCTTCTTCTCCCAATGTAGATATAAAAGCCAATTTACTTTAGGGCATCTTTAGGACCGATGAAGCAGACCCTCAGATCACCTATTTTTTGTAGATATCCTACAAAATAGCATATCTATACAGCTGCACTAAAAGTAAACTAGGGAGCTAGCTTGAGCCCTGAACTTCTGATCATATGCATCACTTCATAATGCATGCCCTCACTCTGATCTAGATGGTTCAAACTGGTCTTCAACACAAAATTGCAAAAAGGGCAGATAACCATTATCAGTATGGGCAGAAGCCAAGATGTGCTACTTGGTGTCGGAGGTATCACAAGAGATAAATGTTTACCAAGTGTTATTGATGGTTCTAGAGGTTCTCTGCCACCTTATGGCCTGATTCTTATTGGCACTTTCAGCAGCATTTCAATAACATGCAGACTGACATTCACATTTGTGTTCCAGAAGGAGAACAAAAGATAGAACTGTTCATCAGTTTTCTTACATGGCTACTAAGATACCCTACACACAAGTTTCTGATCTAAAATGCATTTCTGGCTTTGTACTGCTACTAGCAGTTTACCAACCACTTCAACTTATTATGACAGTAAATGTCAAACATTCCAACACCAACGCAAAATCATACAAACTGATTTTATGTGACAGAACACTAACCGTCCTTCCACTTGTCTCAGAGCCGTCCTCATTTTCTCTTTGTACTGCTTATACTTTTCTGTACTAACATATACGTGAACTACAGATCCATCTTTCCAGAAGGTATGTACAAACTTGCCGCAGTATTTTGCATGAATTACCTTCCTTTTTGTTTCCTACAGCCAAGAAAAACAACTTTCATGTTCCAAAATACATTATTTTGCAGTGCCTTTAATATTTGGTGAACAAACTTCAAAGGTACATGCTTGTTGCACATGAACAGGTGCAGAAATAGACATGGGATAGGGTGGTTTGCTCCTAGCAAAAGTCAATAGAAACTGGTTTTATTCTTGTAGCTAGCAAGAACAGAAGCTTACCAAACAGTGTAATGATAGAGCTTGAGAAAAACAAATAGAAGACAAAGGAATCCAAATTTGTTTAAGGACTTGCAAACACCGGAGCTACTGAGACCAACACTACTTCTAAGGAAAAACAAAGATGACAAGCAATATTTGCCCTACCCCACACAAATGCATAAGCCTGTCCTCATTCACCCTTGGGAGATTATATGTGCGCCAGGAAGGAGTCCTTGAAACAGTCTTTTTTCAAATAGGCCTTTGAAACAACTTTATTTATGACCACTAATAAGATTATTTAAACAAAAAATAGAAAACAACAGACCATACACTTTATCATAAATTCATCTATCAGTCAAGTTTTCAAACCTTAAAAGAAAACCCAAACAACTCACAGGATGTGAGGGAAAATTAACACTACTCACAGCATCAGTCTGTGAAGATTCATCCTCTGGTTTAGTTTTTATGTCAACAATCCCATCCGCATGGCGAAAAGTACAATCAGCAAGTGCATCATACAGTGTGAGCTTCCGAGCTTTCAAGCCGTACTTCTGCAACCACTTCTCAGAAGTCAAATACTTGTCAGATGCATGCTTTTTTAATGGATGATCAGCTTGGGTTGCTAATAAATAAAAAAGAACAAACAAAATCTCCTGTATAACACAGTTCATTTTGGATGAGCTATTTTCAAAACCAAACTATAATGCTGGAGTCAAAATTTTCAAACTTGTTCTGCTTACATTGACAGCATTACAGGAAGCAGATATTTCTGACTGTTTTTTAATATTCTCTACTTTCACTGTGGACGTTTTCCTTATCAGACAATTATTTGTGACAAATTCCTTTGTAAATGGAACAAACCCACCAGAAGACAGAGAATAACAAAGATAAATAGCTACAGGATCAAGATATAAAAGGAATGTTCTTAGTAGTATGAAGGTTGACTTAACCTTCACACTGGTTGAATTACAAAATGCCAGAAAAGAGTCCTGTATAAGATGTCTAATTTCAAGGAGAATCATTTGAGAAAATGAAACAACAAAAGATATAATGGAAAACACAGTCAAAAACATTGGTTAACATTGCCATTGGTCTTTTTCAGAGGAAGACATTTAAAGTAAAAGGCAAACTACAATGTCTTTGGAAGAGATTTTACTGTGTTTCTCTGCAATACTGCCTTTTTATAGGCTGAATATCGCACCATGTATCCCAAGCCACAAATCACTTGTGTAATATCTTAACATTTTCTCTAGTTCTACCCCCTCCTTCTAGCATTTTTAATTGATACTGAAAGAGATAGGATTTTTTTTTTTTTTTGTCTGATCTGATATGACTGTTCTTATGCTTACCCTTTTATGTCATATGGTCTTAGAAATTTTCTAAGGACCATCTTAAGGTGAGGCACTGCACATCTCTGGATACTGGCAATAGGATACAGGCCATTACACTCATGCATCACTCAATCAATAAACCACACTTAAACCAAATGGCCCAGCAGTGGGTCTCATAGAAGGGTGAATTTATTTTGTCACACTTTAATTTTGGTGGTGTAAATAATTAGGTGGTATAAATGTCTACTCTGTTCAGACGCAGCTACAGTGACAACAGTATTGAGATCCTGAGCCTGTAAACAAACCTATGGAGTCATCTACTGCCTTAACACACACGGAGATCAGCCAGCATCAGGGCAGGTGCGGCTGGAGTCTGTTCATATGGAAATGTCTTCTTTCTGATTGCTTATGGCCCTTATAACAGTCAGTGTGGCAAGTGCCACAAATACACTCACGTAACCTTAAAAAGAAGACTATTGTTTTATTTGTTCCACATGCTTTATGTGAAAAATCGTGTCTCAGTTCAGGTAATTAGCGCACTTTCTGGAGGGTCAACAGAAAAATTGTCTCTTTTTCTATTTCTTCTCCTGCAGAACACTGCAGTCTTCAGAACCACGTTTTGCAACAAAACATTTTAAACAGATCAGGAAGGCAAATCACGATGAAATGCAGGCAAACAGAAAGATTGCAGTTATTTGGATCAATGGGCAACAGTCAAATAATGCTGAAGAACTGACAAAATAAATCCCACTGTAATTTCATTTCTTTTAATTTATTTATGAAGTTCTGTTTCTGTTATGAAACACAGAAAGAACATTAAAGATGCATATTTAGGAACATGTAAATCAACACTGAAAACAGGGCTGCTCTTTCAGCTTTACTGTGGTCTTTTTGTTCATATGCATTACTGTACAGCTGTTTAACTTCATATCGGAAGTCCTGCTAATTCAGAAGATGCTATTATCAGTATAAAGATCAGTATTATGCCTTCACAGAAGAAAAACCTCAAGCTTAAGTCCTACAGAATTATGCTGTTTACAGAAGTGCAAATCCAGTGCAGGCAGAGAAAGTTCCCAGCTTCAAATCTTCACCATCACCACCCTAGTCGCGCATCTCAACACACCACTGAGAGTTCAAGTGACTGACCAACTGACTGTACAAAGCGTTCCTCAGCAGGTAATCCAGAAGAGGGCATCTGGCCCCAGCCTCCACCTAGCCAAAGCATAAGCAACTGCACTGCAAAAGCAATAGTGGAGCTACACAAAATCACTGATGACTTGTGCTAATTCAACTTGAACCTTGTATCAACTTATGCAAAAAATACCACCAGACACCATGTAGGTATTTTAAAACCAGGGAGTAATGTAGAATATAGGCACTGATAATCACAGCCATGATTCTGAAAATCAACCCCCGCAGTTGTAGTTCAACACTGAAGCTGCCTAGATTCCACAGACTGCCAAGTTTTCGGTATTTAAGTCTTGTCAGTGTGATCATTCTGCTCCAGAGCATGCCCAGAGCATCTTCATCCTAGCAGAACTGAGAAGCTTCTCACCACCCTCTATTTAAGCCTCCCAGAGATCCAGAAACCAGCTATGCTCTATCTCCGATAGGACTCAACCCAATCAATATGCACAGAACAACAAATGGACCATATACTAGGCCAAGCATAATGGTGGGAACTATTAGTTTAATGAACAAAATATTCCTTCATGTTTCTTAACACAAGAGATGTCAGAGCACTTATCCAGAATTGGTTTCAGTCATCTACCTTTGACTAAGAGAATTCAAACCCACACTTCTTTCTTTTTAGGGGAATGAACTAGCTACCAGGTTGGAGGCTATCCTAAGATGGCCGTGATGGGACAGAGATGATGTACCTCCCCAGCACTGTGTAGAGTAAACCTGAACGATTTACTGGCCCAGGCAGAGAGGGAGAGACCACAAAAAATTAATTTCAGTATCTAGACAATTTCTAAACATAGTCATTGGTGAACTAAAAATGGTGCATTTCAGCCTTAGCTGTTAAAGTACAGCAAGTTTAAGCAGCAGTAAACAGAGATTTGTGATGGAAAGTTTTAAACAATCCTAAGCTTAGATGCCAAGTATAGGTGCTACCTGCATATAGACATTTCTGAAAAAATCATACCCAAATTGACATGTAATCAAAACTGTTCAAAAATAAAATATTGATCATTAATATAATGGTAACCTTTTTGAAAGAAACATAAATGATACCATCTTGAGAAGTCAGCTGGTCAGATTCTGATAAAATTTTCTGAACTTGTCTTGCTGTACTCCTGGCTTCCTCCAGCTCCTTCCAGATCAAAAAGACATCTTCACGGACACCAGCTACTGCAAAAGAAATCAAAAATAGAACTTAATATTTTGAGACAACTTCTGCTTCTTGTAACTCCTCAATTACCACAAAGTCATTTGGTTCATCCAGGTGTTGCCATATAACCTTGTTTTCTTGATCTCCCTTTACAGTGACAAGTGCTGTTCTTTGACAGACTTCAAAAAAGGGCACAAAGCTGGCACCAGGACATGAAAGGTGCTTAACCTGGTGGAAGTAACCTCCAGAGCTGGCCACAGATTGTTCCCACAGTGGAAGTAAATCCTTTTTAATACTCTTGTATACTAATAAGGGAACACCACAAAGAAATTCATGCTGTCCCCTGAACTTCATTCCAAAACCCGGCTCCAAATACTAGGCCAAATTTTGAAATCTTAAAGAGAAGATATTTGCAACTCTCTCAACTCCCTTAAATACATAAATACTTGGATTTAAAATTAAATCTTTTCCTGAGGCACATGTGATAAAATTTTGCTAAGCTAAGTTTATTTTCATCCTAACAATTCTCAATAGTCATAAATGTTAAAAAAAACCCAACAAACAAACAAGTTTTACTATCAGATTATATTCTCAAAAAACTGGAAGAATGCAAAGCTGGAGTTGATACAAAGTTTTCTTAATCTCAATAGATATGTTTGTTCTGATTTAAAAAAATAAAGTATCTATTTATTTAGTAGAGTAGTTATTAAAATCGAGGCACTATGTATACCTATGCAGCATGAACACTACTTAAATGCGTTAAATTAGGTTAATCTCAATTTTTTATTTTTTAATTTAAATTACAATATAGGACAATACAGAAAAACTGTGCGTAGTGTTAAAGTAAAATTATGAAAGAAATTGAATCATGAGCTATCCTAACCACAAATGCAGACTACAGCCTATGGCAGATTACAACCTATTAAGAATCCACATAAAGATGCTGAACAAGGCAAATTCTATCTTATTATCTAGTTGTTCAATTAATATACAGTGGCCATTCACTGTATGAAAGATAAGACATGCAAACTTGTCTACTAAAGTAGGCTATCAGTAAAAAACAAACTTGATGATTTTGTTCTTTGATAAACTTCCTTGAAATAATAATACAAACGTTTTACAGAATAACAACTCAATTTTATTTGTGAAATGCTTTCAGTTTCCAAGAAATATTTTGAAATGTGTTATTGTACACTGCCATCTCCTGGGACCTTCCTGCATTTCAAAAACACCTGTTTCAGCCATTAGGACAAAGATTAACATCTCCTAAACCACAAAAAAGCTTTAGTAAAGCAGATCATTCCACAACATAAAACACAAAAGGGAGAAAAAAAACTTAGTCTGGTATCATTACCTTTTAAGTTTAAGAAAATTATTTTGTTTAAATACTTCATAATGAAGTATTTCTTTTACAAACGACCTCTCCACAGAAATGCAAACATACAAAATCTGAGCATTGGCAACATTCCAGCAAGTAAGAAACTAGAGATTTTCTGATGAGTAGTCAGCCATTGAGTGTAATTATATACATATGTATAAATACACACACACACCTGTTGTCACAGTTAAAACCACAAAACAAATGCATTCACACCACACATGAACATATTTCTAAGTTTAAGACTGTTAAGAATGCAGTTCTGGTGGAGCTGTCTCCAGCTAAATCTGGATATCCTCCATAAACTATTAAATACTGGGATCCAGATTTAATTTTATGAGTGTTTTAATGTTACATTTGAAAATATTGAAAGAAGTATTCATATTTCAACTACCTTTAAAACAATACTGATATCATTGTTACCTCTTTTTCCCTTAAACTGATGCTATGGACTCATCACATTTACAGGATTATTGTTACTGTCCCCAGTAAAATATGTATATTGAATTGTTGCTACACAAGAAGGTATTTTTTCCCTATTTATGCTGCAGCATAGCAAAGTAAAACTGCATGCACTTTCAAAGCAAGTATGTTTGATGACATTATACAGGACAAATGCAGGCATCAACAACTGCATATTGTAGTGGTCAAGCTGCTTAGAAAATCTTTTATCTGGCAAGTTTTTCCTGGATTCAACTGGGAGAGCAGGTTGCTCTTTCTCATAGCAACTTTCTCTCTCCACACAGGAGGCTCACCTCCACCTCCACCTCAGCCTTTTTTCCACTCCAGCTAAGGAGGAGTGGGAAGGAAAAGCTACGCCTCTCAAAACTGAGCCCCCAAACTCAAAATACACATACAACACATAGTATCTTCCAGATGTGATTCTCAACCTGCAGCCTGTCCCTTAAAGCACATCAGTGAAAAATGACCAACCTCTCTTTGGCTTCAATTCCCTGCACTCGCACCTCAGCTGTGTCATTTTTGGGGGCTACCAAAAAGCAGCTGAAAGTCACCACCCCCCAGGGGGTACAGTCCCCAGCAGCTCCAGGCCACTGCCTCTTGCACACCTTCAGGCACCAATGTCCCAGGAAAGGCCTCCTTTTAAAAAAAAACGCCTTATCCCCAGAGGGAAAGGGCTCTCCCTGTCCCCTCTGCCATGAAGCACCCCCCACAGACACCCTGGCTGGCGGTTTAACGGCCAGAGCCCTGGGGACCCCCTGGTTCCAGTTCAAAAACCATCAAACAGTAATGGCAGGAGGGCGGCCACCAGACAGGCACGCATGAGGGAGCCAGCCTTCATACCCTGCTGCCCGCCCTCGGCTTGCACTGGCCACAGCCAGTTGTTTTCAGCTCTTGTCACTGCCATCACGACCTTGCAGAGCACCTCACGCTGGGTAATGTTTCAGACAGGCCATGCCCTCCATTAAATGGCATTTTTGTTCTGGAGGAGGGAGGCTCTGAAAAAGAGGAAGAGGATGGGGAAGAGTAGGGGACAGCCTGCGGCAAGGGGCAGAAGCATTTTGCTGACATTGATGAATTGAGAAGCCAGATGGTAGGTCTAAGCAAAACCACAAACACACTTGCACATGTACACGGAAACTCATAACCACCCTCATTTCCATTTCCCAGTTATTTAACACGGTCAGGCAATCTTAAAAGAAGCAGTTTTTAAACACCTTCCTCCCAGAAGACAAACTCATCCATTTAACAAGTCACTGCAACCCATTAGGTTTCATACTCAAGACACAAAACCTGCTGAGAAAAAAAAAACATACAAAAAAACCCCCAACAAACAAACAAACCAACCCCCAAACCTGCAAAATTTACAGTACCTTTGAAACATCAAGCAAATGCCAATGCAAAAGCAGCTCATGGAAAATAGCATTTTGTACTTCTCTGATTATCTGACTTAGACCATGGGAACAAGCAAATCCAAATATAATGGACTAAGATCTATTTAAATTTGCCTGCAAGGCAAGATGGGCAGTTTAATTTTTTCACTGCTGGTCCCTTCCTCAGCCTCTACGTGGCAGCAAAACATAGTAATAGTCCCTCAATCATTGATTTTTGAAATCTCGACTGGGAGGGACGTGAACGGATGTACAAAGGAGCACAGGAGGGGAGTATGCAGCTTTACCCGTGTACCTGCCAGGTCAAGCAGCACTAAAACTCACTGCAGCCGGATCCTGCCCCTTTCCCACTGGGCAAATGCACAAAGCAAATGAACTTTGTATCCCATGTGGATTCGCAGAGTGGCTATCTGCATCACTCTCTACACATTAGCAAAGAGATTTGCCAGGCCAAGGTTAGGCTGCTAAGACCACACAAAACACAGGCATGGGAAAAGCAGAGGCAATGATTTTTGCTACAGCTTGTAGGCAACGTAGCTACTCTTAAGACATTACCCTGACTCTCCAAAGGGAGAATACGGTCTATCCCATGTCTCTGTATATAAACAGTGCAGAGTTTATTGACTTTAATGTCATACAGGAGGCTGGCGCTCTTACGCTTCTCAATTTACACACAGCAACCTGAAATTTTCCCTGTGGCCATCAGGTAAATGTGGAAAGCCAAGCACATCTAAGAATACAGCCTTACACTGCTCACAAGGAGGTCAGACACATCCCTCTTTGGATTTATCACATCAGTCAAATCCTGATTTCAGTCCTGTTGCATTTTCTTTACACATACTGGCTCATCTATTCCACCACACAGAAAAACACTGCACAGACTTTTACTGTTGTTTCTATTTCAGCCAACGAGGACCCACTATACATTTCAAGACCTAGTTCAAAATACTATCGCTTTTCAAGCTGTTTAGCACTTACCTCCCTGTCATTTCAAGCAGATGACACAACTGTGCCCCTTCCCATCAAGAACCTTCTTTTCCACAGCTTCCACCACCTCTTGCCCTCTATGTCTTCAAATTTTAACTTAAATTTCACCTCCCTTCCACTTATAATTTTAATTACATAACAGCATGCTTAATTCTGCAGCTTTTTGCAGATGAAGAAACTACACTAACAACATAGGCAGAAGTGATAACAGGAAAATCAGTGCTGGATGAAGAGGTATCACCATATTGATGAAATTGGGCTTTATGTCAAAGTATTGCTCTGCCTTAAGTAAATCTGAGTCTGCCAACATCAGGACCTTAAATCTTTACTGGCTTACACCTGTTTTGATCTCCAGCAGCCACTCAAAACATATGTAAAAAAAAAAATCACTATTTGGCAGTTTCTCACGCTTGCTTTCTAAATGACTGCTCAAGATGCAAAATAGGGGACAACAGAGCTCTTATCAAGTTTTAAATAGTTTACTTCCGACTTGTTTTGGTTAAGCAAATGAAAAAGAGTGAACATGAAGATATCCTGTATTTGCAGAACAGTTATTCAGTGGATATCCAGAAAACTATCAGATGTCCTTAAAACAGCTTTTCCAGTCCATAAAACATAATCATGAGTTTCAGTTTCCAGCTGTTGTGTTTGTGGTATGGAAAGAAACGTAATCAAAATATTCCTGTGGCTCCCCTTATTTTCAAGAAACACCACATTTGGAAGATTAAATCTCTAGTTTGTTCTCTATTTATCTCTTTGCATAGTTTATGCCTCACATTCAAGAGCCAGTTTCAGAGCCCATGAGTGAGTAATCTACACTTTTATTATTATTATCTTCTACACCCTTGAAGGAGTCTCCAAAACAAGAGACATCAGATGCAGACCAGAATAACATCTCCAATGTGTTTCCTTCTCAGAAAGGACTTTAGATTCTGCATACAACTGAAATGCTCCAATTGGCTGCCAGTGATGTCATGACTGTGCTTATAATACCCACTAAATGCAGAAAGCTGTGCTCCTTTTTAATGTGTAAATTCTACTTCATAATAGCAATAAGACACAACAGACAATGCACTTCAAGGGGATTACTGCCCTTTTGAGCGATTAAAGCCATTCAGCTTTCAGCTTTAGAAACAGTGGTGAGGAAGTAATTTCAGTCATACAGGAGCTCTAGGCCCATCTATTGAAACAGGCTGACTGCCTGGGGGAAGAGGAAGCCAGATCCCCCACGCACACCCCCAAATGGGGTCCAGCAAGGAAGCACTTGTAGCAGACTGAAGGCAATCATTATACTATTCTGAATTAGTACAATATGAGAGATAGGGTTTTGAAGCATACTCTGCTGTTGGTTTCTAAATCCTTTGTGGGTGAGGCTTGAGTGTCCCTTCACTAAGCAAAAGGAGGTAACACTTCAGTATTTTACTTCAGGCCTCCCACTATGGTTCTCTTGTACTGTTATAATCACAGTACTAGTGAAGGATGGGTTAGCACACACGGAACTAGACTAAAACTTCAGAAATATGGTCCAGTTAGTCCAAAACTGACAAACAACTTTAGGTGAGTCACTAAATCCACCATATGGCATATATTCCCTAGCAGTAAGAAGGGGATAACAATATTCTACCTTTGGGCCAACACTAATGCCCCACAGCATAATGGGAATGTGAGCCATTAAAATAAAGGCACACATCCTGATATTTAAAAGAAATATTTTTTTTAATTTTATGTCCTGCTGATAAAGATATCAGACTTGACATACACGGCCTCACTTCACACCACAAGCTGGTCTCTCATTCAAGCTGTCAGAAACCCCAGTCCAGTCCCACTGAACAGCAAGGCTGACTTACCCAGAGGAAGTAGCACCGTGAGTAATAAGAAAAACACAGAGGCTTTCTGCCCACATCCACCCCTCAGTAAAACTGTTTCTTTCTGTTATTTGTTTCCCCCTGGTGTCTTTTTCCATCCATTTTTCTCCCCCTCTTTGCACCTTCTTCTCTATAGCTATTTTACTATGCTTATTGACCTGTCTATACAACAAATTCAGATCTTGAGATAAGCAAGTCAACCTCATGTGGATTTAATATCCTTATATTATGTATGAACTTGGCCTGTGTTGATGTGGCTGTTGTATCAGATAGTCTTCCACACTATTGCCCTTCTTTTCTGCCATTTCTCTATACATTTCCACAAGATCACTGGCATAAACATACCAGTACTATTCTTCGTCTCCCTAAACAAATGTTCTTTGTCCCTTTTTTCACTTCTCTTCATTCTCACATGCATATCCCTCTACTCTCTTCACTTCTCTCTTTTACTTTCCCTCTCCTTCCCACTCACAGAATGGCCATTTGACCAGTCCTGTCCTCACCCCACCCATGCCTACAGAAGGTTTCTTTTGATTTTACGCTTAGCAAGTTCCTATAATAAATTTCTATTCTAAAACCTCACTTGAGAAAATCAGTATCATCTTGGGTTTTGTATTATCTACCTAGTGGCATTCGTCCTTCCACTTTTCTGGAATTCAGGACAATTAGACATTTTCCATCCTCTTCACATTTTAGTGCAGGCCCAGTAGCATCTCTGTAGTCATTCTTCTCTGTAAAAGCATGGAATCTGTAATACAAAATGGGCTTTCAGCAGTATGTAAACTACATAAATACTTGCCTAATTTTAACAAGACATATGTCACACATGCAAGATCATAGTGGTGTACAATTCTGGGATTATTTGCTTATCTATTAATGATATCTAAAACTTCAACTACAACAATACTATGAATATTATCAAACTTTTTATATACATTTATGTACATCTGAAGTCTTGTCATGAAGAACATTCTTTCATTTTTGTATCATTTACTCTGAACCACCTTACTTTTCAATCTCCTGGAAATCTATTTTTAATTAATGCTTTTAACATGCTGAGCAAGCATGTAATTTGAGATGTCTGAGATGACACTAACACCTTTTTATCAGATTATCCTCCCAGTTAAAAGCCCAACAGGAACTTTTTTTTTCTTTATCAACATACAAATCAGGAAGTCAAGCAGACTTATTTAGCCTCATTGTCAGAACACAAACGGTCTCAATGAAGAAAGAAGATGCATTTCTAAAACAGGCTCAAGCCATGAAAAGCCCATGAACTAGGCCATTCCTATGGCAAAGCTGACTTAAACTTATAGACAGTTATTAGGGAAATACATATGCACCAGCAAGGCCCAATAAGTCTCTGCACCAAAGCTAGACGCAGGTAAAAAGACAACAGTGGGAATTGTATCAAGCAAGACAATTCCTCTCAGCTCTCTGCCATAACCCTTCTTGCCTCATTCTCTACCATACAAGAAACATTCACCTTCCTTTTATAAAGGAGGTAAAAACGTTACCAAAACAAAATGAATGATGGTGACTGGCAATGTACCTGGCATCATGGTTCTAAGTAAACACAGTCATTTTAGACTCACATCATACCAAAGCAAACATAACACTTTCCCACAGTCTTGCTTTCTGGCAGATATTCTATGCCTTAAAAGCTACTTCTAAACACAGATGGCTACAAAAGAGCTAAGCAGCTGCCATCTTACCAATTGCTCTGCTGTCATTTGGGAGATTTCTACTGTTGAGGTCTTCCCACTCTTGCACAAACAGTGAAACAGAAAGAGCTAGTAGCCATTTCACAGCTCTATGACTGTATGGTCACTTCTGTTAAGCAGACAAAAAAACCTACTGACTCCTTCTGCTCTCCTGCTGTTCAGCCTGAGTTTGGTGGGGGGTTGTGTTTGTTTGTATTCCTTGTTTTGATATCAGAATCAAGATGAAAGTTTTATTATCCTTTTCTACTGAGGGCTGATTCTCACCATGCAGCTGATTCCCAGGATAAACTAGCCAACATACCATGTGGAATATATCAGTTTCCACCAACCATAACAAATAGAAAGCATGGTACAGAACCACATTTCCACAAGACCAGGCCTGATGGATGACACCACATCAATTTTCTGTTGTTCCAGGAACTGCCCATTTAGGACAGGAATTACCTTTTCAGTACAAGCAATACAATACAAACTTGTTTCAGTTTAGGTTGCGACCCTTCCCCTGAACAATTTTTCAGACTTCAAAAGAAGAGCAAATGACAGATGATTTGTGATATCAAAAAGGAATGGCCTTTCTGCAAGCCAGTGAGAGGAGAGAAGCTGCTCTGTTTGAGTACGTCCTGCTTTTTAGTCATATTTCTTAGACTATTTCCCCAGTTTCCCTAGATTGCTTACTGAACTGCTTTGTCTCATTTTCATCATGAATAAAACAGGGATGATACTCAGGTATCTTCCAATACCATTCCTACCAGCAAAGATCTTTACAAGTACTGAAATGATGATTGTGCTGCTTCTTTGTCATACCTGCCAGAGGACAAGCGGCTCAACTCTTTGAGAAAAATAATAGTTTCATCTTCCCTAGCATTGAAAGATACAGTGTTGACTGGACAGGGGCCATCAGAAACCTTCTCAAGGAGTAGCTGCTTTGTGTCCACTGGAACATCACCCACAGCAAAGTAATAAACAGCCTCAACCTGTCATTAAACAGAAAAAAAAAAAAAGGGAATTGGAAGTCACTGTTTTATATCGATGCGTGGTGCTTACTCAAGCACTGTCCTGCGCTGAGTAATGGTAGGAAAATTTGGTAGAACCAATGCGTCACTTGGGCTGTAAAATTTTCAGTTCTCCAGTTCTCTCTTTCATTTACGCCTGTAATTCAAATGAAGTCCATACAAAATTTTCTGAATTGAGAAGAGAACATGGTCCACAGCTTCTGAGTCTGATTCTGCCCAATGCAAGCCCTTTTCCACAGAAGTTAATTGAAACCAAAGGGAGGTGTAAGGAAGAAGAACTAAGACACTGGAATAGATTGCCCAGAGAAGTTGTGGATGCCCCATCCCTGGAGTGTCCAAGGCCAGGCTGGACGGGGCTCTGGGCAACCTGGTCTAGTGGAAGGTGTCTGTCATGGCAGGGGATGGGGACAAATTAGGGATCTTTAAGGTCCCTTCCAACCCAAACCATTTCGTGATTATACAGTTATTAGTCAAGACAAGACTCTGTGCCACATCCCACCTCTATGAAGAGATGCTATGCCGTGCCAAGGCTGAAAATCAGTCAGAACACTTACACCAGACACACCTTTATTGGAAGCACTTTTACTGGCACCATCCTTTCAATTCTACTGCTGGTACAGATAATTCATATTTTTTCATACTTCCTAAGGCAGAGGGAGCTTGGCAGGTTTTTTATGACCACACACACTTAGATCCTGAAAAAGTTATTCTAAGAAGAGAGAGAAGCTGAAGAAATGTCCTTTAATTATTGCTTGAGTATTACATTACAAGGGATTTAATGTTACATGCACTTATCCAGGCTAACAATCCTCATGGTAAGTATGCTTCTTGAATTTTCACCACCATTAAAAACAAATATAAAAAGAGGTATCCCATGATGATGTGCAAGACAGTAAGTACAGTATATCAGTCCTATGGCATGGTACATACCAACAGATAAATATTCAATAAATAGTTGCTTAACTGAAAAAATACACTCAAATACACTCATCTCTGTGCCTAGCAAGATCATGGAGCAGATCCTCCTGGAAACTATGCTCAGGCACATGGAAAATAAGGAGGTGAAAGCCAACATGGCTTCACTAAGGGCAAATCATGCCTGACAAATTTGGTGGCCTTTGACGACAGGGTTACAGCATTGGTAGATAAGGGAAAAGCAACTGATGTCAGGAAAAGCATTTGACACACAACATCCTTATCTCAAAACTGGAGAGACATGCATTCGACAGATGGACCACTCACTGGATAAGGAATTGGCTGGATGGTCACACTCAAAGAGTTGCGGACAATGGCTGCATGTCCAAGTAGAGATCAGTGACAAGTGGCATTCCTCAGGAGTCGGTATTGGGACTGGCACTGTTTAACATCTTTGTTGGCGACACAGACTCTGGAATCGAGTGCACCCTCAGCATGTTGCTGATGACACCAAG
>JAVJGJ010000014.1:69908559-69922384 GCA_035590215.1 Microhierax caerulescens | reverse complement strand
GGGCTCTGAGCAACCTGGTCTGGTGGCAGGTGTCCCTGCCCATGGCAGGGGGGTTGGAACTGGATGATCTTTAAGGTCCCTTCCAGCTCAAATCATTCTACAATTCTATGAATGACTAGCAATTCTGGGTCATGCACCACTAAAGAGAAGACAGCTATTCAAGTCTGGGATGACACTGAGGAAATGTTTCTGCACACACATAATTTCATGCGGTAGAAAAGCAAATTCAGAATAACCTGTACATGCATTTCCAGTAGTGCCTTTGATACTGATTCGTATTTCAGCTCCCTGAGTCAACAGACTGGCACATGAACATCTTTTGCCCAGTTTATACTTGAAGCTTCCAGGCTCTGGGATCCCTGCACTCTTCCACATCATAAGCATGTTGATACAAACTGACATGGAATTCTGAATTTCAAGCTCTCTCCGTCCTCTACCTTTTGCCACAAATACTTGGGCTAATCCTCAGTGGAGGAAGAGATCTCTCCCAAGCAGCAACCCAATCTCGGCCTAGACCAGGAAAATTAATGAAGCAGCACCTTGACACCTCAGGCTTCCCTTAAATCTTGTAGAGGGGGCAAGACACTCCATGTGGGAGGCAGGGCCCATAGTTACAGACAACACTTGCTTGGGAACAAGTGGGTCTGTGGTCAGCCAGGTTTCCTGGCATCACTTAATGTTGGTCAAATACTAAGGTTAAAGAGAAGTATGTTTCATTAAAGTGCAAGATTAAATAGAATAATTATTAGCTTTAGAAAAAGGTGCACAGGAACAAAAATGAAAGAACTGACACCTATCTGTGCTTTAGTTCAGTTTTACAAGGTTCCCTCTCTGTTTCATCCAGCTAAAGAGCTATCCAAGCATGCACACAGCTCTCCCAGCAGAGACCCAGTCCTTGGACAACACCTCGTTCCTATTCCTTTTGCTGAAAGTGCTCCTGACCTGAGGCAATGCCTGCATATTGCACAACCACTTTTCCTTGTGTTCCTTCAGATTCACATCTTCTCCCCACTCCCTCCCAAGACTGCCAATAATTCATAAACTTGATATTCAATAAGGATATCAGTTTTCACACTTCCTCCAAAGTGCCTGCCTCTGCAACTTTTAAAATGCTGACATTTCTTGGGCATAGCTGATGCAGAACCAGCTCCTCACAAGAAAATAACAAAATCGCAAACAACGGACAATTCACTCAACTACAAACCCAGCAATACCATACCACAAAGGAAATGTTCCTTATGGGTTAAGTGGGGAAAGGTTAAAACCTTTCCATTTAGACCTTCATATTTTGAGAAGTATAATTTATGCAGCCATCTAAACAAGCAAAAATACTTCATACAAGAACAGGAAGAACACCATGACCAGTTCCTCACAGTCTTTACCTTGGTGAAAGATGTGATTTAGATGGGTGATCCACACTTTGCAGAGTGGGACCTGTACAGAACCACCAGTTTAAAACTGCGGATGCATCTGTGGCAGGTAGAGCTCAGCAACCTTACAGCAGAGTGATCTTGAGCTTGGGACTGACAGGTCACGAGGAAAGGAAATCTAGGGGGTCACCACACATGGGAAGAAAAGATCAGCTAAAGGAATGACAGGAAGAGCCAAGTCTAGGGGAAAAAAGAGCTATTGGTTTGAAACCACTTCTGTTGATGAAGCCAGTTCTGAGGAATGAGTCATTTATGACTGACTGTTCAGTGAGTATGCAGCTTTTACCTAGGACTGAATGGGGTCTTCCCAGCCTGAAGTACAGTGAAGCTTACACTCAAATGAACTGTCAGTTATGAATGATAATGACTATATTTAGGAGTCATATTGAAGATGGTTTTGTATTGAGCACCTGCCAGAACTGACTCCCCCAGATTGCCTATTAGCTCACCAATGTCCAGAAAGAAGTAATAGACATCTCACTGTTGGACAGATTTTAATTTCTATTTATTCATACACAGACCCACCAGGTCCAACAAGCCCTTTTTTCTTCATCCAGACAATACTGAAATCTAAATTTATTTATTTTTTTTGTTTCCCACCAAGGAATCAGTAATATACTGCAAATTGAAAATGTTAATAAAATTTATAAAGGAAGCATTTTAAAAAGCAGCCATAAAAAAATCCCACTGTTGCACAATTTGCTCCTCACCCAGTTCCTTCTTACTATCAGTTTTCAAACGCTAAAGTTCATCTGGATGAGAATCAAACAGCACAGGGAACCAGAAGGAAACTCAAGCCTAATTTACCTTCTCCTTCAAACAACATCTCAGAATGAGATTTATAAAGGAGTTAGAGTTGGATCTGTGTACAGGCATGTATCTTAAAGGCAGTGAAACCCAGTGACCCAAGTCCACACAAAGTAGGCCAAATTTTCCATTAAATCCAGCTGCTAGGGAATGGAAAAAATGTACGTTGTAAGCAAATTTCATAAAAATTGTGTTTTTAAGAACACAAGTTTTAGGTGACTAGGTCAAATGATGGTATATATGTTTTATGTCTTGTGACTCTGCTATAATGGATAAAGTAATATGGTACTTCTAGAAACAGGCAGAATTTAATTGCAACAATACCTGTGCATGCTTTGGTTTTTTGTCCTGGAAGAAACTCTAGCTATAACCTGGCTGATGGAAAAGGACTTGCATACCCCTACCATGAGTTAATGCTTAAATAAATCTTCATACTTACTATTTGGTATTTTAAATATAATTTTTCATGAGCACTTTGGTTACATAACGGACTAAAAATGGTTTCCCTGCCTTCAATAATGTTGATACTAGCAATTTTCTCATAAACTTGAAGCCCTGAAAAACATATACAGCAAAGAAAGTGGAATGGAAGATGTTCTCTCTTTCCCTTAATGACTGAATATGTTATTTTTTCTGTGTACTCTAGAAAAGAAAATAAACAAGTTTCTGCATTCAAAATAGAGTACATTTACATAAACAGGCCATCAGTAAACATAGTATGCAGCTACACTTGGGGAAAAAAAACTTTCCAAATGCTGTCATTAATATTTATCTCTGCGATATTCATCTGGGCAAATCACAGCAGCCAGTCTGGCATTGAATATTCTTGTATTTACTTGAGGCCTCTGAAAAGATGTATGAGCTTACCGTCTCATCACTCATGGCTTCCAGCAGGGCTTCAGCAGAGTTGGTATGGCTGGCAGCTGTCATATGGTCCAGCTTCCAGAGCCACGTAACAGCAGCCTTTACAGTATGCTCAGACACTGGAGTAGATTTTGGTTGCCACTTCATAAGATCCTGAGCAGCCCTGAAAATGACATTAACTATAAATCAGAAATTGTGAGAATAATGCTGGCAGAATGAAAGAGTGAAGCTCTGCTATTGTTACTATTCTTTTATATTCTTAAGTAATAATTACAATAAACCACAGATACTAAATCCCGACTTGCAGCAGAAGTAGTAGGGGAAAAATTAAACGCTTTTTTGAGACAACTGTTTCCAAAGCAAGACCAAGAGAGTTTAAGTACTTTTAAAATGGTTCCTAATTTGTGTCTTCCCTTAACATAAAAACACAATCAGTTTTTTTAAATATATATATATATATATTAAAAAAAACTGGCTTCCACAGATCTCTTTCCACAATTTGCTGTATGACCTTTGTGTCAGACCTTTTTAACTGACAGCTTTTCTTGTAGTAGGGCTGATCTTTATCTACCCATCAAAATAAAACTTGATGCTAAGCTTTTCAGTATTTTAATTATCAGAAGCCTTAGTCTTAATGGCAGCACAGAAGTACAAAGTATATGTATCTGTAAGCCTGTGCATTTATACAGAAAAAGACAGAAAGCAAATAAAAAAAACAATGGGTTCCAGTATTTGTAACATTCCATCAAGCACAATTTTTAAGAGCTTCCTGCATATCTAAAAGACAAGTATACATTCCAAGATTCTTTTAAAGTAATAATTTAAATACTATATTGTCCTCTGTCTCCCTCCTGCAAAAGCAAACAAATCAGTGAACACAATTACTGTGCCCCAATTTGGCTTTGCAAATAATTTTTGAAGAAAATGTTTTATGTGCTTTTCAAAAGCTATGGAAGTGACTTCTACTTTTCAAATCTTGGTTGTGTCACAAGCTAGAGAATTAAGATAGGGCACCGCAATCAAATCTGTAGGACAAAGCTTGGTTAAAACAACTTTAAGAATCACAAGTGTAGTTACAAGTTATCATTGTAGAAGGAATTTTAAAATTGTATGACCTCATTTGTGCATTGGTTTTTTCCTAGTCACAAAATCCCACTCATCTATTCAAACCCAAGCTTACATATTCAAACTTTTATGCATAAATATGCATAAATGAGAATTTGTGAAGAGATAGATAAATTTTAATAGATGCCTCTATTCTATTTGTAACTAAACCCAAATTCATTTACTTATGTTAAGGAAACGAGCACTTGTCTTTTGTTATGGAAATCTAGTATTGTTTCCTAGTTCTGCTACTGGTTTCTGTGACCACTGAAATCTGTAGAAATACAAATGACTATGCTTATGACTAGCTGTAAGGCAGAAACCTGTAATTGCCTAGACACAAGAATGCCTAGGCAGTCAGATGGGACCTCACTGTTTCACTCTTTAATACTTAGATGCCTGCAGAGCATTACCGCTGTTGCAAAGTCCCCCTTATCTTTCTGGTTTTCTATGCTGTATTTGTAGAAGGAATATACCAGTATTCAGGTTCTGTTAGTCTTTATCTGTTCTTCAGGGTAATAATGGTCTTCTGTTAAATGGAAGTAGCAAGCTTATCATGACTGTGGGTGAACCTGGTGGAAAATCTGTAGCTATTAGCATGACATGAATCAGGACAGTTTTGACTACAGAAAACGTATTATCTAAACTCATGTCTATATGATATGTGACTCCTTTTTACTCACGAGCAATAAGCAGACATGCATTTCTTTGTTCAGCCTGGAGAAGAGAAGGCTCCGGGGGCCTTTCAATACTTAAAGCCAGCTTGTAAGAAAGATGAAGACAGACTTTTTAGGACAGCCTGTAGTGCATGGACAAGGGGCAATGGTTTTAAAGTAAAAGAAGGTAGATTCAGACTAGATATAAGCAAGAAATTTTTACAGTGAGGGTGATGAAACACTACCACAAGTTGCCCAGAGAGGTGGTAGACGCCCCATCCCTGGAAATGTTCAAGGTCAGGCTGGACGGGGCTTTGAGCAACCTGATCTAGTTGAAGGTGTCCCTGCTCATTGCAGGGGTGTTGGACTAGATGACCTTTAAAAACCCCTTCCAACCCAAACCGTTCTATGATTCTTTTTGCTTACCGAATGAGGTTGAATTTGGCAATTTGTGTCACCTGTTCCACGAGTACCATAGAAAGTGCATCCCGACATAGATCAAATTCAGTTGCATCCGCAGTGCCAAAATCCAAAACAATGACAATGCATCGTTCTTGAATAACTCCAAATATCTGCCGGCTCTCACTGGTTAACCATTCCATTCGCTGCTTATATAGCTTAATAGCTCCCATTAGACAATCCACAAAATGAAGAATCAGTTCTTTTTTGGCTGTCAGCTTTATTTAAATAAGGGAGAGAAGGAAACTGAACATCAAGACAAATAATACAAATGCAGCCCGAAGCTTAGAACAGCTGCAATAGCTGGTTTGCAAGTGCCAGATATGCCAGCCAGGGTAGCAGTGAAAACAATCCATTTTTCTTCCACTATTTCAAGAGCAAATACTTGACAAATGCATCTAAGCTGTAAAGAAAAGACACTGCATTTTGTCCTAATTGCTTTTCATAATCTTTTTATATGAACATGGGGCAGTGCCAGTGGGTTGTCTGACTTGTCTGTCTCAAGACTGGTGCAATTAGAATGAGCTGAACACAGGCTGGGATGTAGAAGGGGTTGAAGAGCAGATGGGTGAACAAACAAGGCCACAGAAACTTTGTACGTTCTTAGACTAGAATTTTGTCTGGCTCTTAAAATTTTGTACAGTGATACAAGGGAGCTTACAGTTTGGTTCGTTTGGTTCTGGGGCATTTCAGTCTCCACCTTGTCTTTAGCATTTGAAAGGAAAACCTAAAACGTTTTCTTTTTGCACTATTATTTTACTAACAATGCCCAGCATTACAGATCAACTAACTATTTGTGGGTAGGTACTTAGCAAATTTAGTTCAGACAACTGCAATCAACAACTAACACTTTCCATAGTGTATCACTAAAAGAAGAAAAAACTAGATTCAGTATTAAAATTAAAACCAGCAGATCTGTCCTATGAATATATGTATACACAGTCACCATGCAAAGTGATCGGTAGGTTTAAAAATTCATCGCAGGTCCCAGTAAAGACATTCTCTCAATATCTCTGACCCACGTAAGCTAACTTACCATCTACCTTCCACCTGTAACTACCTTTCCAGAACAAAGTACCAAACCTTGGATATGTTAATGTTTTTAGAGAAGAAGAAGAGTATCTCAGAGAGAAGGTATTTTGTGTGATAGTCTGCACAAGTCTTCCTCGTATTTGTATTTTTCTCTGTTCTTTAACGTCTGCTAGGGCCCTGTAATGTGCCTCCCAGATACAGTCTCAGGCTGTCTGCCAAAGGAATGTAGGTCTGGGAAGGAGCACTTAGAAAATCCAGTTTCCTTCTATGACAGCCAGACTCATACAAAGAAGCTTATTGCACTACGCCGATCAAACTCCATCTTTAATGCAGTTTTCTTGCAGCACTTCTTCACTTATAGTTGGCTACTCCAGATTCCCGTTCTCTGAGGGCTGGAAAACCTCTGACTGTCCAGCCTAAATTTATTCATGGCAGTTCATACCCATTTATTCTTGGACTAGCATAGAAAACTATAGCTTTTCCCTAACCCTGTGATTTCCCTTTCTTTAGGCATTCAAGGACAATAATGCTACCCTTTGTCAGTCTTCTTCAGTCTTACATACTCAACCTCTACCAAGCCCTCTCATAAGATCAACGCTCCACTGCAGTTCATCCTACTATCTCTTCCCAGTACCTGTTCTGGTTTGAATTGCTTCTTCTCACATTGCTACTTCTTAGCCTGTGGTAACTGTATACACTATTGTACGCAATATCCTAAATGAGATCTCACCAGATCTTGTATAGTGGCATTGCTACCTTAATGCTACCAGAAATGTCTTTCCTACTGCTTTCAACATCCTAAGATTAAAAGACTATTATGTAGATATTTCTTATGTCATTACTGGGGAAAAATGAGGAAGAAAGGCTCCCTGAAATACTGAGGGGTTTTCCATTTTTAAGCTTTGTGCCTTAGAAGTGACTCTAGTTACCAGAAAAAAAATTACAAGACATTTGCTTTTGTAAAATCCTTTATGTATTAACTCCCTCCCCTCATTGCTCACATGCATATCTCCTCAATCAGAATCCATCCCCCTAACAATGGGGCCACCAGCAGCTGTTGCTAAGACATTCCTTAGAACATGAGCCTGGGCAGAGATCCAGCTAGCTGTCTCTATAGAGTAGGCTGAGCCTTTTGTGACCCGCTGGCAGTAAGCAAAGCAGCGCTTTGCATCAGCAATGACAGCGCATTATGTCTTCTTATTTCAGCATCTCCATTTATTTTATTGACTATGATTTCATTTTTTTTAACTCAGCTGAGCATCTTTTTTTTAAGTGTTTCCTCTTTCAAGACAGGGTAAATGTTGCTTAGAAACTGCAGTCTTGTCTGGGAAGATTTACTGCAATGCTGCACCAAGGCAAGTGCATTAGGACTTTGCAAGAAAAAAAAAAAAGATACCTAGCTTCTCTATCAACGATTGTTTTCACTAACAGTTTGACAAAACAACAACAAAAAAGATAAAGTCCTCACAAAGAATATAAATGTTTCATGCCATAGGCAGACATTTTAGTCACACCATTCTGCTATAGTGATAATAACTTCTAAGCGCACAGGGAAGTTACCACAACTCAGTCACACTTACATTATACACGCTGCCATCTTGTGCTCTCTTGTATTGAGGAAACAGACCATCTGCATACCGAGAAGCCACAAATTTTCCCAAGGTGGTCATATAATCTACAGTGAAGGTTACAAAAGATCAAGTTGCTAGTAATAAGGATTACTTCAAACAGATACTTTTCAAGTACATGTGCATACCGTCCATGTGGGAGGTACATGTGCCTCTATTGAACTCAACCTTAATAAACTTGAGAGAAATTCTAATTATGTTTTTGTTTTCTGATTTTCTCTGGCTATGTGTATGACGGGACCCTGAGAGCACCAACAGGCCCCAATTGCCCCGATCAGCCTGACCTGGCATTCCCACTCCCAGGGCGCTCAGACCTGGGAACCCACTCTTTGCTTTAGCTGTGTTGCAGGTGTACCTGTCTCAAGTTCTGCTAGCAGACCTCCCTCCTGGACAGACATCTCACCCCTATATTATAGCCTTCTCTCCAGTTCAGTCTCCTGGATGTGGCTCAAAACCCTATATTGTAGCCTACTATGTCTCCAGTCTTGTCTCTGGCTCCATCTCCTGCGGCTCCTGGCTACACTCCCCAGCTGGTTCATCACTTCACCCTGCCTGGGACTGTCTGCGGACACTGTTAGCAGCACCCTGCTCTGCCTGCTGTGCTTAGGTGCTACAGGACTGCATCCTGGTCAGTGAGGGCACTGCCTGGGCTGTGATCCCCTTTGGCTCCTGGCTCTTTTTCCCCCCACGGAGCAGCTCTGATTTTGCTACTCCCTGCCAGTGTAGTCAGAAGTGGGGAAAACCCACACATTTAATCATTTATAGGCCAAAAAGCTACATGGGACTTCAATAAATGAAAGGTTTAGGCAATTAAACTTCTGTATTATCCATTTACCTCACAACAGGACTTGCAAATATTTGTCTATCAAACAAAATACAAAATCTGGTACAGATAATGCTGTTCTCTTACACAACTAAATGGGTGCAGAAGTGGGTGCAACTAAGGAAAAGGTTGCACTCTGCTCTTTCAGTAGCTAGAAATCTTCTACAGGATCTCCACTGATAGGAAAACATTAGGGGTGGGAATATTTAACGTCATGAAGTAGCTATTCTGTACAGCATGCTGCCCTGCTAAACTAGTACGTTCTGCTCCTAAAATTACACTGTAACAACATTAACCCTGTGTAACAGCTTCTTCTTCATCTACAGCATACAGGATTTCAGGATCTGCACTGTTGATCTTTGAATGCCCCATGAACACAAGCCAGCCAAAACTTTAAATTATGCAACCTAGAACAATTGTAATACATTACAATTCCTACTTCTCAGGCAGCAAGCTGTTCAAAGAAAATAATATCTTAACATGCTCTGCAAAGCACTATTATGGCTGTAGTTAATAATTATTAGCAAACTCTTCCCCTCCAGCTGTCAGATAACTGCAAAGGAACATTTTTCTATAGCTTGACTTTGCACAAAGACCAGCCTGAATTCTAATCAAATTTAACTGCTTCCTTAAAGCTGGATCCCTGGAAATAATATATGATTCCCAAGTAGGCTAGCTAGCCCTGATGGTCAACTAGTTCACTCCAGATTATGGCATGGCATACATTATATTTGCCACCTAAAAATGGACAGAGATCTTATGGTGTGTTATTTGCAGGAAAAAAGACTAACAGCCTCAGCAGCACAAGTTATTTCCCAGCTACAGCTAAACTGGGGAGGATTTGAACTGGATCCAAGGGCAAAGCAACAGTACAGTAGAGTAAGGAAAGTCCTTCTCAGATCAAAAGGAGATGGGAGTTCCTCAGTTATCTGAACTGGCAATGTCAGCAACTCTGGATACAGCTTCCCCTTCTGCCATTATCATGAGATAAGAGACAACACGAAAATCTCCGCTGTGCACACTGGGATGCAAAATGAGTGTGACCCTATAGTCTGTTCAAAGTCTGGGGTTTTACTATTATCCTTTTACTGATTTTTCATATACCTTTCCTGTGCTGGAATCCAATCTGTGACAAAATCTGGGGTAGTGACAATTTGTTTCTTTTGAGCCCGTGAAGTTGAAGCCATTTAGACGATGAAATGAGGGGTTGTACATCTTTGTCCCACTGACTGACTGCCACCCTCCTTTCCTTCTCTTTTGATAACTTCTTGTGGGCCTCGTGGGAATCTTCGGGATCTTGTCTGTGCTTTGATTCAAAGACATCTGTTATAATAAAGAGAAATAAGGAAACACCACATTTATACTTTAACCACATGATTCACTTTCTTTACCTGCATTCTGTGGTACTCCACACATATAGGTCACCTCTGGTTTTCTTTTGTTAGACTGAAAAATGTTCTTAATCTGGAAAGCTGCTCTTAGCCCTACACATTTACTTACTGTTATGTCTTTTTATTCATCTATATCCATTTACCTTCAATTTATTAAAGAAAATGTCTCTTGTATGCTGAAATCCAAGCCCTGAAATCTAAGTCCAGTTTGCCAAATGGCAATTCTTCAAGCTCCTAAGACATCTCACCTAAGTCTTGGGAATCACAGCTCATAATATGCATTCAAAGATTGTCACACCATCACTACATACACATGAGAAGCATTATGCAATAAACAAAGATTTCTTAAAAATTATATGTTGGATTCCTACAATAAGCAACAGCAGTACCCACAGCAGATACAGGCTTCATTGCAAGGCTGGTGAAACTCCCTCTCCTCATATAATTTACCTCAAGTGTAAATGATGGTTCTGGCAGTATCTCCTCCAGCCTTGGATGGATCTATATATGATGGATCATGTGCATGCACATGATCATGGACATTAAGGCCCAGTTTCATTTAAAGTTCTACAGAACAATGAACATACCTCAGCATCAATGTATGGTTGGCTGGGCTAGTTCCATTTGCAACTGGCAGCAGAGGCAGCCCAGAGCCTAGAGTGGCTGAGGCAGAAATGGAAGCAACAACAGTAATGTTTCTGTTCCTCAGCACAGTGGTTCTAGGACTTTGGTATTTCCTGTTTATTACCAAAAATATTCTGCATGACCTAAGATGGCTCTAGTTGATTAAATACCCTTGCTGTACCTAAGTTTACTTTCTGTGGACTTTTGGAATGGCTGTCCATTTTCCGCAGCATCAACATTATCTGGAGTATCCCAGTCATCCGTTGCCCATATACTGTAAGCTGACTGTACATGTAGCACATGTAGTTCTACCTTTACCAAAACAGAACCTTCAGTCTAGTATGGAATATGATCAGAACTCTCTGCTAAGATCAAATATTACAACAACTGACCTGGTTACAAAGTTTCATTAGATAGACTTCCTCAGTTAATAGTACAGAGACAAAATGAGACTATATCTTCAGAAATAATCTTTCAGTGACAGTAGGCTTCTATATGGTGCAGACTGGCACCAGCTCTTTCACAGTCATCAGTCCTACAAGCAGGGTGCTGGGCTGGCATGCCTGTAGAGGTTGGCATTTTACCAGCCCTCCTGTACTCCATACAGAAGCAGCAGTGAAAGATGTTAATTCTAGAGAGGTGAAGGTTTGCAGCTGTTTGAGCTTTGTATATAGTCAAGGACTGTTTATAGTCACTTGAACAGTCATTCCCAGTTTCCTCCTCCAAAAATACAGAAAGGCTAGCACAGCATCCCATATACAGCACAGGTAAGAGTGCCACAGCTTCAGAATGGCTCGTACACAGCTAGCAGCATGCACACCACAATGCTGCAAACGAAACTGGAGGTTATCCAGGAAAACACTGAATCTATGCAAAATGTCCTGAAATACTCACAGTCACTCCAGGCAAGTCTCTTACATGAACTGACAGTCATGATAGATCTCTTGATCAGCAGCTCCTCTTTGCTTTCTTCTTAAAAACCTGAGGAATTATTATTTTAAAAAATATAAAATATTGCCATGCACAGGTCAATATGAACTGGAGACCAGCTCCACAGGTCCAGTCAATAATAAACTGCAGAACACTGAGATCAAGATTTCCTCAAGGAAAATAATATTATAAATGAGAAAGGACAGCTACTCCCCATGTCAAGAAAGCCTGAAGTCAGATATAACAGGGAGCCCCACACTCAGAAATGAGCAAGTAGAAAACCAGTAATATGGTTTCCATTTCTTAATCACAAAAAGAGCCAACGTGGAAGTTTCCACACAGATACACTAGAAAAAATGAGTGTGGTGTTTTGGCCTGCTGTCAGCCAGTTGTATTATATTCTATTAGATCTTTGCATTATACCTTACCATTGCTATAATCCAATTCATGTCTAAACCTGGGAGTATCTGAAAAATATTTTGTGAAGAAATTCATATCTTTGCCTATAAGACTACAAGACAATTCACAAAGAAAAAGAATTATGTGTGTATACATGCATGTATATGTGCTTTAAGGCCCAACTGTGAAAAAGACACAACAAATGGATAGAAAACACAATGCCAAAATAAGGCAGCATAGATTGGCTGAGTGTATCACTTTAAGACATCATATTTTGCCATGTACTTGAGTCTTCTTTTAATAAATAAGATGAATGAATGAGGGATATTTGTGAATCACCAGCAGGCCAGCTGCTAGCTGTTGTCATGAAGCAGGTTTTCCAACAGGAAAAGTAAAAGTGGGATAAAATAATAACCCAAATATTTAGCCCCCTCCCTCTTTCCTCATTGCAGAACTGAACATGCTATATATTCCTCTTCTAAACAGGTACACAATAACCTATCCTGTCTTTGCCATCCTCGTGCAGAAAGACATGAGCAGTGTGAAAGGCAGGGGGGACTTTGACAAAGCAGGACTCTGTTCTGTACCCTAACACCCCAGGTGTTGCACAGAAGATGCCCCTCAGCAGCACAACCCGTGATTAGCCTACACTTGGTGTCAGCACAGTAGAAAGGAGCCCTTGCCACAGGGGAGCCATGGCAGACAACGCCCATAGTGAACGGCCACAGTGGCACCACACTTGTGCCATTTATCTCTCAGGCTGCAGAAACAGTGCCACAGTGCTCTCATGTTAATAGCTGAGGCACATTTCAAGCAGCAGCCTGTATCAGAGAACAAATCCCAGGTGCCATCTCATCTTCCGGATGCTCAGCGGTCTGGGAACAAGCTTTTCCCTTGTGTTAGCCTCCAGCACCACCCCCAGCTGCTTGAACAGCACCTGGATGTGAAATGCTGGCGCTGTATGAAAAGAAGCATTTGAAAGGAGACGAAGCAACTTCCAACAGAAACAGCCAATTTACCACAAGTCTTGGAAAGGCGAGTTCAAAACCGATGACAGCCGGGATAACCTTCAGCCCAAAGCCTGAATCAAAACAGGTTATTTTTGAAAGGTGAGCGAGAGTTCATCTGGGCACCTCTCCTCTCCCACTCTGGCCAGTGCAAACAACCCGCTAAAACCTTCACCCACCACACGCTTTGGGTTTTTAACAGCTGGGGCAGTGTTTGCCGAGGCCACACGGCCAGGCTGTCCCTCACACCCGGGAACGCCTCGGGAAAGCCCACACACGTCCCGGCCCCAGAGGCCACCCCAGGCCACCTGAAGCGCCGCACCCCCGGTGACGGGAGCGGAGGGCTGCGGCGGGCACAGCAAAACCACCGCGGGGCCCGGGGAAGAGGGGGGGCGCGGGGCAAGGCCCGACGGGCCACCGGGGCCACCCAGAGTGAGGCGCGGCCGGGTCACTCACCGGCGCTGGCAAGCGGTAGCCGCGTTACGCCCTTGCGGCCACCCCCACAGCCACCACCTGAGGTAACCGACCGCGTCCCCAGATACGCTGCGTGGAAACGGGCGGGGAAGGGAAGCCGAGGCCTCCCTGGGGTGAAGGGCTGCAGGTCGGCGTCACATCCCCCGCCGAAACCGCCCGCCAGCGCCGGGACTGCGCAGCCCGCTGCCCCGCGGCGC
>JAVJGJ010000014.1:69872193-69908368 GCA_035590215.1 Microhierax caerulescens | reverse complement strand
CCTAGGCTGGTGGCCTGCCAGACTCTGGCTTTCCAGCCACAGGAGCACAGCGGTGGTGCTGCACAGTGCAGGGCCCGAGAAGGCGGCGAGGGCGGGCGGGCAGAGCGCGGGGCAGAGCGGCCCGAGGGCGGCACACGGGCGGGCCGGCGGGACGGGCCGGCGGGACGTGCCGCGCTCCCCTGCGGCCACCGGGGGCCGCCGCCGCGGGGAACTGGCCGCGGGTACAGGCAGGACCGTGGGTACAGCCATGGCCGCGGGGCACAGCCATGGCCGCAGGTGCCGCAGCAGCGGTGCTGCCTTCCCTTGGAGCTGAAAATACACCGGCTTGGAGAGCCACAGAAATGTACGTATAATGGATTTCAAGTGTTCCGGTCTTGCTAATTCTTAATTCAGACCGAGCCGTTGATGATGTTTATACTATAGAGCAGACACGTGTCCTTTGTTTCAGTCAGAGGAACGGTACATGCTGCCGGGGAATTACCACGCTCCTGGAGAAGCCTCACTAAAAATTCTTCTAGCATAATAAAGTATACAAAACGATACTCATCAGAAACCTGAACACGGTATTAAAAAGCTCCCGTTGATGTCACATGGCTGGAGATGCCAGTTTGCATTTGCACTATTTGGGCTGTAAATGTTTGTGAGCAGTTTCCAGCTGAGACACAGACAGTGCTGAGCTCTGCACTTCTCTGGTTCGCTTTGGTTTGCTACACAACCACAAAGTCATAAAAGATCAGTCGCTTTGCAGGATCGATGGATCAGTTTTATCTACGTGTTCATGCTCAGGTGGAAACGCGCACCCGCAGGCAGGGACGGGTCCGTCCCACAGCACGCCGAAGCCTTGGCTGCGGCTCTCCGAGGTGGCTTGGCAAACAGCAATAAGAAATAAAAGTTCCTTATAAGGCCTGCGGTTGGGATGGGAACGTGGCTTTCTGGAGCTCCAGCTTCTTACACGGTGGTTCCTAAGGGTTTAAAGACTAGCCTAGGCACGGCAAGTCATTCGGGATTGCACAACTCTTCCCCTGAGGTATAGAAAAGGCGTTTATTTCTCAGGCATGAAATAGCTTCCTATCATACCATTAAAAGTAGCAGGTACTGAATGTTATCTGGATCCTTTCAGACTCTGTGACTGCCATAGCACAAGGTTCTTTAGAGACCCATACTTGGGGGGAGGGGGCGGCTTTTAAAATTTGTCCTGAAAGTGCAGGTCTAATGGATTTATATGTAGATGCTCCCAAATCAAACTAGTCAATCTCCTGATTTGTTTTGCTGCTTTCAGCAACAGAATTTTTTTATCAAACATCCAAAATGCCTCATTCAGGTAGTTTTTTTCTGCATTATATAGAACAAGCCCATCTATTCTCATGCCTAAATGTCTGTAAATGTAGTAATTACAAATTATATATATAAAAAAAATTAGTCTATGTGCTGTAACTTAGTCTACTAGAAACCTTCACTGTAGGCTTGGCTCCTCTAAACAAAAAGTGTTGCAAGGAAACATTCCTTAGAATGCTTTGAATTGTGGGGCTTGTACAATCGCCTGACAAGCCCAGGGGCAAAGGCTGGCAAATGCAAAGCTACTTATGGCTCCCACAGGCTGCATGAGCAACTGGCTGTCGTCTCTGAGGTGAAGTTCTTAGGAAAATAAAATGCTCACTGCACATCAAATAAACATTGTTCCTTGTTCACGTGGAAGTTCTGCCTTGGCCATTGCCTGGCCTGCAACTCATGCGGAAAACTAATATATTCTCCCTATGCTGCCTGCTGAATGAGGCAAGGCTGAATAATAAAGGAGGCGGGGATCCAAGTAACTGGGAAGTGGGAATTCACTCCTTGTACGGGGATGATAAAAATACATCTTGAGCCATTCTGTCATCTGACCTTTAGGCTGAATGACGAAGAGATATCGATGGGCAGAAAGCATGTTATTATGTCATTCATTAGAGAATGTATTGTAACACAGGCCTGAGATTGCATTAGTGAGCATGACTGTCCTGACTCTAGAATATTTCACATATCAATGAATATATTTGAACACTTTTTCTTATGACTAAAAATCAGCATTGTCAGCACTTCCTCTATATTGGTGCTTACAACATGAAACTGTTGGCTTGGTTTTTATGATGAGTCTTTTTCAACCAAAATAAAAGCATAATCCATTCTTTTCCTGTCTTCCATTTGAAAAACTCTTTAGCATATTCTTTTTTAGATTATTAAAAGTACATTTGACATAAATTTGCAAAATTTATTTATTCATGTAAAGTATTGTACATGGTGCATCTAATTAACTGTTATTGTATTAAGAAAGTCTCTTATAGTGATACACAGAATCAGTAAATAAGGATACTTACGGCACTGATGCTTATGGCTATGGTAGAACAAAGAATGGAGCTTCACCAGGAAGTTTAACTGTCACACATCCTGCCCCACAGTGTCATGCTTCCTGTTGACTCCCTCTCAAAGGGAGACAGGAATCAGTAGTAAGGGGCAAGAAAAAAAACAAAAGCAAGCTGGACTGAAGCTGAGTTAATGCTGTCCTTACTAGACACACTGTTTACAGTGATTATCTTTATTAAAATGTTTATATTTATAAATATATAAAAATAGATTTATATAAAAAATAAATGCATACACCTAAACCCCAGTTTATTAGCTCAAGCAGATTACAAAAAGCATAAAAAGAAAGTCAAATGAGTGCAATACTTTAAATACTTCTTTCACATTTATGCTGTTCTCACCCTTCAAGAGCCCCCTAAAAAAATATCTTCATAGTGTATCTGCAAAACTCAGAGGTAAATGAGCTAGCTGTAGATGAGCTGACCCTGCTGTCAGCAGGTATAGTGACAAGAGTGTGGGATTCCACCTGTTCCTGCCTCGCAGGCAGGCAAACGAGGCAGGACAGAGCACTGGGCAGTAGAGCTGGATTTAGAGCAGGTTCAATCACATCTGTATGGCATTGCACTGTACATTTACCTAAAGAAAACTATTTTAAGTTTCTAGATGTTTCTTAACATGTTCCTTCATTTTTTTAAGATATTCCTCAAGTTCTGCATGTCAGAACTGTGCAGCCTGCAGCCTGTGACTGACTTATAGCCCACCTTAGTCTGTCTGATGGCGGGTGGAATCACCATCCCTGGAAGAATTTAAAAAATGCATAGATGTGGTGCTTAGAGGCATGGTTTAGTGGTGGACTTGGCAGTGCTGGTTTAAACATTGGGCTTGATATTAAAGGTCTCTTCCAACCTAAATGATTCTATGATTCTATGTGAGCTTAGAAAGAAGTAAACACACTTTTGGGTGAGGACATCGTAGGGAGGTGGCATGAAAAGAAAAATTAGGCACTGCGTAGTGGGGGAGTGGAGGATGAAGGGAGGCATGGGAAAGGGCAAGTGTGGATAAACTAAAACTTTAGGGGGAAAAGCTAGAGACAGGAGGGGACGTAAGGGGTATGTGACTGATGTTGATGGCAGGGAGAAGCACAAATTCAAGCTGTAGAAGTGGATCTACATTAAAGGTGTGTATATACCAAATAGGAAAATGAGGAAGGCTGGACTGGCGTGGTGGATGGGATGTGGACAGGGGTTTTTTACTCCTTGCCCCGCAATCTGCATAACAATTCGGATGCACTGGATAAACTGTGAGTCGTGTGCTGTAGGAGCACTGGACTGGAGGAGGAAAGCATGGGAGTAGGAGGCTAATGTCACTGCACATAGGCCTAACCAAACTGTAGTAGTTGTAGGACTAAAACTGTTAGCCACAGAATAATAACAGTAAGCTGGGCATCTCCTGTGAAGGTCTAGTGTCCGTGTTCAAAAATCTTCTTTCAGGCCTTGAGGAAAGAGTCATGTTTCCAACAGAAGCAAGCAACTGCTTGTCTCCAACAGCCCACCCTTGTTTTGAAGTTGTGCCTGTCTTCTCTACATAGTCATCCTCTGCTGCTTCCCAAATCTGGACCACATACAGTTTTGCAAGGGTGGTTGCTGAAGATGCAAGTACCATTCTGTGGCTTTGATTTTTATTCTCTTCTTTTTACTTTTCCTTAGATCTATACTTAACTAGAAGTGTTTCCAAACTGACAGGAGTAAACAGAAACGTCTCTATCCCTGCAAATTTCTGTCTTCCAGCTACCACATGTAGCATGACCAGGTACTAATGGAGGTGAGCTTGTCACTGAAGAAGCAATGCTACTTGGAACAGTGCATAATAGATCGATCAGAATTTAAAATAGAAAATTAAAAACCAAGATAGCAGTGTTCCATGACCTTTGTATTTGAGGCAGGCGCTGCACATCAAGGTTTGCCACTCTGTGGCACCCACATGGTATTTGTGTCTTCTGGAACAGAAGATGAAAGATACACATGCTGCTGAGTCCTCACTGCCCTGGGGTGATATTGCATTACCTATACCTCATAAATTTCTTTCCAGGTAGCCTGCTTGCACAAGCACAAAAGCACACTAGCAGGCACCTTGCCCATGCTGGAGAGACAATACTGAAAGGAGGAGCGTGAGGCACGAGCTGCATGGAAGTGCTTCCTGCCTTCCTCAGCAAATAAGAGGCTCTCACAGCTCTGCTTCTTGAACTTGTCCCCAAGTTCATCATCAGTGATACACTTCTTCCCCTTTATGAAAGTCACTCTTGTTTACAGCTTGTCCTTGAACTGAAGGGTTCTTTTTAAGGGGAGTGGAAAGAAGGGAACTGGTTTCTTATTCTGGTGAGGAGTAGTGTCCTTGGCTGTGGTATCTCTCTCCATCATTTTCCCATCTCTGTCTTTCCATCACAGGATGATTCTAGCTAACATGAGTAGAAAGTCCCTGCCTGCTTCCACTAACATCTGTCTGCTAATATCCTTCAGGCTGTGAACCCCCAGGACAGGGCTTATCCACCCCAGAGGATCTGGAAAGTGCTTTGAACATCATAGGCACTGGTAGTCTAGAAACAGTTTGGTGAGAAATGAGGAAGGCCAGAACAGGTAAAGACACTGGGAAGCATATAAAGCAAAAGTGAGAAGGCAAGGGTGGGAGTTGTTTCCAATGCTGGTACAACAGGCAAATGAAGTAAGCTAAGCTAGTTATTAATAATTCTAGTTCAGAAAACAGAAGTCCTTAAAAAAACAGTGAGGACCTGTAACAGACTTAAAGCTGGAGTATTGGTGGGACATAAACAGCTTAAAAGATAAAGATTGGTATACAAGGGACCAAAGTCACCAGGAGTGTCTTGCCCATTCATCTATTCTTAGAAGTAGGAATGCAAAAATGCTAAATGCAAGATATAAAATGAAAGAGGAGAGAGAGAGGAGGAGTGAGAGGAGGAATGAATGAGTAGATAATTTGCACTGGAGGGAAAACTTTCAGTGGAGTATTTGAAATAAGAGCAAGTGAAGCATTTATTAAAATTTGTTTAGGTTTCAAACACTCATTTTACACCATGACAAAAACACTGAATATGGAGAAGCATTTGGGGAACAGCTCATATGCACATAGTGACAGAAAACTACACTGAAAATGCTTCAATTGATAGGGTGCCAGAATAGTTAAAGAATCTATCAAATATTCTGCAGAAACATTTAAAGCTAGTAAATAACTTAGCAAGCTGAATACACTAGGATAAGCCAAAGCTAAAAGTTCATTCTTTCAAGGCAAGATGGAGAATGAATAGTTTCCTCCAGTAAGGGAAGGTTCAGTTTATCATAAGCACTAGGGAGCAACAGTGATAAGTCATGCAGTGGTTTGTGCAAACCAACAGATTCAGAAATGACAATTGTGCAAATGAAGTGATTGTCATCAAAACCAACAAAATCTTTCTGGCAGCATCTGCTGTGAGAGGGTAGAGAGAGGTCATGTATGACAAAGTCATCAAGATACATCAGAGTCCCTGGGATTCCAGCCAGGGTGAAGGCAATTTTTTGATAGCATCTAGAGGCTCAATCCAGCTCAAAGTACATTCATTTATAATGCAAACATCCTTTATGAAAGTCAGGTTGGTTTATTTATAAATACCCAGAGCCATCCTGCATCCACAGTATCTAGCTGTGCTGTGAACCTACCATTCATACTCAAATCAAACCATCAATGCATGCACAAGGAATTCTGTCATTGCATTTTATTTTCTTAAAGACTTGCCAGGATGTTACATGTATTTCTGTCATATTGTCTGCCTTTTATAGAGAAATATACATTCACTAGAAATCCTTGTTACAGTGACTAAGCCTATGAGAGCAAGGAATGTTGGGAAGCCAGAAAAAGGACCACTAATTGCTAACAACAATTATTTTTTCAAGTTGTCCATATTGTATAGCAAATAACAGAGAAACTTCACTGCAACAGCAAATCAAAGTGGGTATGTTAAGATTTCTAACAAAGCTGAGACAAGAGATATTGTAATATTATTTTATTACTGCCATAACTATAGCAAGGGTGGGGTAAGAGAGGCACCAACAGAAAAAAATAAGTCCAAGTCCCCAAAACGATGGCTGCTGCTGGTGGAGGCGGTGTGAGGGTGAGCAGGAGGCAGCTACAAATGAAAACAAGCACAGCAGGAGACAGAGGAACAGGAGCTGCCCCAAAATATCCTGCTACCATTCTGCAAGGTATATAGTATTACACAACAACAAATTCAATGCTTTAATGTACAAGTGAAAAGCCTACACCAGTAAGCTTCTCCAGTATAGACCAGGCTGGGTATTTTTACTGCGGACAAATGTGAAAGCAGCTTTTTCCATTTAGGTAAAGTTGATCTGGACTCATCTGCTCTTCAACCATTAAACATACAGCAAAGGGTAGTAGTGTATCAGCTTGGAAAATTATTTAAGCTAAATAATACTACTTTCTTTCATGTAGAGTATAGTATCATGGTGTTATCAAAAGGCATAACTGGAGATGAGAATTGCAGGTGGTATGCTGCTGGTCACTTAGGCCCACAGAAAGGGATTTGCCTCATATGACTTCAGTCATCTATGAAATGGGTGATTAATCTACGTCAGTCACCCGCCCTCCTTGATGAGCCAGTGGAGAGAGATGGGTAGCCATCTCCCCATACCCACGTGTGCTCTGGCTGCCCAGGCTCAGCATGCCAGCTTGCACCTCTGCCAAGTAGGAAACTTTCATGTTCTCTCCAACTTCAGAAATGATGTGAGTGATGGGCAGGTGGGGTCCCACCAGTGGACTCCAACCTGTGCGAGTGGCTGAGACAGACGCAATTTCATGTGTCTCAGTGAGAGAAAAGCCTGCTTTCGGATACAGTGGTCTGTGCTCCAGCAGCAGAGAGCTCGCTGTTTGCTGCATTGGCACCACTCACATCTGCACCAACCCTCCATAAGGCAGTAGGGGAGATAGGACCGAGACGGTGGGTGAAGGTCCCACAGCTCTGCCAGACCCAAGCTGCTGGGGGTTATATGCCAAAAGGAAAGGTCTCAAAACTGACCCCTAAATCTTAAGCTGAAATTGCAAGACTGGCTGTTAGAAGGGATAAAAAAGATTTGTTTCCACTTGTAAATGCAGCATCAGTCTAACAACGATCACTGAGAGATGGTAAATATTGATTCTGAAAGCAACATTTATACACAGTCACTGTGTTTATACCAAGACCTCTGTTTAGAACAATAAACTAGTTACTCTGCGTTCATGTGTGTTAAGGGTTATTTGGCCAAAAGAAATACATCATAGGTGACAATTCTTTACCTAGCAAGCATTTTGTATAGAAAAAATATCTAGTGTATAATTTGCAAAATGTAGAAGAATATTTAAGGATTGGCTTTCCCTTCCTTGGCAGATACGCAATCTTTTCACATTATATGAGCTACATCAGGTTCTATAAGAGACATTAAACCTATTAATGCTATATTTTAAAATATTTTACTGTCTTTTAACAATATAAAATAGAATCATAGAATCGTTTAGGGTGAAATAGACCTTTAAGATCATCAAGCTCAGGACTGCAGAGTCCATCACTAAACCATGTCCCTAAGCACCACATCTATGTGTTTTTAAACATCTCCAGGGATGGTGATTCCACCACTTTCCCTAGACAGCCTGATTCAATGCTTGACCACCCTTTCAGTGAATAAATTTGTCCCAATATCCAGTCTAAACCTCCTCTGGCATAACTTGAGGCTGTTTCCTCTTGTCCTGTTGCTTGTTATCTGGGAGAAGAGACCGACCCCCACCTGCCCACAGCCTCTTTTCAGGCAGTTGTAGGGAGTCATAAGGTCCCCCCTGAGCCTCCTTTTGTCCCGGCTAAACAACCTCAGTTCCCTCAGCTGCTCCTCATCAGACTGGTGCTCCAGACCCTTCTCCAGCTCCGTTGCCCTTCTCTGGACATGCTCCAGCACTTCTACATCCCTCTTGAAACAGATTTGGTGCTGATGAAAGCCTGCACAACATTTTGATAATGCAAGAAAAGAAATGTGTTAAGCAATAAAGACATGTTTTTCAACTTTTAGATTTCATATATTTCCATATTACACTTGTGATGGGAATGTTGCTTAGAATATTTTTAGGCAGGACTTTGTGTTTAAATAACTTCATCTCTCCCCACTTTAAAGCATTTAAAAATATTTTTCAACCACTGAGCTCATTCAGAAGAGATCAGTAACCTCAGTGTGTTGTAATTATTCTTCCAGTCTACGCGCAATTAAGATAATAATTCTCAAGTCTGAGTAACTCTTTACAGCATATTTTAACAAATACTCTATGGAGTTATGAAATAATTCATAGATAACAACTTTCATGAAGTACTTGCTGACATTTTAATGCCAGCTTGTCACTATAGACAGGACATGCCTCTCAGCGCAATTGGGACACTGCCCAGGTGATTTATAACTTGGCCCTGGTTCCTCCTGCTGGGATTGTCATATGATGCCCATGAAAAGGACAGTGACACACATCATTCTACAGTAATCGCCACAGAAGCTGCATTTAGTGACATCTGCACCCATAGTCCTCCGGGTGAGGATTTTGGGTGCATGTGGGCTTAGAATGAGGAAAGAGCCAGAGAACTGATGGTGTAGGGGATGTTTTGTATCACCAGGGAAGTGCTTTTAGTAAGGGCCTTGAAAGGCAACTAATACCATTAAGGAAAAAAAAAGAAAATTAATTATTACGAACTGATCGTGGAACCGGCTGACTAGGCTGTTTGTTTTGATCAGTGCCTTTTGTTTTCTTCCACCCTGGCTGCTAGATTCATCCTGCAGAGCAGAGGCCAGGATGTCAGCTCATGGCTGTCTCACTGCATGGCTGGCAGGAGGTGCTGATACCGAACTGAAACTAGCTTGCACCCTGCTTCTGGAAACCAGATGCATGGATGTAATTATGCTAATCGGTGGAGTTATGCCCCTCCCACTTTTCCCATCACTTGCAGCTGCAGTTCTTTCATTGTAATTGAATTAGTATTACGTCACAGTGATTTTAATTTTCCATAATACCCCCCACTGTTGGTGTGTGTCTTCATAACTCGGGGCCCATTTTATAGATGACTCATGTAATGGTCAAAGTTAATAATTTATTGCAAGACTGCCTCCAATCCCAATTTTTAAAGTGTTCCTGCATGGCTCACAGACTTAAAATCTGGAGCCACTCACATTACTTACTAGTCAAGAAAAATAATTGGAAGCGCTAGTGTAACTATTGTTTTACAGGGCCCCGGGCCATGGCATTGCATGCTGGAGAGTCAGTGGCACCTCTTGTCCCATCTGGGTGGCTCAGGGCTTCCCAGCCTTTGTCTGGGCCAGGAAGCACCTTTCCTCACGAGCAGTCCCACAGGCTGTGATGAGGTGACTCGGAGGTACGCCTCCGTGCCACATGAGTCAGGACACCAGAATGTGCCCCTTCGGTACTAATTAAAGTCCGCTTCACACACAGGAATATACTTCCAATTACCATAGTCACCCTGGAATGCATTGTGGGATGTGGAGAAGAGCAGAAGCTATTGCAGAAAAAAAAGTAATTAGAGCATTTAAATGACAAGGCCCTCATGATTAGTCTGTGTTGTTGTATGAATTATCCCACAATAACCCAGCTCCAGGTTCCAAAATGGGTGCTCATATGAAGTTTTTTCCAGGACTTCCAAGAACCGGGCTTCTCAGCAGTCAAAAAATCTGAGATCAGGCTTTTTTTGTTTCCTTGCTCCTGAGCTTCCCGTATCACTGCATGGTAAAGAGCCAGAGCTATTGCCTGTTCAAAGACCTTGAGGAAGAATTTGTAAAGGACAAACAAATATGTCATTTAGAATGCTGTCCTGGAAATAAATCCAGAAATCTCCTATGGGAAATCTCAAAGTTTAGGTTTTGTTTTGGAATGACTGCTTATTTTGGAATTTCACCTGGAATAGAGATTCAAAGAGTCTGCCAATTCAAGTCTCAGTCCTGATTCTGTTGTTGCTCATCTGTAAAATTAATAACTTCACATCATGTTTCTTAATTCATAGAAGTTTTTCATCAATTTATCATGACCCTTCCTCATCCTTCCTCAAGTTCTATCCAAAGCACTCTTCAGGAGAGAAATAAGGAGGAGACAGTCTACCTGAAAGACGGTGCTGAAGCGCAGAGTGTTTATTTTTCTACAGAGAGCTAGTTATTTTGCTTTTTATCCTACTTTGCTTAGCAAAATACTGTAACAAGTCCTCCCACCATTTTGCACCTCAAAGCTGTGAATCCTAATACTAAAGATCCACTTCAACAAGAAAGCCTGTGCCATCAGGTGGTCCCCAGTGTGCCCAGGACATGTGCAAGCAATAATCACATCAGACTCCATTTTCTGCAGCTACCTACCTACATTGGCTTCAGATGCACTTAAATTCTGTTTGTCTTGCAGTGGTTTTGCTATGTTTACTTATATAAAGCTGTGATTGCACACAGTGTCCACAGTCTGTGGTCTGTGCCAGCAAAACAAAGGGTCTCAATACCAAAGAACGTTTCGAATTTAGCCATAAAAGCTAGCACAAAAAAACAGTTTAATGTGTTGCCGACTAGCAAAATGGTGTTGACACTTACAGTTCATATCCTTTTTGCTAAATTGTTTACTTTCACAAGTATTTAAACAAGCACATGGTGACAGGTACACAACAACTTTTGAGTAGCTTTGTGTTTCTGATACTGTCATCATGTAAAAATGATGAACATAGAAAATGCTGTTCCCTCCAACAGCAAACAAGGAGCATTTTGAGTAAGCTCCTACAGAAAGCCCTGCTCTCCTTCTTCGGGCTTCTGGGTAAAGAGTCCTCCCAGAGACTCCATCAGCTTTCCCCTTTCAAGTCTTCTCAGAGCAGACTCGAAGAAACAGAACAAATCTCACTGCTGTAGCAGCCCCTGTTCCACTTTTGGACCCAAAGTATAAACAAGCAGCACCAGAATGTTGTCAGAAAGTATCTGGGTTTGAAAAACATTATCGGCATCCTGGAAACCAGAAGCTAGGATGGGCAGTCTTGAGCCTTGGTAAAACACATTGAACTAAGAGATCACAACTGATGGGCTGAATGAGACCAGCACACGAGCCCAGAGCAAGACAGAAGCACGTTTTGCCCCATCTGCAGCCCACCTACTTGAATGGAACTAGAAAGAAAAAACAGATATATCTTGTACTGCTCCAGCAGAGTCTTCTCTTTTGGTTATTTTGACACTACATTTGCGTTGCTTTACCTTGTCCTGCGATTTCTGTCACTCTGAAGAATTTCATACTTGGAATAAACAACTGTATCACTGGGACTTTTTGGAAAAGGAAGGGCTTGAGGCAGCTGGCAGAGAAGGCCTAATATTTTTGGTAGACAGAAAAATGCAGGAATTAGCACAGCTTGTTAACATCTTCAGGTACTTCACTATTCATATTCAGGAAAAGGCACACTTTATTTCTTCCTCCCTGTTTTTGCTTGTTATTCAGAAAGACATTCTTGTAATTAACAAAAGAGGTCCTCAGCATGTGCTTCACTAAGTGTACACATAAATCCCTTAATCTCATATGTAAAAACTTTCAAAACAGACACGGACTTTTCTTACACAGGTTTGTGAGAGGAAGGAAAAGTCACTGTAATTCTGTACATGAAATGTAGTTTGTCTGAAAATACAACCTAGAGTACTGATAAGTTGCTGTCCTTGAAAGAGGCTCAGATTTTCTCCACTGTGTTTTTCACACCCTGTTCCTTTTAGAGTCAAATCCCATTGTCTTCTTTACACTACTGAAGTGTAAATGTTTAACTTGGCAGCATATATGAGTGATAAACAACCAGCTTTGTAATTTAGTTGGTAATAGAAGATGACAGTTGAGCCTTTCACTTTTGCTAATTTACCTTTTTTTTTTGGGGGGGGATGTCAACTGCTAAGTGTGAGCATTCATTCTAGGTATGCAAAAAGAATCCAAACCTTTACTGAGAGAGAGTGTGTTATTTTTCTGGTTGAAGATTAACTCGGTCATAAGCTCTTTTTTCCCTGAGAGTAATAGCTTTCAGATTTTTGAAAATGTGCAAAATTGAGCTCAGCAGCTATTCTTCCGTATGAACACCTGCTTCACTTTTCCTGAAGCTAAAGATTATTTTGCTCTGTAGTAAGTATTCTTTGTCATGATAGCTGCATGTATATAGCATTTAGATAATTTTGATTGTCATTTTGATATGATTACTCAAAATTTGAGTTATCTTTTTCATTGCATGCTTTACTTTCTCACAGATATGTTTGGTAAATATATAAACATGCTGTAGTTAAACTGAAAAGCAGGCTATTGCTTCGTAATTCTGCATATATAAAAATAACATGATATGCATGGCCTGCTGTATGGCTTGGCTGGTGCTTACATTCAGAAAAAGGCAGTACACAGAGAAACACGTGATGTACATGCAGGTGCAATGCAGACATTACTTTTCAGCTTGTTGTTGTTGACATCACATAAGAAGGAAAGGAATGAGCATCAGGACATCTCTGTGCAGATCACCCAATCCCTCTGTGTTTCTCCATCCCTCTCACTAATGTGGAATGAAACACACATTCATCTCAGGCTGATGTCAGATTTACTCTCCAGTTAATATGTGCAATGCACAGTAAAATGGAATATGCTAGAGCAGGAAAAAGTAGAGTAGGAAACTGTAGAATATTCTTATTTATTCATTGCTTCATCTGTGGCAACCTTTTTGAAAACTATTTATCGAATTATGCCTTTATAATTAAATAGTTATTATATTACAATGGTATAGACCTGCATGTATTCTTTTGTTATATTTTTGTAGAAATGTGGAAATATTATGTCTTCTTTTTATTATTATTTTCTTCTCCATTGGTGTTAATGTTAATGGTTCTCTTATGCTATTGCTCTCTCTCATCTCCAGGTACTCAGTAAAACTAATGTGTAAATGCACAGCTCTTGAAATTAATACTGATAAATAAGACCCCATAAACGTATTTCCCAGGCAAGACTGTAAGGAGCACAGTAATAGGTTAATTTAGTGAAATCCTGAGGAATTTCCCAGGTACTATTATTAAGATGTTATTATATTTTTAAGCTAGCTAAAATTCACTTGTTTGCTCTTTACTGCTGTTATTTTTTTATGATACACTCAATCTATCAGACCCATAGAAGTGAGAAACGAAAGCTTTAGAAGAGGTTAACATCTGAGAATGAACAACCTAACTATTACAGAAATGCAAATCTGTTCCTGAAAACCTGCCCAGTTAACCAGTCTGCTGAAAAACATGTGAAAATGTAAGAGGGAGTGACCATCAGCATCCCCAGGACACAGAATAACAGCAATAATATAAGAGTCTGCTTTGAGGTAAGGCATTGTGTTTGGAAGATGATTCCTGGTTTAATTTTGAGAGGAGAGACTGGGTGTAGAGCCTATTTCATTATATTGTTATGAGCAGTTCTCTCCTTTTTATCCTTTACAGAGAGTGTCCTCTATCACCTCCAGTTTCATAAATGGAGGGCTGATAGGAACGGGTGGAGAAAATGGCCAAGATGTAGTGATTTAATAGATTTTCTATAAAAAATAGCATGGCGCTTAAGATCTCCAGCTTTTAGCAATTAGTAAAAGTGTGAGGTGATTATAGCTCTGTTACAGCAGAGGTCTTCCCTTCTCAGTACTCCCAGGTTACCGTTCAGCACTTTCACATACCTGCAGCACTGCACAAATTACCATCCTTCGCTAGGAAATCCCTTTCATTTGCATCAAATTAGGTCATTGCCCAGTTGCTTTTCCCACAAGGACAGGAAAATGCATAGGTGCTTAGAAAAAGAGAGAAAGGACGCTTCCCATTTCCCAAAGAAGCAGAGGCAGGCAAGTAAAACATCTGAGAAATGACACTAAGCATAAAACAATCCTGCTTTTCTACTTTTATCATGTTTTCTTATTCCCACTGATCTGTGCTGCTGTTCCAATGATAATCCTGCTCAATATCACCATTGAACCAATGGAAGACAACAAAACAGGTGCAGCTGCATATTGAAAATGACAGGCAGAACAAATTAAACGTAATTAAAGCACAGCATAGCCTCACAAAGGTGGCTTCATACATTAATGCTGGCAGAAGAGTGGCTACGGCAGAGGCTGCTTGCAGCCCTCAGCCACCAGCCTGCACCAGCTGACTCCAGCACCCAAAGGAGCCCTGGGTCTCAAGGTGGTGTTGGAGGCAGGAGCATAGGGCTCCCAAATCACATCTAGCTCCTAATCTTGCCAAAGGGCTTTACAAACATGAAGCTAACCTCACGGCAGCATGGGAAGGTAGGTGTTACCTCCTTCTGCCCAAAGTCAAATGACTTGTGTAGCCACACGTGGAGTCACCAGGGAGAGAATACAGAAAGAGCTGATTTTTTTTGTATTATCCTAATTGCTTTCTGTTGAAACCATCCCTAACTGCAGACCACATTTCTTTCCTCAAAAACTGAATAGCAAAATTTGCCCTGAATGCTGTGAATGCCAGACACCACCTTAAATGCAGCCCCTTCAGTCCAACACTGAGGAGCATCTAGGATTTAAGGATGATTTTATTGCCAGTCAGGGCCTGTTGCCTGCTATGGCTTCAACTAGGCTTTCCATCTCAGATTGTAAAACTGGATTCACGTGACTATCCAAAACTGGCAGTGGCACAAGCTAGTTTTCCAAATCAGAAAAACCCTATTTTCCATCTGTATTTGCCAAGCAGTGAAGAAAGTCCACCAGCTATGAAATGGCTGCTTATGTAACCAACCTCAGTTAACTGGGGTTGGGTGGACATATTATTATTTTTAAATATCTAATTCATGTTTATAAGAACCTCCCACAGGTTCTTAATGCTCCATGTTGCACTTGAGTTGCCCTTTGTAGATCAGACCCTGAGAGATCAAGCCTCGCACATGTTTTGGAGACGGGGAGACTGTGAAATGTAAAAAACCCTGTATCACAATTTCTTACACTTTTAATGTAGCTCCTGTTTTACAAGTGCTTTCCTTGAGCTGTTAAACAGCAGCTGTTTTTTCACAGGTACCACAGCAGAAGAGGGACTTGAAAATGGATTACAGGGAGATAAGATGAACTCAGGGGGCTGCTTCTGTGCAGAAGAGGATGCCACAGAGGAACATGTCATGGAGGGAAAGAAGAGAATAAGGTAACATCACAAATATCACAGATAAAAGGCCTGCAAGAAATGTAACCTATTGGCATTAAATCTTAATCTTCCTGACAGTTGTTTGCCTAATAACACATGAAGATTTGTTGATTTTCGGTTCAGTTTAAAGTTGGCGAGTTCTTCTTAACACAAACAGTAGAACTTGCTTGAATTAGTACATTCCCCAGCCCAGTACCTGTAGCTGAAGCAGCAAATATCTCCTGGAAAAGTCTTTCATTTGGATTTTGAAGTTACTTTCAAAGGAGAAGCAATCTTTGGCAAATTGTCCAGGGGTTATTTTCCTTCCCACTTAAGACAGTTTAAAAGATCTATCAGGACAAATCTGGGAAGCTTGTGTCATCCTTTAAAGTTGTTTTTCACACTGTGTCCTCCTTCTGGCTTATTACTTAAATGGCATTTTCATAAATATTGCATTTTTCTTTGTGTATTCTCAGCCTGTAAAGACCTGAGGTGAGTAAACTATGCAACTGTCGCAAACGACAGGACTGCAGCTGAAGACAACAGCAATAACATCAGGCTCTGCACACAAAGTCCTATTTGAAAATTTTTGCTTTGTTGAGAGGGGAGGGGGTTCCTATGGCCATAGTGAAGTGGTGGCTGGCTGCATGCTACAAATCATTTCTCATGCAAATTTTACCCAAGGTTGTGCTTAAGGTTTTCTTACAGCCTTGCATGGAAAAAGTTGTCAGCCACACAGGGACAATAGTTCATTAAAAAAATTATACATACATATACATATGATATGTCATCTTTATGACCAAAAGGATACAAACCCCCTTTCTCCAGAGAAACAGGCATACAAAAATAATATACTGCGATTTGTACAACAGAACTCTAATCCATCTGTCCTGGTTTCAGCTGGGATGGAGTTAATTATATCCTTAAGAGCAGCACGGTGCTGTGTTTTGGCTTTGATGTGAGACTTCTCAGCTCCTCAGGCCTTGTTAGGGAGAGGGCTGGAGGGGCACAAGGAACTGGGAGGGGACACAGACAGGGCAGGTGACCCGAACTACCCAAAGAGGTGTTCCATACCATGGGATGCCATACCTGGGGGGCTGGCTGGGGTGGACAGATCGTTTCTGGGGGGACTAGCTGGGCACTGGTTATTGTTATTATTGTTCTCTCATTTTTATTCTATTTCAATTATTATATTGTTCTTATCTCATCTCTTGAGTTTTACATTCCTTTCTAACACTCCTCCCCATCCCTCAGGGTGAGGGGGGAGTGAGTGAGCGAGTGAGCGGTTACGTGGTACTTAATTACCAGCCGGGGTTAAACCATGACACCATCTCAGCCAGAATCTACAGGAACCCGTGGGAACCTCCCATAGCTAGTAGCTAGCTATAGGTGTGCACTATAGGTGTGCATGGGGCCAGGCTCGGGGGGTTCTGTGCAGCAGGTGCCAAGAACCTCAGCTCTAAGCCTGCTCCCCAGCTGCAGGAGAGCAAAATTTCTGTAGTTTACTACAGCACAGCAGTGAGGTGTTCATGTCTCCAGAGTCCTGCAACAAGCTTCCCAAGACCTTATTATGGCACTCAAGAAACAGTGGGAAACAATACTCCAAAATAATATTTAATTTCATCATTGAGTCTTTCTGCAATGAGGATTCAGTCATTCATTATTAACTCCAAAAACAGATTAAAATGTGCCCACCACTGAAATCAAAACAAAGCCTTTAAGCTAATCTCAGTAATAAACAGTCTAGTCGTTTCTTTCAGGTCTGAAAATTTATGTGCTATAGTAAAAAAAATTATTATAAAAGTTAATTAGCTTAGCACGGTTAATTGATGTATTCTGCAGTGTCCTTAGAATTTAAATTCTGTAATTTTAAGCCATAAATTAAATAAAATTAAGAAACATATTTTAATTTTTAATCCCATTAAACATCCACTGTATTTTAAGCATGAGGGAGCCTGAAATTCACAGTAGACATTTAATGAATAATCAGATCTGGAGATACAATTTGCGATAGCCACAGAAAGAGCTTGGTAAAAACTAAGCCTGACAAGTTAATTAAATGAGTCTGAATATATTGGATAGCAATAATACTTGACGGCATTTATGTATTGGTTTTTCTCTTTAAAATTTATTTTGGCATATAGAAAAAAAAACATAAGGGACAAATAAGAAAGTCTATAGTGTATAGAATTACCTTGACAAAAATGTATTTCAATAGTTAGTACCTACTGGATGCAATTCTTCATGTGTTTTGCACAAAATTTCCTTCTCAGAAAACTCAGCCAATATTTAAAAGCCTATTTTCATAAATGGCTTGGCCTTACAAGCCTTTAACCTGATGAGTCATTCCATATCATGCTAAAGCTTACTCATGAGGAGGAATGTAATTTTTGGATCCTTAGCTTCTGACCTCACAAAGTATGATGCAAACTTTACTACCACGAGTGCGAAAACGAAGTGCAGCATCAGGGTGCTGGAATCTCTTGCTGGAAGAGAAGAGGTCTTGTGCTCCTTGATGGGTAGCTCCCTGCTGACTGCCTCCATCCACGTGAAAAGCTGCTGAAGTGGAGCAAGTGCTTGCCAGACCCAGCCATAAAGTGTGCTGTCTCCTAAAGGGCCTCCTGTGGCAGTATGAGGAGTCTTCTCCAAGCTGGCTATGTAGCTCCAAACTTCCATTAATGTTTTTTTGCAGAAGGTTAGCATTGCCACTGACTGCCTTCCAGAAACTGAAATCCATGCTTTCACAAAGATCATGAGATGTTTATGTCTCTCTCTCCCTCCTTCCCTCCGTACAGATGGACAGATACACATGGACGCACCCATCCATACCATATATACATATACCTATGGGTGTATGGGTGTATGCATGTGTATGTATATATACATTAAAGGTGGGTTTGTTTGCTTTCTCTTTTTTCTGGCTTCAGGAAGCCTGCAGTTCCAAATACTTCCATGATGGTTGCCAAGTCATCCTTCGGCAGGAGAGGAAGGAAAAGAGGGAAGAATATCATACAATCCCATGACTCAGGAAAATGGGACTCAAGATAAAATCTTGTCACTCATAAAGAACTTGTGAACACTGGCAGCGACTGAACCAAGCCCACAGCACAAGTTACCAATGCTTACATGGTTTCCCATTTTGAACTTTTGTATTTTGAGGTAAATTTTTGCTACTATAAAAAAGCAGCTAATAGGAAACTTCATCTTTCTATAACATTAAGAAACTGTCACTATTTAAGTATTACTAAACTTTCAGATGAATAATTGACTACCCACTATTTCACTGAAAATAGTATTTTGGTGTGATTACCAGTAAGGGTTTGTCCCCTGGCTGGTGGTTTGTTGCCGTACAGCAAAAGGTATGTTTTGTAGGAGTTGTCCCAAGTCAATCTCCAGAGTGCCAGGTCTTTAGTAGAACCACACAGCCACAAAACCTCCCTGCAGCTGTTGCCTTTGCAGTAGACCCTTTCCAGATCCTCCCTCCTAGCGTGAAGAATGCAACAGAAGATACATTGCAGCCTCAGATGCTCTATTCTATAGGTAATTTTCCTGCTGGAATCAAAGCTGACAGTGAACTCCAGTTCCTTTTCATGCTCTTTCCTTGTAATAGCTCCCTGACTGCAGAAGAGGGCTCTTCCTACTGTTCTGGAGGAGAGACTGTGGTGCTGGGGAGATGAGTGGTACTTTCTCCGCTCACACATAACACTCCCAAGGCAAAGCACTTACCCCTGTTCTTCCACCGTGTAAAAACTAGGGGCTGCATTTGTAAATAAAGTAAGCGCTGAGCCTGGAATGGGAGGTTCAACATCCTGCTGGAAAGTCAGCAGTTTTAGTCATGGTGTAAAATCTCCCGTGACAGCATTCCTTTCTGAAACCTGATCCGGGAGAGAACAGTTTACAGAGCTGAAGAGATGCCAGGCAATGATCTACGGCCCTGGCCTTCCTGAAATGTATTCCTCCCCAGCATCTGTAAGCTGTCAAGTCATCTGTGTAGTCCTCATGCATGTGTAATACATCCTTGAGCCATGACTTTTCTGTGGTTCAAAGCCATGTTTTCATGTGGCTCTGAGCGCTCTAACTATGCGCAATGTTGGGATACAGGTCCAAACAAAATATTTATATTGGCTTCCTTGTTTTTCAAGGATAGCTATGTTCTGCTTGGCTAAGTGAACAGAAATGTTTGGGAATCACCCCTAACAAACTTTTTGTAAGCTGAAAGTCTGAATTCTACACCTAAATCCAGGCAATCCCATGACTATGAGTGTAATGAGGACGAAACATCTGAAGGATGTCTTCAGCAGTTTCCGGGAAGTTTGGAACTGTCAGAAGAATTGCAAAGTTTTCAAAAACTGAGTACTCTTTCTGTTCAAACCTGTTATTACATACCGTAAAATTGTTTCTAGCTAAATAAATCTATAAACCTTTAATGATTTGGGAGGTTTTCTTCCAGGTTTTGGAACTGGGGCGGGGGAAGGACGGAGAGAAGACTTCTCCGTGGAAACTTGGGCATTTGGACTTGTACCAGCATTAATCTGATGCCCAAAGGAATTGTAGCCTAAATCATGAATGAATTAAGGTAAATGAAGTCATTTTCGTAGGAGATTCCAATGCAGAAATGGTCAGTTGTGTAGAATTTGGGATGGATGTACTACATTTAGGACTTTTAGCCAACCTCTGGAATTAATGTGCACTTTTTCCACTTGAGCTGTTATGCCACAAATTCAATCTCACCATTGCAACCACAAATTGCACAGAGAGCAAAGGAGCACTCAGAAACAGAAGGCAGCTTTTTTGCACAGGATCTGGCTGGCTGCATGTAGGAAAGGCATAACTGTCTCCAGGTGCCTTATTTCCTGGGTAAAGTTGGACAAAAATGTAATTACCCTTGTGACTTTATCAAATGTTTCAAAAGAATCTCTAAGGACGCTTATAATAGCATCCTGAAATGCCAGCTGAAGGCACTGCTGCTAGCAAGGAATATCGGTAGCTCATGGTTCCTTCTTCTATAATCTGGTTACCAAACCCAATACTGAAGCTGCTGTGGTTTCCCACAGTTGTTGATCCTAGGATCTAGATGCAAGGTTTACCTTTAATTACTGATATAATTATTTCCATCAATGTATGGCTTATGTTGTAGAATCCCATAAACTACATAATTGCCTACAGGTGGCATTCATGTCATTATCCATGTATATGTCCTGGGTTTGGCTGGGATGGAGTTAACCTTCTCATTAGCTGGTGCAGTGCTGTGTTTTGGCTCTGATCTGAGAACAATGTTGATAGCACACTGATGTTTTTAGTTGTTGCTGTACTAGCTGCTAAGAAGTTAACTCCATCCCAGCCAAAACCAGGACAGTATCATAGGCACAAATCACATGCTCTTTACTAAAAAAGTCTTTACTGTCATTTCTGTACACTTCTCTCCAGAAATTCTCCTGGAAATACCCTTCAAGATTTAAAGAGGTACAACTTCTATTTACTGTTTTTTTCTTGACTTCCCATGGAACCAGTGACTGTCTCGTCTAAGAACAAGCCCAGTCCTTACCACCAGCATACTTCCTGCTCCACTTTAATTCTCTCATCTCCATCAAGCATTGGGGGTGGCTTGTCAGAGAAAGGATCATTCTGGGTTGCAATGATAATTCAGGGAATTTTCAGCACATGATGATTTTTTTTTCCCTGCTAAAACAGTGAGAGGTCACCTTACATTCAAGGTTGCTCTACACTTTGGTAAATATGGTACTCTGCAAAAAAAGTAGCTAAAGCTGATTAAAGCTGCAGGCAGTTTTCTACTTGAAGAGCTGTTTTCAGTTTGATTGGCATGTTGGCCACCCAGGAAATATACCACTTGGTATTTACATTAGGATCTTCCCTTTCTCCTTCTGAGATTACCAAAAAATTGACAGGTCTACAACATTCTCTGTAGTCTTTGACAATTATTTACTGATGACAGGAAGGGATTTGGTGGCCTCTTGTATTTGCCTTGAATCTTTTCCAACTAAAGATTTCAGGCATCACGAAAACTTCAGCTGTATCTGCTTACTCAAAAGAAGCCCATGACCAAAAGCTGTTCAGCACAAAAAGCAGTGGGACAATGGAGATAAGGAAAATCATCAGAGGAAGACAAGCAGAAAGCATAACTTTGGAAACACCCAGAAAAAGTCCATCTCCCAGTTGTAGGCTAGTACCCTTTCCTCCACTTCAAATGGTTGTATTTAAGTGATTTCCTCTCACATAGATGGTTTTGTTCTTCATTCCTGGCTTCATATGTAACAAATTTAAGAACTGAAACATGCATATATCAATTCTTCAGCGACATGAAGAACTCAGCTGCTTATTGGTTTTATATAGTACTTACAGAAGTGTTTAGGAGCTGGAAGAATGAGTAAGTGGAGCAGTCTATGACTGATATCTTCATCACTTAGAACTTAAGTGCCTTTATAGTTGGATCTTTTTTTTGCCTCTTATAACTTCCTGGGTTCCTCCTGTGTCAGAGACTTTTACTGATAAGAGAAAGTTTACAGTACATTAGGTAAGTGGAAGGCAGTCAGATTACTGGGTATGACAGGATCCAAGCTGAAGGCTGCCAAAGGACCATCTCTGCCTCTGCAAAAGGAAACCACCAGTCATGCCACAGAGATGGGAGGCGCAGCTTCACAGTCCCAGAGGAACAGCAGATGGCTGGGCAGATCTCAGATATCTTTTTCAAGAGGGGATCAATAACTCTCATACTCAGAATGATGGGGAAAAAAAATAAGAAAACTGGCCTTCCTTCAGCAAGAAGGAGACTGGCATTGATAGAGGGGTCTCAGCTAGGCACCCAGTACTTTTATTCATGAGCCCAGATGACCCTGCATAGTAAGCAATTTCCCCTTCAGGGGAAAAAAAAAAAAAGGCAGAGCCTTCTGCATAGAGCCTGTTAGACCACACTCACTGTTTAGAGCCATCTGAGAGCCAGGGAGGAGAAATCAAGTATCTGAGCCCATCATAGCGACGACTGTACAAGAGAACAACTAAGTTATCAGGTGATGGCACGTGCTACAATTGTTAGATCACACGGAAAGAACATCCAGCAGCTCTTATTTTACCAGCATTACTAACTCCCACAGTAGCTCCCCCCCAGGCCTAAATTAATAAAAAACCTGCCTGCTGCCCAAATCTGAGATCACAAGCCAGAGGCCTCAGAAAGGACTTTTGCCCTAAATATCTGTGTTTTATTACAGTGATAGATATACACCATAAATAAAATTAACTAAAATATTCATTTGTTTGATAATTAAAACAAAATTCCCTACCCATCAATATTTTCCTCAAAGTATGAATAAATGTGGACTGATGTCAAATGAGTCACATAAATAATAAAATAATGCTGTTTATCTTAACATGTCAGCTGTTGTGCTATATGAAAGTCATTACAGGGCTTATAAAGTTAAATGAGATTGTACTGCCACAGTAAGAAGTTATTCTAGGCCTTTCTTTTCTGCGAAGAAGTAAGAAAGAAAAAAGAGAACAAAAACTCATTAAGTACAATTCTAATCTAATTCATAAGAACATCTATTTGACTAGAGACAAAGTCTTAATCAAATGCTTTATTGCAAATGTATTGGTAACCCACCTGAATCAGGGCCTTAGCTCACCCTACTAATCTTTGACCATGCAGCAACCATAAACCAAATTGGCAGAAGTATGAGTCAATATTCCTTCACTCTGATAACAAGGACAAAGCAGTTGCTGTTCATTTACTGAGACAAGTAAAATATCACCTAAAAGCAGGACTCTGAAAGTCTAGCTCCCAGTTCAAGGGCCAGATTCAGGGTCAGAAGAGTCTTGCCAGCCTCTTGTTGCCTTGACTTGCCTTAAGCCTTCCTCTGCACAAAATCCGTGCGTGGCTTTAATTTAACCATTACCTTTCTGGCAGCTCAGTTGCCTCTAGGTTGCAGCCCCCAGTCCCTGCTCTCTTGTAGATAGGTGAGAGAATAAGCAGTTTAAAATTACGGGGCCAGACAGCACCTCCTCCAAAAGATGGTGCTATATTTTATTAATAACACGTTTTGCAGCTTTATATTGTAATTGCTGCCTCTGAGCCAGCAGCAGCAAAGGCAGGCAACGCTGCTCTCCACACTGGGCATGTTACTGCCTTTCCCTGGTAGCCTTTGATACTTTGCACCTGCAGCAGTAGGCTCAGAACAGAAAAAGTATTTCTTCTAAGAAGAAATTTGTTTGTCTTGAGTAGGAGGGCTTTCCAGTCATTGAGCTAATACTTTCTGAGGGTAAAAGGAAAGCAGGAAAGCATCTTGACGGTACTTCTGGATGGCAAGGCCAAAGCCTTTTGCCACAATTTTTAATATGTAGGCTGTGCTTCTTGCAAAGCAAAGTCTTATAACATTTTTCTTGCAGTGCAGGAAGGAAAAAAGCAGAAACTTGGCTCCTTGGAAATGCCAAATACACAGCAAACCACAAAGCAGCAATAGGGCAACCTCCACAGAGGTAGTTATTTGCATTGAGGAAGCTTTTGTTGGGGGTTTCCCTCTGCTTCTGGTCAGAAGATGGTTTAAGTGAGGCAGAGCTTCACAGATTGAATTCAGAATGAGTAATAGAGGGAGACTGTGTGCCCAGGGGGAGGCCATCAGAAAGTCTTGTATCAACATTTACTTTTAAAAGAGTTTGCACAAGGGCAACTCATATTTTGTTAGCTGAGGAAGATAATGCCATGGATAGGCTACCAACTGAGCTATAAACACTGAGACAGAAAATCAGAGTGTTTTTTTAAAGGTATCAGCTGTGGATTCCCAGCCTCAGGGTGAGTCATTTAGGCCAGATGCAGCATTTCAAGGAACCATTTCCAGTGACTAAAGAGTTGGAGGAGGCCCAACTGCAATGCATTCACAGGCATCCCATGGGTGGGATAAAAGACGCTGTTTCTTAAGGGGGCCCTGGGCCAGATGGTGTTTCCAGATGATATAGAGACAAAGGCCAAGGGAGGTGGAGTTGCCCAAATGGAGGGAAGCCTCATCCAGGAAAGTGGGAGCTGCAGAGATGTTGGCATACAACAACCAGAGTGACATGTGTGAAGAGCTGTCCAGGCACTTGCTGCTCTCTGCAGAAATCAACTGCTGAAAAGGGTTGTGATTTGGTGGAAATATGATCCACAAAAAATACTTTGGAGCTCAAGGGGAAGAAAACTGCCAGAATAACACTGGGAGCTACCAATGACTGCCTGATGCAGACACCAAAATAAATTAATCTCCTGTTAAATTTGGTGGTGTGAAAACTCAGTGGATTATGTTGTGCAATCAGTTTTTCTATTGCCATTGTACTAAGAGTTGCCTTCACCTAGGGACTCTGGAGGGGTTCTGGGCTACTGAAGCGAGTAAATGTGCTCTGGAGCAAAGCTGAACCCCTCTACAGAAAGCTGGCAGGAAGAGACATGGCTCCAGGGAGTTCTCAGGGCTTCAGGTGATTCTAGAATGAGTGACAGAGATTAATTGCTTCCCATGATAGCTCTAAACTAGGTCATTGTGCAATAGCATGCCTAAGTGAACCTGTTGGAATATTTGAAACTACAGCTGTGCCATCAGGTTTTCTCCTTGTCAGGACATGGCCTCACATGGCATCAAAAGTTGAGCTCCAAGTAACAAAAAATGTGATTGACATTACCAAACCCTAAGGACAAGAGCCAAACGTTTCACGGCATGTCATGGCAAAGAAGTGTGAAACATCCCACTGTCCAGAAATTAGAGAAACATTCACAGAAGACAAAGAATAGAAGTTCATGCTCTAATACAACCCATTTTCCTTAAATTTGCAAGGATTTGAGCAATGCAGCTGGGTATAGTATCAGCTGACATACCACAATGTGCCCTTGCATCTTGATTTTTCTTGTCACAGTGGATAATTCTGAGGGACTATATTGGGTGGTGGAAAATGACCTGACCTCATCTACATCATCTTGAACTTCCCATACTGCAACGATTAAAGAAAAATAAAAAAACCAACCCTCAACAACTTCCCCAACAACTGAGTCAAAGCTTTGCATTAACTATGCATTAACTATGAGAAATACAGTTCAAAATAGCAGCACACTTTCCTGCAGTCAAGAGCAGACTATCTTACTGGTTTCGACTGGGAGTCTGGGTCATCCAATTACATTGACACTGAAAAATTCAGACAAAGCACAAATCACTGCAAGTTCTGTGGAGTACCTTTCATATTCATGCATACACCAGAGATATTTCAGAGGATAAGAAATTATCTAACTCAAGATATAAAACTGAAGACACCCAAGAAAGCCCACAAGAGGATGATCCAGCCTAGGCAAAAAGATCTCTGAAGCTTTTTTAGAAGATGAGTTAAGAAAGTTTAACTGACTGGGGATGTCAGGAGCTTCTGCATTGAAGCCTTCAAGAGACAAATTGCACACAATGGGTGGGCCTGGTCAGCAGAACAAACATTTCTGTCTCACTGATAGTCTAGAATGAAGGATGTGGGGTATCCCCCAGACCTGCGCAGGCAGTCTCATGCTGGAGCCAGCGAGGACTGGTGGGCTTCCTGCAACCACAGAGATCACAGCAGTGATAGAACTGCTAATGCTTTCAATATCTTGCTAAACAAAACAGGGAAAAGTTGCAGAGAGTGCCTGGCGGTGATGCTGTATGGTTGTCTTAGTGTGCAATTGCTGTGTTTGTATTATGTTACAACTTTTGTGTTTGATGGGTGAGGAGAGGCAAATCAAAGATCAGGCCAGACCTTTCACTCAAAGTGCTCTCCTAAGTCTTAAGACTTCTACATGTGAATGATAAAACAACCTGGTAGAAGACAACATTACATCGATAAAATTATGCCTATCATAAAGTCTTCAATGCTAAAAGCATTCCTAAGATATTTGTTTTCCATATCTGATCCCAGCTGAATGAGAAGAGCAACAGCAGGAGTTTCACAGTACCCCACCCAGACTCTCTTAGAGAAGATCAGTCCTGTAAACTATAGGATCTGTGTGCAGGGATTATACTTTATGACCATATAACTACACAGATATTTTTCTTTTAAAGTTCAGGCTACAAATTGACACTGTTATATAAATAAATATAAATTAAAAAGAAAAAAACCCCACAACTGAAATAAGGCCTTATCTGTCACCACTTGTTCAGTGGGGGAGAGCAGCACATCTGGTCTCCAGTCCTGCAGCTGCCTGGCTGAACAGGGCTTGGGAGCACTGAGGAGCTACCGCTGCCTAGGAGGAAGGGAGTGCCTGGCATTAGTCACCAGAAACCAGGTCTGAATCAGTTCATGGAGTCCTGATTCAGCAAGTTAAACATTGGTGTGAAACAGGAGATTGCTCCTCTGCACTCTGCACTGAAGTGGAAAACTGCTGGGAAACCCAAGGGGATGCCAGAGACATGGTTCTGGACTATCTAGCGGGACCTGGGACCCGGACAGGACACCTGGGTCCCCATGGGCTTTGACCCAGGCGTGAGACATTAGTGTGCTGGGGGGAGGATACCCCATCTGTGGAGAGGGCAGTGACCACAAGGGGTGTATGAGGTGGACCTGGGAGCCCATGGTCATGCTCAGTTTGCTTTTCCCCAACCCTTTTTGCTCACCCTAAGCAGACAATGTGATGGCTTACACTTCAGCCTCCTGTGCCCGAGAACGACTGCCCACAATTACGCAAATCAAATGTGCATTTGGGGAATGCCACATCAGCAGTCCTCCTAGGGTGCACAGAGGATTAGTGCCAGCCCTGTATGATATTTACATAAGAGGATTTGATCTGTGCTTCCTAGCATGATTCACAGGGCTCTGCCCTGCTGGAGCAGCTAAAAGTTAATTCCTGTGCTTCTGTACTTGGTCTCAGTACTCTGCTTTCTGCAGCAACTGCATCGGTAATAGTAACATTGCAGCAGACGTTACAGTCCAATTTTAGCAGATATTTTTAATTGGAATTTTTGATTTTCCATGTATTTTCCCTAACCATATTTTCTGAGCTTACAAACTTAATTTTCAACTGCAAATCCTGCTTGCTTTATTTAGATGAAAACCAGAACTCTGACATTTAGAAATACAAAGTTGCCAGCACTGTTTAAACACCCTCCTTTAAATATGTAGGTTTGCAAAAATGAAACTGATGCCCCTGTATTTTGAAGAGCTAAAAATGACACTGGTTTCAAAGATACAAAGCATGAAAAGAAATGAAATGTTAAACTATAAATAAGTCAGTTTTTACTTGTGCTCCAGACACTTGCACAGCTTTCTGTATAGGTAGCCACTAGGTTACCAACTTATTTATCAATAACCAAATGTAGAAAAAAGTTTGAGAATTTCACAGAATGTCACTGTAGCACTAGGGTTTGTTTTTTTTTATTAGGGACAGTAGTTTTGAAAAAATGCTTTCTCATCTCTTTTCTTATAAATTCATAGGTTTTCTATTCAAAGCCTTGGTGTGCCCTCTTCCTGCCTTTCAGTCAGTGTACCCATTTTGTAACTCAGTTTTCTAACTTTAAACAGATGACAAGACTTATGAACCACGCAAGAACCTAACAAAGCTTCACTTACCAATATTCTGAAGTGTTTTCCCTTCCCCATATTTTAGGAGGGATGTGCAGATAAACCAGAAAGGATAGTAAATAGCCATGTTTCAAGCAGGATCAAGAGTTTAATACCTGCAGGTTCGGGACATGACCAGCCTTTGTTGGCCTCAGACTCTTGATTATGATATTGAATGACCTTTGCTCTCTATCTGGCATGACGGCTGCTATGCAACTTATTCATGCAGCTTTACTGTTAAAATGCAGGTTATCGCAGCAAGTATGTACTTTGGCAGCTAATTTATCTTGGTTTCTTCTTCTTCTTACACATTTATTTGTTTGTTTCATTTTTAAGTGTGGCGTGGCTTTCTGGATACTTCCAAGACCAGAAGATGTTGCCTAAGAGAGAAGCTGGACTTCCCAGATCCATCTGTCATCGTTGTTTGCCCAAATGGTTCTCTGGGGATGTTTCTGTTACTAGTGTTTCCATGAAAGCAGGCTGATGGCTGGCTGCACAATCTCCAGCCAGAAAGTCCCCTTGGCTGCTTTTCATCTAGTCCCTTTCTTCTGACACGTCCAGCCTTTGTGGCCTACAAGGAGTCAGGCCTCCTCATGGAAGAGCTATTGAGCTCACTTGAGACACGCCATCACGCTGTGTCAAAGTACAATGAGAAGCAAAGGAATGTTGGCAAGAGAAAATTCTGTATAAGCTACGATTAAGACATTAACAGAACCATGTTTTATTACTCAATTTTCTACCACAGCAACCAAGATCAGAGGTTTTGTCCTTTATACCCCTATGAAAACCTTATCTGGATCAATTTGAGTCATAATGAATTTACAGATTTTCTGCAGGACTGCCTCCTATGTGGGTTTTTCAAGAACTTGCAAATGTACTTTATTCAGCTCAGCTCTCTATGACCATCTCCTCCCCATTCACCACTGAAATCATTTCTACTCAAGTCAGTCTGGATTTTGTGTCTTAATGTTTTGTTTTGGAGCTACAAGAAACCCATTTGTCTTTCAAAAGCTTAATTTCATTTCAAAGTAATTTTAAATATGTCAGTTTAGAAATCTCTGGTTTTGATTTTTTCTTTTGTTTTAATATACTGTAATTTTTACATATTACTTGAACAATCCAAAGGGATTATATACTATAAAATACGAAATTACGTACTGAGTGTTGTCACAAGGATGGTTTGCTTCCACTCTGCAATGACTGGCAACTCGTTCTGTATCCATGTACGACTGCTGCAGAGGCCATGTAAGAGCTGGCTCCTGCAACTAACCAAAAGTGTCCATGCAGAGTGGTGCATGCCGCTGCTTGTGGCCTGAGCTAGCTGAATGTAAGCCAGGCTGGTCTGGATGTCAGGTAGTTGCATTAACCATAAGCTCAGGGCTGTGTTGGTAAGTCCTGCAGAGACAGCAGTTATAGTAAATAAGCACAGTGTAACACCACTGCAGTTTGAATTTTCGTATCAGAGCTGGCCTGCATCCTGGTAGCTCCAAGTAAGAGTAGGCAAGCAACTCTCCACACCCGTCCATGCAGACATAACTCCTGAGATTTGCACAAGGTCTTTTAATATTCCAGAGAGGGCATCAGTTCCCAAATGCTCTGTCTTCTATGGGTTCTCAGTTTGCCCCTCGTTCTTCCTGTTAAGATGAAATTCTACCTCTATCCCGATGCATGCCCAGACATCCATACCTCAGTTCAGACAGGCAAGGCTGACAGCTCTTGCACTGCTGATGGGAGAACAGCACCTGGAAGGGGAGCAGCTAGTTCTTATTAAAAACAAACTTCTTCAAGAAAATAGATTACTTATTCAGGAGCCTCAGCTCAGGCCTCCTTGGTCCTCCAACCTATCACAGTTCCTCAACCAAGGCACCGCTTCAATTTTGAATCTTTTTGTACTCTGCTGTATAACAAAAAACTAGGATGTCTCACACTCAGCTGTATCTTGGCTTATGCAGACTGGGATTTGGTAGGCACCAGACACAGTTTTGCAGGACAGTAAGACAAGGCCAGGTTAGCTGGGGCTAGTGGAAGGTGTTCCTGCCCATGGCAGAAGGGTTGGAACTAGATGACCTTTAAGGTCCCTTTCAACCCAAACCATTCTGTGATTCTATGATGACATGCTAGCCCAGTTAGGATGAGCCAGCACTGGTATCTGCAGCCAGTTCCTGAAGCATTGGCTATATCCCATTTGCAGGACTGCTCAGCCCCACGCTGTTAGTGAAGCCTCTTGCAGGAGCTATGTTACTCTTGTCCCACTCAACTGGTGCCACTTCTCTCTTTTTCTGCCCTGACAGATCTGATATCTCCTCTGAAGGGTGAAAGGGAGGAGACAACACTCATGAGCTCTTTAGTGCAGTTCTACAGACCCCACTCTTTCCCCCAGAGCCTACAGCACAAAAACGTCAACACAACATATTTTAAAAGCAGGTGGGGAGGTCACAAATAAACATGGAAGCTGAGGGAACACAGTTTTGAGGAATCATACTAGTCCAGCCTATAGACCTTGGAGCTAACCCTCACCTGTAAGCATCTCTGTATTGCTTCTTGGGAACCTTTATTTCCCAATGTGAGCGATGAGATAATAAGCACTTGGAGACATATTAAAGTGATGTCAATCAGTCCACAGCAATAAAATACCAGGGAAGGTCTTTCTAAACCTACAAAGCTGCACCGTGAGAGTATACCCTAGCGTTTGGTCTCATCTTTTTTTTTTTTTTTTGTTTTTTTTCTATTTTAACATGCAGAACCGAAAGAGATGCTTGCCCACAGCAGCAAAGGGGAAGTGGGACAACAGTGAAAAGCCATAATTTATACAATACAACCCAGAAACAGAAATGAAAGAGACAGCGGAAGACCAAAAATGAAAAGCACACCCAAGAGCCTGTACCCAGAATGCCAGTACTAACGATAACATAGGCTACCTGAAAGGACAGGAAAATCCAGGCATCCACCTACTCATTCTTCATATCATGTAACATATGACTCAGTTAAGATGGAGAAAAAATATCTAGAGCTGTCTGAAGAGCAAAGAGAGGCAGCTAATCATCAAACAATTCTAGCTCTTCCAGAAGAGAGATTTTAAAAAGATGGAGAAGACACACCATAAGCACATAAAGCAGGAAGAAGCAGATGGAGCTGCTTTCAAATTTTAAGGCATTTAATCAAATTCTACCACCAGCATTTCATCCTGCCTCATCCTGCAAGTTGATCTCCACGCGCAGATGTCTCTGACTTTGGTGTACAATGTTCACATTGTAGTTCACAGTAGTGACACTACAGCTAACACTATCGACAGTAAAATACTGCACCATTTCTTTCACTAGAGGAAAACAGTAAACCAAAACCACAGTGTGTCATGGTTTTTATCATGGTAAAGGTGAAAGCAGGCTCTTATTGGGCAAGTGTGTATCATGATGAGTCCGATCAGGTGATCATCCCTTTCTCTCAGAAAGTAGCATGTGGATCATTACATTTAATTCATAAAATGTAAAATTCTTGAAATGAAGGATATTTTTTCTCAATGGGTTAACAAAAAATATATGACAAATCTTGGATTTTAATTTAGGTGAATGATCATATGAATGATTACATGAACAGAACACAGAAGTAAAACAAATAATAAAAGAGCAAATTTACCACTGTTTGTCTAGAAAATAAAATCATTAAGTAAAAAGTAACAAGGGTTCACTGAAAATAAATCTTGTAGACAATCTTGAATATTAAAACCCCAATACATCATATCTACTCTATTTTATTCATGCACAAGTTTTGCAATGCTGCAAATAAAATGTTGGAAACTAAGCCCCCCACTGACTTGAAGCTGGCATGGACAATGAAGCAGTGGGGGGAAGCCCCAAGCCACTTGTCCTCACTGCAGGGTTGCCTTCAGCACACAAGTCTAGTCCAGCACCAGAGCTGCAAATTATTGGCAAGCAGAAGACAAATCACAGATCCACAGGGAGGTAAACCCAGTTTTAGGGTGCTCAAAGATGTAGCCAAGTGATGTAAAGCACCGAAGTGATGCAGACTCATTTTGGCAGGTCAAGCTTATTGAAACATTTCTGAAAGAACAACTTTTCCCTAGCAGACTCGGTGCTGGTATGTGCATCGTTTCTGTGCAATCCATCATAATGTCAAGGCAAATTAGGCAATTTAAGGAACAGCAGCAAGAATTATCTGAAAGAGTGGTTTTATAGAGAAAGGTTAAAAGAGCTTAATACATCTAGTTTCGTTAAAGCAGAGGTAGATGGAGGCATGTCTCCAGCCAGCAAATGCTTAAGTAATGCAAACCTTAGGGATGGGGAGGAAATACTTGGGCTTATACATATGGGAACAAGTAGGAGTAAAAGAAAAGAAGGTGGGGAAATACTGAATTTGAGAAAATCTTGTTGGCAGTGAAGAGCAGAGCTTGTGCAGATTTTTCAGAGGAAGTGGTGGGAGTTCTTTTAGTTATTTAAAAAATAATTTGAAAAATACTAATAAATAAGCTACCAGGACTAACTGTACTAGCAGGAAAGTTGATTGGATGACCCAACAGCCTCCTCTCTCCCCATTTCTTTCTTCTTACTTTTTACTTAATTTTTTGCTTGTTTATTTTCAACCAATTGACCATGTACAACAGCTAGTAAAAGCAAAGAGAAAGTAACCTGGGCACATTCATGACAGAAATCTCAATGCCAGTTTAAGAGACTCTATTTCCCGCTGTGGGTTCCTGTCCTCCCAGCAGAGCCTGAGAAAGGGACGCCACGAACATTTCTCATTTATTCAAGTGCAACATCACCTGGTTTTGATCAGTATCCTGCAGAAGAGGTAACCCCCTGCAGGAGAGACAAGGCAGTTCTAACATTTTATTACTGCTTTTGAAGCCTGTCAGGCAGATAAGCTCTAATGAGTACCAGCAGTCGAAGACATTATGGCTTCTGTCTAACCATTCTGTCACTCTTCCAGAAGTTCCTGCCTCCATAGCAAAGGTGGCAGGACAGAAACCACACATCTGCATTCTAGCAGTTCTGGGTTCTTGCCCAGAAAGACAGTACAAACTATCAACAAAGGTAACTTCCATGACGGTTCGATGCTGAAACATGGGTGTGCTTAGGAGGAATATTTTAAACTCCCATAGCTCAGTAAATGTCAGCCTTTAATACACACCTTTCCACTGAAGGCAGACTGACCATACCTCTTCTGATGTTAGTTACTCCCTTTTAGCAATCATGCTAAAAGTTAATTCTCAAAGCTGACAATGGCCGTAGAATTCAGAGTATGGGTCCCCATTTCAAAGTCTTTCTGAATGCATTCTCCAGTAGAACAGGGAACATTCTTCAGATGAAGTCAGCTGTTGAACTTTATTGTCTACATATTCATGCAATTTCTGTTTACTGACAAGTACATTTCTGTAAGAACTGTATTCTATGTCTCATCATAGAATACAATCTCATCTTATTACAAGAAGGGTTTTTTTTAGTATATAAATTGTTTTTTTAAAAACTGTTCAATAGACTCAAGTAGTACTGCAATATCCAAATATTAAGATTTATATGCACTGCATGCATAAACCAAGCAACTTGAAGGGCCTCAAACATGTACCAAATAATATAACCCAGATTAAATCAGAAATAAATTAGCGGAATGCTTTATCATTTACAGACATTGAACCATATTGTATTGCTTTTTCCTGCACAGAAAACAGTGGGAGTTCTGGACAGAGATGAAAGGGAGAACATGTACTGTAAGCTATTTGTTTTCTACACATCTAATAATATCTTTTGGAAAAGACATTCTGTATATAGAACAATTAAAACCTCCCCATATTTAATGCTGTAAGGTTTAAGATTCATACACACCATAATGGTGGGACTCACAGTTGTTCTCTCATGTATACCATGGCTTTTTTTTTTTTTTTCTAAATAGCATAGTTAGCATTTCCATTTTTACTCCAAGGCAGATTTTGCCATGCTTACATCTTTGTTTCATTAGAGCTCCCATTCATTTTAGTGGGCAAGATGCTCTACAGCATGAATTACAGCAAGAAAGTCTGGCTGCTCAGTTATGCATTACTGGATTTGAAATAGGAGAAATAGAAAATAGCTGACTTTTTTTTAAAAAAAAAAGTACCACATGTACAGCAGAAGCCTAGTTAAGAAGGTAAAATCAAGATAATACAGGGTCCACTGTAATTAAGAAGCAGCACTAACTTGTTTTGTTTTTCCGAGTTCCTATATTTGATTGTGCTCTTTGATGTGCATACCTATCCCCTAAAGAAGTCAACATGTGGGCTTGTGCTCACAGAGGTGATCAGGCTTTGTATTTATTGTGGCTTGGGTTGTTCTGAGAACTGTGAACCCATACTCCTAAGCCACTGATTCATGTACATCCTTTTTCAATACAGTAGTCAAAAGGTTATGCAATTTGAAAGATTAGCAATTACACAGAAGCCTTCAACTTGATTCCTCACGTGCCTTCTGGAAATCATCACTGTTGCAAGGAAAGGCTTTGACCCAGTGCTTCCAACTCCATTTCTCCCTTGAAAATAAGTCTAGTTGACGCTGTGGCCATAGCTCAACAACAGTACCCAGAATTTTGAAGTGTCTTTGGGGTGTTCTGACACAAAGAACAGTGTATGTTGTGACTGGGTAAGAGCCATAATAATCATTAATATTTTTAGTTAGGCTGTGTGTTAGTCAGTACCTTAGAAACTGGATTTGTTACACTATCCAAATCTATTACACTGTTGTGACAGCTGAAATCCAAACATGTGTTCAAGCACTTCAAACCCAACATAGTATGTTGATCATGTAGGGAAATATATGTTTAAGGAACAGAGCATAGGCACCTACTTTTTAGTCTAGAAAGCTAAGCCACTCCATCGGTGCACAAAGGCCATTTGTACCACAGACTCTTCCCTCTGCTGCTTTATTTAATATGACTTTGGCAGTACCAGTCCTGATCTCGGACAGCTGATACCCAGAGCAAGCTACAGCTGCGGTTCACCCTCTTATCAGCAGCCTTGCCACGCTGCACACCTGCTATCTCAGGGTCTTTCAGCACTGGTGACGTGTACTCATTTGCCAGCGCAACGCTACATCCACCTGACAGATACTAACCTCGTACTAACAACATGCCTTCTCCCCACCACGAAATCACTTGTTCACAAAGGCCCTAAGGCCACCAGTGTCGCGGAAACGGAGAGTGACAGATATAGAGCTCTAGAGGTCTTTCCTCAACAGCGACAGACGCGTGGTATCACGCCCTTGCTCCAGCACAGGGCCCCACACTACGCCTCAGGCGTACAATACCTCCCTGTCCTCTGCTTCATTGCTGCCGAGGGTGCTGCGCGGCCTGGCCTGGCCCGGCCCAGCAGCGGGGACGGGCTCCCTCACTGGCCAGGCTACCGGCATCCCCGCCCCACAACATCCTGGGCCTCCAGCAGGGCGGGAAGCCAAGGCACGGGAAAAGGACGCAAATACCGGAGAGAAACGTCCCCACCGCCAAGCCCCCACCCGGCGCTCCGGAGGGAACAGCCCTCCCTGCGCCGGAGCTAGCCCGCCGCGGTCCTGCGCGCAGCCGCTCTCCTGCCGCCATCTTGAGTGTGGGTAGAAGCCCCGACGCCCTCCGTAGGGAAACAGTAACGGCGGCAACCCAACCATTCGAGAGACAAGGAGAATACTGAAGAGGCGGGATGACCCCACGACGAACAGTCAGGACCTACAGAAAACCTAGAATCTCAGATAAAAAATAATAATAAGAAAACAAACCAAAACGAACCACTTCCCGAGCCCTCTGCCTCAGACAGGGGCAAAGGGCGTCTTTCCCGCACTTAAAATGGCAGCCGCTTCCGCCTTGACCCGGTAACCCCGCCTCCTCAGGCAGGGCGCGGGGCGGGGCGGCACCCAGGTACACGCCTCGGTTTGTGCGCTCGCGCGGCGCGGGCCGACCTCCCCCCCCTCCCCGCCCCCGCCCGCTTGTGACACACGCGTCAGGAGACGCAGCGCGTTGCGGGGTGCCCGCCTCCCCCGGCCCGGCCCCGCCTCTCCCCGAGGTCCTCCGCGCGCGCGCCGCGGCCCGGCCGGAGACACGGCGGACCCGCACCGGCTGCGGCAGCG
>JAVJGJ010000014.1:69845855-69871709 GCA_035590215.1 Microhierax caerulescens | reverse complement strand
GGCGCGGCCCTTTCACAAGGAGAGAGGGGAACGCAGTGGGGGAGCGGTCTAGCGTGGAGCTGGGTTCCCGGCGGCAGGCTTCCAGCGGGGGAGCGAGCCAAGCCAAACAGCCGGGCAGACCTGCCAGCGGACGGGCAGCGCGCTGGGCTGCGACAGCGAGACCCCCCCGACCGCCCCCAACCTCGGACAGGTGCCGGACGCCTTCCGAGGCCCACGGTCTCTTCTCCAAACTTTTAATCGAAGTCAAACGGCGGAGTTTTTAACTTTTAGTGTCTTTGGGTTTTGGCACGTTGTCTTTTCATTGTGATTTAACAAGGGGGGGGGGGCGGCAGCGGGAACCCCCGAGCGAAACACCTCAGCGTATTCTGTAGTATTGCTGAGAACGGCTTTCAAGCATTTCCGAGGTGCAAACTCGTGGTCTGCTTAAAAGCGTGGCTGTGTAGCAGTGCTAACAGGCAGCAGATAAAGGTAATGTGGTACAGAAGTAGCTGAAACGGATTTACTTCGGCTGACATGATAATTTACCTTTCAAGCAAGTTGCTGCACTGGAAGGAGATTGAAATGTGTCAGGCCTGATGAGGTCCAAGAGGACGAAACTGTAATAATAATAATAATAATAATAATAAAAAAAAAAGAGTAAGAAGGGTGTGGAATAGGAGTTTAGCGAGGAGGCTGCAGTTACGTCTCTAGACCAGACTTGAAGGGAAGAAATGCTTGCTAACAATGCAGGTATCAGAATAAATTTAATTTGCCTTTCATTTTCTAATGAAGGGCTCAATTTGAGTAACTTCCAAATAACTTGTTTTTGCAAATAAGGTGATGTTGATATTAAGGTGATTAAAAAAACCCACCCCAATCAGTTTTGTGTCACAGCTTACTCTTGCTCACTTGGCTTTTTCTTCAGAGAATTTAGAAACATTTAGAAAGCAGCATAAAGAAAGATAGATAGTTAAAGTCTGTCAATTCAGCCTGTAGTGTCTTGAGGTACTAGAAGAGTTCCAACGCTTCAGAAATACCTATTTTTAACTCTGATTTTGGTTGCATTCCTTGAAAGGTAGTAGCTTTTATGAGCTTATAAGCTCCATCAGTGATGTCATAGAGGGATGGGTATATTGGTGCCCTGAAAGTTGTGACAGCTGGGGCCATGGTCTGGCTTTGTTCATTTGGGAAGGAGATACTGTTTTTTTTTCTGTGGACTTCCTTGGCATTCCTAGATAAACAAAGGCAGGTTTTAGATTCAGAGTTTGAACGGATGTGATTGAAGTCCTTCAAGAAAATAGAATCGTTTGTACCGATACCATTTCCTTCTATTGATACAGTCTATTACTTAAAACCTATCCCAGCAACATTTCTGTCATTTTCCAAGAGCAAACTTGATTCTCATACAGAATACAGATTTATTTTTTTTTTTTCTTTTCTGATTTCTGACACTCATTTTTCTTCCCAAGTTTCCTGCTACTTGAGTGTAGCCTATGATTGGTACATTTAAGCTCACTAATAAATCTTGGTTTGGTGTTTTGGCTTTTTGGTGTTTTGCGGTTGCTATTGTTGGGTTTTTTAAATTAATCTTTTATGGGCTTCTTAGAATAATTCCTAGATGATCTGCATTTGTGGATGACATGTTGGAAAGTGTTGTCTTGGAGTCTTCATTTTTCTGGGTGCAATGCCTCTCTATACCCTGCATAAAAGAACAATGGAGTTTTAAAGCAAGACAAAGTTGAAAGTGACTTGGGAGATCCAGTCCCACTGATCTGAAACTACAAGATTAAGTGCCAATCTGCAAGGGACAGTAACTGAGTATAGAAGAGCAAGGACCAGCTTTGACAGTGGGCCTTTAGACCAAGGTCTAAATGAAAACTGAGGTCAAAATGAAACAGTACTTCATAAGAAAGGAGGGGATAGTGTTTCAGGCTCTGTCCTTCAGCGCCTTAGCCTCTACCAGGTTATGTCAAGTTAAACATAGTAAGACACAGTTTAGAAAAAATAATCTGGAAGTAAGGAAATAGCTAGGAATAGCCTTTCCATCTCCCAAACCTGGACATACGTGTTTCATTACAGCTGCAGGAAGGAAGCTATGGAGAGGGATTAGAATTGAGGTTGTACATTCTTGTTCCTGTACTGTTTCTACAGTGATGGGTCAAAGGTGCAGTGATGGGGCTGTAGTGCAGTATATATTCCTGAGAAGTTGCTGTATGCAGAAAAAAATTGATAGCAGGTGCTCAGGTGAGTGATAGGAGTGAGAGAAGAATAGAACAGAGTATTGCAAAACGAAGTAAAACATTGAAGGTGTAGGACACTACTTTCCTCTTACCTTGCATGTACATGAGGAGAAACTGGGGGAAAGAGGGAACTGATGCACAGAAGAGTGTGCTGACTTCATGCTTCTACGAAGAAGGAGCAGTAAGCAGTTCTTTATGGAGCTGTCATGAGCAGGAAGATTATTGATGCTGGCATCTTCCAGAGTGACATGACTGCTTCTAGTCCCCAAACTTAGTTTAAGAGTTTGAGGGTAAAATTGTAAGCTTTGTCCTTTGTCTAACAGCAAAAAGGAAAACTGAAATCCTTTGTGTATACAAGCTGTAAATCAAACTCCTGGGGAATAGTGATATCGCTGTGTATTTTCTCTGTGCTGGAGCAATAAAACGTGTGGAAACTATCTGGTATATGAACAAATATGAAAGTAGATAAAACTGCATGCGGACCAGCCAAAAAACCTTCAATTTTAAACATCAATTTCAGACTAAACACTGATGTGCAACTTTTTTGGGCATTTGATTTGGTTTGGGTTTTTATGTTGGTTTCATTTGTTTTGTTTTGTCTAGCTGGGTTCTCCTTGCCCATGTGTTGCTGAAGAATGAGTAAGACTGAGAAGGTTGTAAAATTTTTTGTTTGTTTCTTTCACTTAGGATGTGAACCCATAGCAAAAGAATGACATGGCAGTAAAAAAATTCTGCATCCTTGCCATTTAGGAGGGGCAAGAATAAATTAAGAGTTTCTTTTGCAAATACATATGATTTTCAGGCTTTTTGTAGGCTCATCCTTTCCTAGTGTAATTATCATGTTCTTTGTTGCCACGTGGATTGAGGACTTTCAGTTTATATTTGAGTGTTTTTGTTTTGGTTTGGTTTTTGTTTGCTTTGGGGTTTGTTTTTATTTTTTAGTTGGGGCTTTTGGGTGGGGGCACAACAGCCATCTGGGTTTCAGTTGAAGGAAGCCATAGTAATGCTGTGAATGCAGTGGTCAGTGAAATGTTTTGAAGACAAATGTCCAACATCGGTATGCTTTTTTACATGAGTATTGTTTTGTGTTTCATCCTTTATATTCATTTATGTTTATTTTCATTTTAAAAATCTTTATTTCTTACAACAGTGATTTATTTTTTTTTAGTAACTTTTTATTTGGCCAGCTGACTGAGAGCCTGCACTTTTGATAGTGCTCTTGCCTACCCACATGCTCACAAGATGGGTTCAATTAGAACAGGGTTGATGTTTCAGCTAGGTTTATTCCCTAACTATAACTTCTGAAGTTGTATCTTAGTGCTGGATCTGGGAAAAATTTCTATTTGAACATCTAAGATCATGGAAGAGCTGAAGGGAGATGGTGTCATTAGAACAGTGCACTGGGATGCTAGAGTTCTGGTTCCATTTTTATCATTTTGTCTGATGTCAGGCAAGTAGCTTTTCCTTTTTGCTTTATATCATTACCTAAAATGGCAATTGAGGATACTCTATATGAATATTGGAAGTAAACTAATATTGGAAGGTGCTGTGCAAGAAAGCTTATAAGTTTAACATGATAAAACCCCCTCTTCACATATACTGCCTGTTTGTCATATCCTGCTGTCAGAACTAATATATAGCATGCTACTGTTTATTTTAATGCTAATGTTTTGACCCTGACATAAATCAAAATGTGATCCAGAAAGTATGACCTCAAACTGAAAACACTCTAGCAGCTGAAGCAGCACATCAGAATCATGAACAGTGTGAGGGAAAAACAGTGAATAAAAATTGACTGTGCTATCTCACTGAAACTTAAGTATGGGAGAGCTGATGAGGTTTGCACAATGTCTTTGCTTTCATGAATTATAAGTATTAACCATGTGCTTGATCGAAAGGTCTTATGCTTGTCTGCAAAATCTTTGGGCTAAATTAAATATAACAAAACATTGCAATGGACAGGAAGTTGAGACCCCATGTTCTTCATGACTTTCTGTGTAAACATAAAATGGTTGCTATTCCCTCCTCTGCATCCCTTTCTCCCTCACCAGTGCCCAGTTACATGGCACCTAGTACACTGAGGTACCCTCACCTGTGGAGGTCAGTTGAAGGATAGCATGCAGCAATTCAGGGCCTTGGATTGTAAACTCTTGAGGGGACTTGCTATGTATTTGTATAGTGCCTAACACGAAGCCCCTCCAAAGTTTGCAGAAGTCTGGAGGTGCTGCTTTATTTAAAGATTTCAGCTGTGAATTTTGGTACTGTTGTGGTTTAACCCCAGCCAGCAACGGTACCACACAGCCACTCGCTCACTCCCCCCTACCCTGGTGGGATGGGGAGGAATATCAGAAAAAGGTAAAATCTGTAAGTTGAGGTAGGACCAGTGTAATCATTGAAATAAAGTAAAAATAATAATAGCAACAATAATAATTGTAATGAAGAGGAGAGGGAGAGAGTGGAATATCCAAGGGGGCAAAAAAACCTCCAACAACCCAAAAAAACAGGTGATGCACAACACAATTGCTCACCACCCGCTGACTGATGCCCAGCCAGTCCCCAAGCAGTGATCAGCAGGCCCCAGCCAACTCACCTCAGTTTATATACTGAGTGTGATGTTCTGTGGTACGGAATATCCCTTTGGCTAGTTCAGGTCAGCTGTCCCAGCTGTGTCCCCTCCCAGCTTCTTGTGCCCCACATCCCTGCAGACCATGGGAAACCTGAAGTCCTTGATTTAGAGTGAGCATTACTTAGTGACAACTAAAACATTGGTGTGTTATCAACATTACTCTCATGCTAAATCCAAAACACAGCACTGTACCAGCTACTGAGAAGAAAATTAACCATATCCCAGCCAAAACCAGGACAGGAATCGATGGCCAGTATTGCAACATGGGTTACTTTGAGTCATTTCAATACATTTCTGCATGTTAAAATCTCAGCTGTTTGCAGTAAAGCTTGGGCACTTGCTGTATGTCACTTTATTTCAAAACCTACCCAGTTTTGCTGTGCTTAAAATGAGACATTATTGATTCCATGGTGTGATTTACTAAGTTTGCAAGTATAAAGAATCTTTCAAATTGTAAACTTAGTAAATCACCTGCAAGTCTTACAATGACTGGTGGATGTTGTGGTTCATGCATAACCAGCAGTATAAATTGTGTGACTGAAGTGCAGGCTAGAACCAGTTTGGTTTGTTCCTGTGTATATGGGTTTGGCAAGAATAAAAGTCAATAAAGATCCATTTTATTTCTCTTGCTAGTAACTGCTTTCCAACGTGGTGCCTCTGACTTTGTCAGTCTACAGCATGAACTTACCTGGATGTAACAAGAGCTGTGAGAAGGTGTCTTTCCCCCACCCTTCTTTCTAAAAGACAGCATTTGAAATAAATCAGCACTCTTCATGGTAGTAAGTGGGGGTGCTCGGATCCAGGCTGGGTAACACCTTGAGCAGCCTGCTCTGACTGGATCCCGCTCTGAGCAGGCGGCTGGGCAGGAGGCCTCTGGGATCGCTTCCAGCTTGCGTTATCCTGTACTTCCAAAAGGTGAGCGTGCCAGGTGCTTATTACAGAAGCAACTGATTCAGTCCATTTGCTTGTGGTAGTTGCCAAATTTGAGCTTAAACTACAGTTATTTTAAAAATACTTTTTTTTTTTTCCTTAAAAATTGTGTTAGTATTTCAGCAATTTTGGATATTAATACCAAGATAGAAGATGCAGATTTTCTTCTTGCATAGGGATAATATCAGTGCATTGCTGGAATAGCCTTTATTTTTGTGATTGACTTGTTTGGCATTAGTAATCTAGTTTGTTAATTTGGAAATAGGAACATAGTTCAACTTATTTTTCCTACTGTCACCACTTTTCTTATATGTAGGAATTGTTAACAGTCAAGATAAAGGCAGTAATTCTGCTCACCACCAGCTTCCCTTTTTCCGTTTTGTAAAGCTTGTAAATTGAAAATGTAGATGCTGGATTTAGGAAATCAAAGGAACCAATGACCGTGAGAGTTAAAGGGGAGGTATTTATCTTTCTGGTCATAAATACAGGCAAAGAATAATCCTGTGCCAGATACGGGTTTGTTAGAGGCAGCTGGTAAAATTTTAATATCTGATGCAGGAACATTGGGTATTTCTGTTTTCTGAACTGTTTACATGGAATAATTAGTGAAGGAATTACATGGAATATTAAAGGGACTAAACCAGGAATGTGCGCATTTGTGTTCTCTTTTTTAAAAACCTTGAATGTAATAGTGAAATAGCAAAGAGCTGAAGGATTGCAATGTAATTCCACTCTCTGGAAAGGAAAAAAAAAATAGTTTTACAGTATTTTGAGATCTATCTTCTCACTAAGACTATCATAGAGGCATTATTAATACCTCTCGTACTGCCTGGCGTACATAGCAGTAGAGAACCATCTGAGAACTACTGGAGTTTTCCTGGAGTTCCTGAACTGGTTTTAAGGATACCAAATAAATTGTAATGGAAGGAGGTGTACGGGAAGTGAAACTATGTACTTACAAGCTCCTTCTGTCTTTATAAACCTACTTTATAAAGTTACAAAATGTTATTTAATATAACTGTTTAGCTGACTCAGTACAACATGCTTAGGTTTCTAAAGTTATTTGGTCACTTTATGCATTGACTAGTCTTCATAAAGCAATTGTTTTAATGGTGACTTAAGGCTTATCTGAGGGTTTTTTCAGTGGAACATGAATCTATGTTGGACTGTAAAGATCTGGTATAATAGAATGTGCACATTAAGTTAACATTAAGACTTTAAAAAGTTACTTAAACTTTAAAAAAATCCCAAGCAACCCTTGGTTATAGGTGTTTTTCTGAAGTTATTTGAATTAGGACATACAGCTAATAGTGGTGTTGAACAGATTAAATCACCATTTGAGGGAGTGATGATAGCGTAGGAGACTAAGTTGTAGACAAGCATGGTACTGATTTAAGTAATTTGAAACATTAAACCTCTTATATACCCACTGTTCACCAACTTGACATTTTATATCCATAAATCTGAAGTAAAACAGGGTCCTTGTAGAAGTAGGTCCCTTGTAGAAGAGGATGGTAGTGGGGGAAAAAAAAACCAACTGAGAATCTGTCAAAGAGGAGGTTTCTAAAGAGGGAATTTTAGTTTTTGAAAACAGAAAGCTTTCTCATTTTCTTATAGGTACTCTGTTGGAAACATCTCAAAGTAGTTTCCTCAGTGTGAAATTGGATGGCTTCAGCATAACTTAATGTGACTGGCTTATGATTTTTCTTTATTTTTGTGATAAGCTGCAGATAAGGTCCAGATAATGCTTGGCTTAGATTGTGAATGGTAGAAGATAACTGATATTGAGATAGAGTATAAGAAATCAGCTATTTTTTGTGACATCTGCTTCCACTGGGGGATTTTTGGGTCCCCCATATGAGTTGTTGATATAGTATGTTAAAAGAATTTAAAACCTGGTTATCTGAAGCTTGTAAATAAATATGAAATCATCTAGCAAGGCAGAAAAGTTCTTAATGAATCAGTTATTTGCACCAGAATACTGTACAAATATTGGTGGGTGGAATTTGTAGATAACAATAAAAACTATCCAGGCAACTAGATAAACTCTAGGGTGTTTGGGTTTGGTTTATTCCCAGCAGTGGTTCATACTCTACTTTGGAGGGTGGTTACAAGGGGTTCCTCCTGGCTCTATTCTGGGACCTGTCCAAAGTATCTTTGTTGTATCATATCTGGGGAGCAGCTGGTATGCTCAAGGGCAGGGCTGTGTTTCAGAGTTCTAAACAGGACAGAGCAATGAACTGACAGGACTTCCATGAAACACAAAAAAAGGACAAAGAGAAAGCCCTTCATATGGGACAGAAGAAACACTTGCAGGAGATACAGGTTGGAAATGCTATAAATGAGTCAGCAATGTGCCTTGGCAGCATGCAGGAGTGTAGCCATGAGACTGAACAAAGTGATTATTCCTGTTTACTCAGCACTTAGTAGACCACACCTAAACCATGGCAACCGGTTCTGCTGTCCCACTGGAAGGCTGCAAAGATGGTTGGTGGGTGAATGACCTACGAAGAGAGGCTAAGGAACCCAAAGCTGTGTGGAGATGAGGCTTTGGAGGGGCCTCATGGCAGCCTGCTGGAATCAAAGTAGATTTTATGAAGAAAATTGAGCCAGACTCCTCATGGAGATGCATGGCAGGAGCCCAAGAGACAATTATCGTAACATTAAACAGGGAAAGTTTGTTTTGGTCTGTGATGATCTGAGTAAGAAAGGCACTTGGACTCTGTGAAATATCATTGAAAATGCTGTTTATTAGAGCTAACATTACAAAGAGAATATAGATGATCTTGCATCTTGAGTTGTGCAGCATCAAAAATGCCACCTGTCCATGTGCAGCACACTGTGCAGACCCCGTGCGTAGAAAGGGTTACCCCATGTTGGTCCTTCAACCTATTGTTGGATTTCCTTGCAAGACAACAACTCTATTCCTAAGTTCTATTGTCAGGCAGAAAGGGTGCTCACATGAAAACTTCTCTCGCTGCGCTTTTAGATAAAAGTAAGGCCACCCAGGTGGCATAATTGCTGGTACCAAGTGGGAGCTGCCTGCAGGCTCCTCTGTTACAGTGAGCTGTCTGAGCTCATCCTGCAGCCCAGTACAGGCTTGGAAAGCCAGTCTGTACATGCAGCACAGCACAGACACGGCTCTACTCAGGTTAGCTCTTGCATGGATCACTGACTCCTCAAAGGATTACGGTCTTTTGGTCAGGATCGCTACAATATTCTAGCTTGAGATAATGAGACCATATTTCACCATGAGGACAGTCAGGGATTGAAGCAGATTCTCTAGAGGGGTTGTGGAATCTCTGACTTTGGAGGTTTTCAAGGCCCAGCTAAACAAAGGCCTAAGCAACTTTGTCCCGGTTCAGTATTCACCGTGTTTAAGCGGAAGGTTGAGCTAGATGACATCTTAAGGTGCGTTCCACGCTAAATTGTCTCTGTGTTTTGGGTCTCCCTCATGATCTTTAAAGCTTGGTTGGATGTTGCATTTTTGTTTGTCACAACTGACGGGAATAACCATAAGACAGGATAATTCTGGGTTTCCACATAACTCCATGGTGAAATCAGTGCTATGGTTGTAGTAATTTAGGTATAATTTAGGTAGAAGTGGAGTTGTAACAGGATCCAGGAAGTTTTCCGTATTGCTGCATCACTAAAGAAATGTGATCACAGAATAAAAAGAAAATCCTTGTTGGCCATTCCTTGTTTCTGTAGTTCTGCATCACATAGGCTTTATTTGTCCCCTAGTTTTCATTTTCTTCTGAAAAATTTATTTCAACAGGAGTGTTCGTAATCCCATCTTTCATGCAAAGGGTAATATAGCCATTAGTTTCCATCTTTGCTAGCTGCTGGTAATATGACATTAAATTGAATTGTGGTTGACATGTTAATATACAAGATGTATTAAAGTAATACTTAACAATCTGCACAACTTGTATATCAGAGGGAATATTGAGAGATCTGGATATTGAATGTTGCCAAGTTTGGCTGTTCCATTCTTGCAACAGAGGATGTGGAATACTTGGTTCGTCCTTACTGGAAACCATTTCCTTCTTTTATGTGTGCTTTGATGTTCTGAACCTGTGTGTAACATCTGTCTGTGGAGCCAGCAATGAGCAAACTAGAGGTACCAGAAATGACCATTATCTAGTGAGACCCTCGCCCCCAGCCACCCTCCTACTTCCTTCAGTGATAGAAAGCACTGAGACTGCACTTGTCCTCTGAGTTGTTGCTCCTAAATATAAGAAGAAGGGTGTGTGTGTGGAACTTTTATATAGCTGCTTTCATATCATCATATAGCTTATCAGTTGCCTTTTATGTAGCTTAACTAGGTCATGATCTGCCCAAATAGCTTTGACTAAACCGTGTCTTCTAAAATAATGAAAAGATGAATGAATTCCTTGGTTTTAGGGAAACCTGGTTATATCTGATGCTAGAGGGGAGATCATTGTTGTTGACAGAGACTGAATCTTTACAGGTGACGTTACTCTGCCAGTGAGTACTACTGAATATCATTATCTGATAGAGGAATGACTGGAACAATCCTCCAGTTCATCTGGGAAAATTTGGTCAGAGCACCAGGACTTGATGAGTCCCATGAATTTTTCCTTTGATTAAATTGAATTTCTCTAGGGAAAAAGACAGAGTAAGGAACTCAGAAATTGAATTTAAAAAATACATATTTAGCATTATGTAACTGTCCTTTAAAAGTACCTGTATTGGGAAAAGATTTTCTAATGCTGAAGGGCCATTTGATTTAGCAAAGGTGTGCATATTTAGGCTGAGACTTGGTGCTGGGCATGTTGAAATAGAAATGAGAGGTATTTGTGAGTGAAGACTGTTTTAGTTAAGGGGCAACTTAGTGATGTGAGGTGGTTGTAATCTTTAAATAGCATTAGGTGTCTCTCCAAAAAGTATTTTGTAACTAAGCCTAAGGGTTTGGGATTATTGGGTGAAATTGTGATCTGTGTTGTGCAGGGTGTCAACCCAGGTCATAACAGCAGTTTCTGAAAGAGTCTGACCAGAAGAGATTGTTTATTTACTTGTGAGGTAACTGCTTCCAAGGTATTTTGGGTAGCTGAACTGAATTTCTGCAGTTATAAACATACTGAAGCTTTTCATTTCCGAATACCTACGTGCACCTTTAATTTCTTTTTTTTTTTTATTTTTTTCCCCTAAAACTGGAATTCACCTGTTTTGTTTCATTCTTCTTGCCCTATATTTTATCTCCTTTCAAAACTTGCTGCAGTTGTTCTTCTCCACCCATTTCTTTTCTGGCTTTATCAGACATTGTGGCCGGCTTTTTCCTGCTGGCTGATGTTCCCACATGGCAAGTCAACAGACTGCTTTGCTGATCCATCAATAAGGAGCATTACTGCCACATCACTAACACTAGGGCTTTAACACAGGCTTTTTCTACCTTTTCTTGACCTTCAATTGTTGTATTTATAGACTTGGTATGGTAGCTGATGAAGCATTATCTTGCTGCTGTTACTTGTCCCCCAAGCCCAACAGCTGTTTCCAGTGGATGCTGTAGTAACAGTTGCCCTGTGAGCACTGAGAGGGGGGAGATGCTGTGTGCCTCCATCCCTATGATTTTTCTCTCCAGTTGTGATTTAGTCTTAACCAAATTGAAAGTGTTACGCAGCAAAATCAAAGTTAACGTGCTGCCTAAGTTCCCTTGTTCTATAAATTCATGCAGTCCCACCCCGATAAGTGTCTGAAGAAAAAAAAAAAGGTGGGGGAGGGGCGGATCAGGGCAGGGGGGAGAGCTGAGCTCTGTCACTCAGCAGGGCACTGTTTCTGTTTTGGAAATCCTGAAAATCCCATCCTTCTTCCTCTCTTCTACAGTGTAGAGAACAATTCTTGCACTCTGTGTATGTTTATTAAGGCCATTAATTGGCCTGGATGTGTCTTTTAAGTAGTTCTTTGCACTGTGTTGGCACAACACATTTTTTTGAGTAAGTGGGTTTTGTGGGTCTGTTCAGTGGCTATTTTTATATGAGAGCAAGTTTGGAAGGCTGATGTTAACATAATAGTTACAATTATTGTCAGTTAATGCATTGTTCTTCTGAGGCTGCAGAATCTATGAACTGTCATTTCTTGTAAACGACGTATTAAATGTTTCTACATGCTGAAAAGGTTAGAATTCCAGTAAGTCTGTGTTATCCATGCACGAGTCAATTTGCAGTGCTACATGAGTAGTAACACTTATTGCTGCAATTAGAAGTTTCTGAGCTAAAATTTGAGAACTGAAGTGTGATGGTGATTTAAGAATAGTTTAGAGAGGCTGCTGCTTTTTCCCCCAGTCCTTGCAGGACAGATTATCTTGGCTTTGAGGCTAGTTCCAATTTTATGCCTGCACAAGCTCAGTAACAACAAATACACAGAAGTGTGACCTAATTAGCATATTGACACTTTAAAATACTTTAAAATTGCCATCATTAGAAAGAATAAAAAGCCATAAATGGTATGGCCCAAAGCCAGAAAAAAGGATGCTATTTGCAGATGTTGCATTTCTCTTTAACTTTCTTTTAAAATTTTCCCTCTCTTTGATTTATGAGAAGATTCCATGACTGGCAGAAGTATTGTTCTCTATGGCTTAAAAATAATGCATGCTAAAGTCTTTCTCCAGGTGAATTATTTCTCCTTTCTCTCTCTCTTTTTTAAATTTATTTAAAAACATATATTCTCATTCATACCTCCTATGAAATCTTCAGGAAAAAAAACAGAATTAGATACTGTTCCCTTGGAAGCATTTTGGAGCCAGCAATTATGTCTTTGGAGGATTAAATGAAATTGTTAAAATGTTTTAAAATAAAGCAGCAGCTTAAAGCAAATGTTTTATGAAGTATTTTAAAGCATCTAGCAACTTTTAACATAGTATTAGGTTTAAATCTTTTTTAAGTGAAGTTTTATGATATTTGTTGCAACCATCTGAAATAGATGGTTTTGGTAAATGACTCTAGCTCAAGTGGATGAAAATGCAAATTTCTGTAAGGTGGAAATACAAACTAAGTACAGAATAGGCACCTGAGAATAAAGGTTTTTGAATAATAAATTTTCTTTTTTCTATCCATCTCAATCTGAAGTAATTTTCTTAGACAAAAATAAATAAAAGGAAACTGCTAGGTGTAGTATGTGTTGCCTTCAGTGAGCTTTTTTTGTTTCTAGGTATGTTTCTGTAGTTTTATTGCCAAGATACATCTATTGCACAACCCGTCCAATCAGTGCAAACTCCATAAAAGAAACCTTCAAGCAGTTGCACCATTTTCTGAAGTGTGAAACTAATGGCGTGTGGCATATGTGTGTGTGAACGGCATCTTCAGGATGGAGACTTGCTTTCTTCCGTTCTCAAACTCAGCAGTAGCTTCAGTGTCTGGGGCCTGTGTTCTGAATCAGAATCATGCTGTCGCTTTCTGTTTTGTGGCTGGCTTTAAAAACTGAATTCCTAAAAATCCGCATCAACCTTAGCTATGGGGAGAAGAGATGAGTGGATGAATGCAGCGTGACAGCTCTCCTGACTAGGAAAGTGCCTTGCTGTGTAAATAAGCTTGTCTTGTATCTGAAGTCAGAAATGATACAGGAGTAAGCTGGTGAAAGAGGTATATGCAGACTTAGTTGGGTAACAGTGTATACACTCAAATTTGTGCTGTTGTGTGCAGTAAAATACAAATTATTTGAAGACCTTCACTACCCACCCACCCACCCACCACTGTGGAGCCCGAGTTGTGCACTTGGGTGTTGCAGTGCAAAGTCTCTGTTAAGCTTGTATTAAGTTGGGCATAGTTTGGTGCATATGAACTTATTTGAATATGGATTATATAAAGTAATAAAATAATTTTTTACAATCAGTAGTACAAAATGAGGTTTTTAATGAAAATTCTTTTTGTTATTTAGCTAATAGATTACTTTTTCATTTCACATGATGACTAAAGTGCATTGTCTAGGAATGTTTCTATTTCAACTCTAATATCTAAACAGAAGATAAAAATTTGGCAAGCTTGCTTTTTGAGGAATGGTAATTAGGGGTTTTAATAAAAAAGATTTAATATGCTTCTATGTAAAAAGACTTCAAAAGTGACTTGATTTTTGTATGTGATCTTTACTACTTGTCTGTTTTTACTGTCTTAGCTGTGATGGCTCTTCCTGAGGTCTGTTGGAAAAAATTACTAAATTTCCCTTTGTTATGGACAACTGGAAAAGAAACAAGTGAATTTGCTATGTAAGTGCAAGAGGATTTACGTGGAAAGGAAGCCTGTTGGCTGTTAATCCTCTCTTGGAGCCTCTTGCCCGAGATTGCCAGCTCATAGGAGGATGACTTTTACATTTCCAGGGAACAGTCACCTCTTCAGCATAGGCAGACTTTCAAGCTGATGGATACGCCGACTCTCCTGTCTTGGAGAATAGGCCTTTCTTTAAACAGCATTTATTGTGTTGAAAGTGAACTAGGATGTGTTTCTTGAGGCTCTCCAGACTTTGGTATTATTGAATACAATAATAATGGTTGCTTGCATTGTGGCATAATACTGGTTTTCTTTATCTGTGGGGTATTTAATTTTTTGCAATGTCATTTTCCTTTCATAAATGCTGTTATATCATTATATATCCACCTACCTGTATTTCACATGCTGCTTAGTTTTCCACTCTTCAGGATGGTTGAAACTGTGTGATTGCACGTAAGCAGTTAATTGAGTCAAAGCTATAAAACCAACTTGTACAGTTTTAGTTGTGTTGTGTTTAACCAGTAGTGATACAAATGCTGTAATTACAATTGCATAGACAGAAGTGAATGACATTTAGCACATTGTAATTGGCTCATGTGGTTATAGTTACCTAGAAGTGAGCTTAGTTATTAAGTCAAAGAGTTAAAAACTGGACTTTAAAAAAACAGTGTAAATTAGGAGAGATTTAAGTAATCAGTCTCGCCCTATTTTAGTAAATCTGGAGAATTTGGAGAAAATTCATAGACTAGCTGATATATATTGTATAAATATAGCTTATAAGAAAATTGGAAAACTGGTTTAGAAAAGAGTTAAGGGAGAAAACAGTTCTTGCAAGTATGTGAGAGGATATATAATGATTAACATAAAAATAAATGAAAGCACTGTGTTATGGAGTAAGAACTAAGTAATATTTCAGAATACTGTTTTTATAAGCATGTGTGCCAGAATATACATTCCTGTTGAAATGAAGAAATTGACAGTGGCTATATGAAAGAAAAATGTGCAAAACAATCTTAAAAATTAGATCTCAGAGTAGGCCTTGTAACCTGTGAACCATGGAGATTTCTTTTATAATTGTGCACCAAGAGTCTTGGCATATTCAGTGGTCTCACATTACATGCAAACTTAGTCTGTTATGTGTAATTCAGGCTCCTCTAAAGACTGGTGTTGGCTAAAATGATTTTGATAGTAAGTTCTGGTTTATTTTGGAGACCTGTAGGATTTTAAAATTTTCTTCTTGTTATTTGTTGCTTTGTTGGTCTGTACTTTTCTTATTTTAAGCTCAACTATAAAAGGCTTGGAACAGAGACAGTTAAAATAGGAATGTATTTGAGCAAAACTTGGCTGCGAGCTATATAAACTTGTGCAAAGATGCTGCTCAAGCTTTGAGGAATTTAAGTGAATTCAGTATCTGTTTAGGGCACTGTTGTTTCTGTTTTTACTACTTCAGATGTTTACCATCAAGTACTGTGATGTTATTGGAAAGGGCAGAGGAAAGGATTTAGAAATCTACTGGTAATAATGACTGGATAGTGTTTTTTGCTGTTCCAGAAAACTGTGCTTTAGGGGTTGTAGGGGTTATGGCTGTGGTGGTGGGGTTTTTTTTTGCTATTTTTTCAAGAGTTTGGAAAAGCTTAGAAAATGCTCTCCCTAGAAAGAGGTGTTTTGGAGCCAGTGGAAAGACTTACATTTAAAGATTTTTCTGGTACCTTTCATGTGCTTTTCATACAAAAGCTGACTTAATAAAAAAAGTTGCATTTTAAATGCTTGTAAATTGAAAACAAGCAGAAAATGAAACTTTATTTTTATTTGGTTTAGTGTTTTTATTTTTAGTGTTTGCTGTTGCTTGTATCACTTCTGTTAATAGTGACCTACTGTCTGAAAAGAGGAAACCAGGATATGCAAGCTAGAAGCTGGAAAAATTTAACCCTGAAATCACTTAATGTCCAAGTAGTGAGACTGAAATTGTCACAGATTCTCATGAGTCAGATAAATTTGCATCTTGTGGGAGCTTGGAAGGATAAAGGTTTTCCGCTGAGAGGGATCTGTGTATACCTCTTAGAAGAAAATACTCTTCTCAGCATAGGTGAGGAGAATGGAGACTGATTCTTCTGGCTTTGAAATCTGTACATGTGAAGTTTAATCCTTTTCCTTCCTTGGGCTGTGAACATGCTAATAACATGTAAAGTTTGACTAATAACTATCATAAGCAGTCTTCAGGGCTTCAATTGCCTGTAAGGTCAGGAAGACATTATTTTCCTAAGGTGTAATTTGGCTTCTTGGCTGCTCATTTGTGCGGTGGCAGATCATGCTGGGACAGCTGAAATGCTTCCTACCCCAAATGTTGTGTTGTGCCCCTCTCATAGCAGTTGCCAGTCATGTGGCAGGGGTGACTGAAATGGCACAGTTGGCAGGTCTTAATTTGCTGCAGTTTACTATTCCAGAGTATCAAAGTATTGGCTACAGTATTAGACTGATAGTAGAGCATGATGATATCAGCCCAGACTTTGGAAAGAAGTTTTTCCAGAAGAAATTGTTAGGGACTTTGCAGAAACAGTCATCTTCCTCTGTAGCATGGGGAATGGTTCACCTAATAAAGCATGCCCAAGTGAGCTCATACTTAATTGCTTGCAGAGTCTTTTGGCATTGTTAATAACCTATTCTCTATTGGTGACATACATATTTTGTGTAAAAGGATAGAGAAGACTATTTTTGGACTGGCACTGCAGAAGTTTATGAATTTACTTAGCTCAGGTAGTACAAGTGCTTCTAATTCTGGAATGGGCAAATACCCAGAAGGAAGTGTTGTGCTATTCTTTGGGCACTGTGTGCATTTCACTTTGAAGAAGCCTTTGTCCTCTCTGTGGTCCATATTGGACAGTTTGAGAGCTGTTCTTACAGGGATTTGGGTGATTCTTTATGACTCATCAGTGGAGCTTTTTTAAAATGTAATAGGCTTTGCCTCATTTGAATGTGACTCCTTGCTTCATCCTGAATAGAGAGTCTGAGAAGTCAGTTGCAAAAACAAGCTTTCAGCTCACAAAGGTGTAGGTATTTACTTGAAATTTCCTTGCTTTGATGAAATAATTGATAAAGTAGAAGCAAAGACTTGAAAGTTGGTCCAAAACAAACTAAAAGGTATAACCACAGAAACTTCATCATCGTCTCAGTTGAGATGTGACTGCTGTGAAATGGCCAGCCGCCAAGCTTTGCAGTGCATCAGACTTCACCTGGCACTAACTGTCATCTGCTCTCTAAAAACATTTCTTAAATGATGTAATGATGAATGGCACTTCTATTTAACAGTGTCATCCACTCAAAATGTTCTGTGACATCTGTTGCTTTGTTCGTAAGTTGCCACAAAGATGAAGTAACTGAAGAGCGGCTGAGAAAGTGTTTGGGGTTTACAGAAGGGCTGCCTGCATTCAAGCTGCTTGTGTAGAAAGTTTTGGCTAGTTTCTGTGAGCTGCTATGTGTGCTAGCCTTGTGGAAGAACCGTTGCTACTTTCTGCTCTTTGTATCTACAGTGTATCATTTAAAACAAAGGAAAAGCATTAGGAAAATACTAAGAATTTGTGATTTGATTAAATACGCTTTTAAGTTTTACTCCTTGGTAGATATGAATATAAAAAGCCTTTTTCTAATGAATTTTTTGTTTGTGCCTGAGTGTCACAGCCAAGTGCTGTGTTTTCTTTGTTTCCAAAACAGAAAGCTAGAAAACAAAAGAAGTCAAAAAGCCCGACCTCAGAGGTGCAGTTCTTTTTGACTGTTAGGAAGGTGCACGTGTATAGATAAATCCTTTTTTAAAATTGTGATCATTAAACTTGCAATAAATCCAGTACATCAGAAAGTCTAATTTCATTCTGGATTTCTCTCTGAGTTAAAAATTGAGAATTTCCCTTCCATATCAGCTAATCTGTAACTTGATTTTTTTGCACAGAGGATAGGCATGACATTTCTATGGAATTGTTATTAACTGTCATACTTTGCCTTTTAGCCTGACATGTCAAAGCTTCATTTTTACATCTTGTGCTGTGATTCATTTATAGATAACGGTTTTTTGAGTGGTTTTAAAGACAAAATTAAACAGTGGCTTTTGAATGTCTTGCATATTTATTGCCAGTTAAATTGACAAGAATCCACTTGTTCTTTGTTTCTAGGATTAAATTTAAACTGATGGACCTACTCCAGTAATTTAAGTTTTAAAAGCCCAAATCATAAGGTGTAGGACTTGATCTTGTAACAGCTGTTTAAATACTGTTCTGTGGTTTTTGGTTTTGGTTTGTTTTTTTTTTTTTCTTTCTTCCTTGCCCTATGTTCTGTATAGTTCTTCAATATAAATGATTAACCAAACCTCCAATTCTTGGATTAAGGATGACTTTTGTTTCTTTTGGAAATCATTAAGATATAACAATGAATTTACCAAAAAAAATTTCTAAGATACTGCTGACATGACTGACTAGTACCACTCATGCCACTTAGTATTGCAGGATATGCATGTTTATAATCTGACCCCCTGCCTCTTGTCCTCTGTGGTGATTTTCAGACTTCTGCATGCACTGGGCTGCTTTCTCAGCCAGTGTCACTAAACGTTAGGATTCAGAGGTATGGTAGCTTGAAAAGTAATTGTATAAAATGTTGTGATTTGGGGATTTTGTTTATTTGTTTGGGTTGCTTGCATACCAAAAAGACTTTTGGAGATGACAGCAGCAGTCTTTGTTTTGGTCATATGAAAACATGGTTGTGGAGTTTGTAGCTTTTAGGAGAAGGTATCAAAATAGGAGGGGAATCAGGGATGTAGACTGGATGTGCAGACAGTGATAAGTAGCAGAATGAATTTTGGGTGCTGAGTGAGGTTTCACTAAAGCAGTGAGGAAAATGCTTGGGACAAATACATGTCAAAAATAGTGTTTCTTTGCGTGATAAGTGACTTTACTCCTGTCTGCCAAGAGTGCTTTTTTCTTATTTTCGCTTTCTGAAAAAAAGGTAACTTTTTCTTTTAAAATATCATAGATATAAGGTCACCAACATTGCCACTTGTAATACTTGTTCTTGTTAGAACACTGACTTTCAAAGTGGGAGATGAAGGTTTAAATATCTTTTTTTCAGACTGGGATTCAAATTCCATCTTCCAGAAGCATACGCTATGCTTCTGTGGGCTGGGAAATCTTTAACTTTTTCCTTTTTGTTCCTCTGAAGTTGTTCCTTTTTGCGGAAAGAGAGGTGTGTTACCACACTCCCAGCTTCATGTAGCTGAATGGTAAAGGCAGTCATGTAATAAGGTCATAGGGTAAGGGAGGAGGTATTTATAGGGATTTTTTTTAAATACAAAATTCTGGTTTGTGTTTGTTACTGTATTTTGTCCTAAAGACCTGCTCTGTGTGTTTGTGTGTGAGTAGTCTTTTGGGGAATGAAATTTAGACCTCTCTGAACTTCTCTTTCCTTTTTAACTCACGTTCATTCTTGTACAGACTATTATATTTTACAGGAAGGGCAATGCCCTTATTTCTTTGTCTTTAAAAGAAAGTAGCATCCCTTACATTATGAGAGGAATTGAAGAACAATTGCCTTACCAAACATTTAGAGGAAATGAGTGGAGGAAGAATGCTTATTTTGAGGATCCTATATGTGATTGAGGCATGAACTTTTAATCAAATTTATTCATATGGTGCAAACGCTTCTAAACTGTTCCAAAATTTGTTACGTTGCTGTCAAGATGGAGAGAGTTGTTGCCACACTAAAAATTAGGGAACAGCGTGAACAAGGCTTTCCAGATGTACAGTTAAGATTTTAGTTATATACATGAAACTGAAATTCCATTATTAAGTGTCAGAATTCTTTCTGGGCTTAGATATATTAAACTTTGTTGAATAGGTATCCAGTCAGTCATATTGGTTGAAGTACTGAGTTAGCTTGGTACAGCCAGCCTTTTTAGGGAACCAGGAAGAGGTTGTTCACTTTGGAGTTAAACATTTTTATGCCAAAAGACTGATTTGTGAAGTGTGATGCTTATTAATACAAACATCTTGGAATTGGAGCTCTTGGGAAAATTTGTATCACAGATCTGTGCTTGGTATTTTGTTAGACTCTCTTGTTACTGTGATTTGTCATAGCTCTATATACAAAACCTGAGGTACTTCAGATTTCGGATGTTTAAGTTACTCTGTTTAGTAACAAAATGTTTTTCTGGTAGTTACTTAGGTTTTTGTTTTTCTTTGCAGCTTTCATCCAGTCCGATGGCATAATAGAAATGCTACGTTTTGATGAAGGAGACTTATTGCAGGTATGTAGTCTCAGAAGATCATCTGAACTAGCAATGTTTCATCTTCTTTTGGTAGCTGCTTTTAGAAACTCATGGGTGAGTGGATTTTGAAAGTAAGCAAGCACCGAACTTAGGTCCAAAAACTGTTGGACCTTCTAGAGTTATTTTCAGCAGTATACTTTGGTGTGTTCTGAGGTTCTGGTTCCGTGATCTTTTGTGTTGGGGAACTGGTTTTTACCACAGGTTCTGTCTGGCCTGTTTATCCAGTTGGGTTTTTTTCCCTCAGAAAAACTGTGGGATGCTTTGTGTTTAAGACTCATCTTGATGTAGAGTTGGGATGTAATTGGATAGCACAACTAGAGGAGCTGGAGAGTGTTGCAAAACTCCCAAATGTAAAGGCAGCCCTTCAGACCAAGTCACCACTGGGTTTAAACGAAGTTCAAATTACTGCAGTGAGGTTATTGCTGTTGCAAATACATATTTTTCAGGTATAAAGTTGCCATTTTTGTCAGCTTTTTTTTAGTGACAGTCAAAACAGATGAAATGTTAACTTAAAAGACTACGTGCTGATAGTTTGAGATGGTGGTAGTGATTGGGATGAAATACCTAGCAACTTGGCTTGATACTTTACAGCAATGTGGTTCTGCAGTTCTGTTGACTAGAATTTAATATACATGTGTTTTGTGGATTGTATTTATGTTGAGAGTAGCTTCTGTTAAAATTCCTTGATGATGTTAGTCCTGATAGTTGAGAGGGAGGCGAGGAGAAAGGAGAAAGCAATTGTTTAAATGATTAGAACGCATGGTATGTGATTGTGTTTAACTTCATTATTTACCATTGCATGCTTGCTTTACAATTCCTACCTCCTGTCTAGTCTAGAAGAGTCAACAAATGTAAAAGCTGCATAGTTCTGGGCTTGTGATAATATTACTCGTTTCAGATTTGTGAAGGTGTTTTTTTCTTTCTCACCCATCTACCTTGATTGTGTGTTTTGTGTGGGTTTTTTTCCTTCTCCCACTGCTTGGTCCCTAGTGTTAATTAAGAATAACTTACTACAGATTTTAAGATTATAGTGTACAAGGATGTGATACTTCAAAATTATCTAAACTGGTGACAGAAAAAGTTGCAGTTAACAGTCAAACAAACACAGTATCTCCTTCCCCCAGGAAAACACCAACCAAAACCCAAGCCACCAAACAAGCAAACAAAAAAGCCCCAGGTTCCTCATTAAACAGTTGTTTAGTGTCATGTGCTAAACACATATAGATACATTGACTATATGGACATTTTCCATATAGTGGTTACAGTCTCAACTATTGCAGTTTTTGATTCAGAATATTTCTTTAACTTGCATTGACATACACATACCAGTATAAATATGAGAGAAAAACATCACTAGGCTTAGTTTCCTTTGTTTTACATACTCTATTAGAGTATATTTTGTTCAACAGGAGTGGTTTAATAACAATGACAGAAAGGTGTTGGCCCAATATTTAAGACAAAGATAATGTAGTCAGATTCACTTAACTACATTTTAGGTGTGTTTTTTTCCCCCAGGATTGTTACATTGGTTTTTTTTTATTTGTAACTAATTAAAACCAATTTTACAAATCTGAATTTATTTATGTATGTTATCATTCTATTAATAAATGTAGTTTTCAGGACTAGAAAGTAATGGTGCTGCTGTGAATCACCTCAATGATTATAAGGATGCAAAAAGAAAATGAATTGTTAATCATTCCAACTTTAGTACAAGACGCAACAGAGATAAGAGAATTAGCTTGCATATTATGGTGGAACAAGGTCAAGCAGTTCTGGATGGTCACACTGTAAACTTTGCAGTGCTTTGGATAGCATTTGGCTGCCACTTATCCTAATATACTGCTGAATGTTTGATTTAAAACGAAGCAAGAGAGACAAAATGTCTAATAAATGGTTTCTATGTTTTAAATTATGGTTATGGCTCTTAAGCCAAAAAACACCTAGGTAAATGAAACCAGTTCCTTTTAAGCAGAATGATACAGCATGTTTTCTCTAGTTTACAATTTATTTGTTTTTTTTCTTGTATATTTTAATATGGTGACCTCTTGTGACTACTTACTGCAATTAAAAAATAAACCCAAAGCAAATAAATTGTGTAAAACCAGATTTACATCTTGTAAACAGCAGTTACTAAAGTTTTAGACCTACTGTAATGTCATTGAACGTTTTTCTTTTAGGCTTTCTGTAAGTTTTCACAGATGTTTGTAGGTCATACATTGTTACAGCACAAATACGATGATGACAGTAGTAACTCACTTGTCTAATGTTACGTCACCTTTAGGTGATTTTTTTTTTTTTTTCCAAATATGAAAAATAACCAATTCAATGAAGGATAATCATTGAGGTGTCAAAGCCATCTCCAGTCTTGGTTTATTCTCCCCTCCCCCCCTGCCCCCCCCGCCCCGAGAACTGAATATCTTTACAGTGGAAGCAATCCCTTATTTAAAGGAGTTGCTTTTCAAGTAAGGCAAATCAAATGCTGATTCTTAAGTAATTTACCCATTAGGGAATCCCTGCTACCTCCCTCCAGTTAGAGTGTATCCTTTTGATACTGTTTTTTTGTACTTACTTGAAGTACATGCTTTCAGCAAAACACTCCTTATGTGTTTCAATCACATTTTAGGACTTCTGTTGAAAAAAATGAATGAAGTATGTTGGAAAATTGGGTTTGACCAGACTGACTTCAAAGACTTATTTATTGAAAGCATAAATCTTTAAATATTTCAGTTAAAGACCTTGGCATTTAGTAAAAATAAACTGGAAGTGGAAATAGTTCATTAGTTTATGCTAGTGGGTAATAGCAGTGAATTAGAGACACTGCTTTTTGGGTATGGACTTGTAGTATGTGAATTAGAAAGTGCTATACCATGTAGCTTTGCCCTCTTTCTTAACCTTTATTCTTTAGCATACATGTTTAGATTAAAGGTGTATATCTGAATAAATTTATGCTACTTCTGCCTATGGATTAAATTACAGTAATGAGAGAATTTCCTTGTTCTGTCTATCCTTCATATGAATCAGTCCCCTTAAGGATTCAACAACTTTTCGAATCCTTCAAATCATTTAATTAGGTCCTGAACATAGAGTAGGATTTGTATTAATGTAAATTGTCCATTGCTCAATGCAACGTAGGGTTTGGATTTTTCTTCAGCAGCAGGCAGTTTGCAGGTGTCTATATAATTGGCTGGCACTTCACAGAGCCATAGATTTGTTTGGTTGGAATGGACCATCACCTAGTACTTTCTTCAGGTAGTGTTGTGTGTAGATGGACTATATTTGGCAGATGCTTGACTCTTCAGTTCTTAAAACCTCGAGAAAAGTAACTTTCACAAGTTTCCTTAAGTACATATTTGTTTCGTGCCTAAGCTGGTTTTGCTGCTTCTTTTTTCTCTATTGTATATTCAGGTGGTTTTTTTGTTAGATTTTTGGTGCTCTTCATAGGTAACTTTGTACCAAAAGACACCTATAGATTCTTCATGGAAATATTTAAAAACACCCTGCAACTTTCTTTACTGGATTTTTATTTGTCTACGCACTACTTGGTGTAGCATTTAATCAGGATATTAGTACTGTGAGGCTTTGAGAAAGGACAGAGTGGTTGCTTCCCTGTGTAATAACTTTTGTTTTAGTAATTCCAAAATGAGTTGTAAATATTTGACAGCATTTTGTTTGCTCATATAGTTGGTAGTTCACTATGTTCTCCAGACGCATTCTTCTCTTTAGCGTACCACCGCGTAGTCAGTTATTCCCAGTTTTAGATTTTTCTCCTTCAGCTGAACTTTTCTTTTTCAGTCTCAAGCCTCCGTGTGTCCTGATGATTTGAACCCTTGTCCAGTCCAGACAAATGCTTCAGGCCCCTGATGATGATGTCATTTGCAAATATTAAGAATGATGAAATAAACTACAATTGTTACTTTTAATAATTTATCCATTCACGTTAGGCCAACATACTGTCTCACTTTATGAGGACTTTAGTTTGAAAAGTGAACAGTAAAGTAAAATTTATTTTTCAGAGCAAAGTTTGTGTTTGCTTTTAGTTCATAGAGGACTGTTTCCCAAGCCGTTATTTTTAATGTGAGAGCTCTTTCTTTGGGTATCTAATGTTTTCCTGGACAGTGTATTTGGTGCCACTGTTTTCCACAGAGAGCAATCTCCTTTCAGACTAAGTGTTTGGAAGGTTCTTCTCCTTATGTAATAGTATTTTCAAGTAGTGTTTTCCTTCAATGAAAAAGGAGAATGGTAAGACTCTTCAGTTAAATTCTTTTAACATGAATCACTACACTTACTGCTGCAATAGTCTTAAATGTATGAAATGCTTCTTTACAGGTTAACTAGAAATTAATGTACTGATACATACTGGTTTGCAGAATAGGTAAAATAGGGCGGAAATAAAAATATTGTGGTTTGTATATACTTAGTATGTATTTGCTGGTTTTGTTCATAAACTGCTGTAAACTGCTAGTCAGCAAAGCTGGTAATGGGAATTATAATGGTCCTAAATGTCAAATTGACAGAACCTAAACATGACTTGTAGTTGCTTTGCAGTAGGAAGTTATGGGACTGAGTTACATGTGTGGGAATCAGCAATGCTGATCTCTTACTGGAGGAATTTTAGTATTTTCTGCATGATCTGTACTTAATTCCATATGGCATGGTAAAGAAGTATCTTAACAGAAGTGGCAAACATTCAGTTCTGGTGTATCAGCAATAGCGTTTTCAGAGTGTGAAGTTTAAATGCGTTTTTTCTATTACTTTGAGTTTTCGTATTGTGTGTTAACTTTTAAAAGGGTTTTGATATGTTCTCCATTGATACCCATATAGACAAACTGTTAAGATACAGATTGCACAAGTGGGTAATAAAGTGGCTAGATCATTGACCTCGATGGGTGTACTCGACAGTACAGAGTTCAGCTGGCAGTCAGTTACCCATGACAGAGCTTGATACTGAGGACAATACTGCTTAATGTCTTCATTAGCAGTCTGGATGGTGATACAGGGAGTGTTCTCAGTAAGTCTGCGGATGCTACCAAATTGGGCAAAGTAGTTGATACACTGAAAGGCAAGGCTGCTATTCAGAGGGACTTTGGCAGACTGACAGGAACCTCATGACATTCAGCTATGGCAAATGCAAGTCCTGCACCTGGGAGAGAATAACCCTGTGTAACAGGACAGGCTGGGAAGTGACTTGCTAGACAGCAGCACTGCAGAAAAGATGTGGGATGTCCTGGTAGACAAGTTGAACGTAAGTTAGCCACGTGTACTTGTAGCAAAGAAGACCACCAGCCCCCACTTAAGTACTTCTGGGGCTGCAGTGGGAGTACTGTATCCAGTCAGGGCTACCCAGTATAAAGAAGGCACTGACTTACTGGAGGAAGCACAGCAGAGGGGTACCAGAATGGTAGGTGAGTGGAATGCTTCTCACATGAGGATGTGTTTCTTCAGCCTCTAGAAGACCAAAGGAAAAACTTAATTGGTGTGGGCAGTATAGAGTTAAGAAGAGCCAGATTTTTTTCATTGTGCACAGTGGAAGGATGAGAGGCTTTGGACACAAAT
>JAVJGJ010000014.1:69820374-69845755 GCA_035590215.1 Microhierax caerulescens | reverse complement strand
GGAAGGATGAGAGGCTTAGGACACAAATTTCAGCATGGAAGCCAAACCCATGTAAGAAAAAAAGCTTTTGAACTTGAGGATGATCAAGCGCTGGACCAGGTTACCCATTCAAGAAATTGTAGGATTTCTATCTTTGGAGATATCCAAAACTCTATGACCCAAAGCTGTGAGCCACCTGCACTAACTAGACCTCCCCTGAGCAAGGGTTGACTAGGTGGCCTCAGGAGCTTCTTTCCAAAGCATGTGATTTATAAAAGAATAAAAGCCATTTCAGTTCATTGCCATTGCATGTGAGCAGCTGAAGTTCTTCTGATGCTCAGGAAAAAAAAACAAACAACAAACCAGCTTCTTCTTGTACAGGAAGAACTGTCATTCCCAGGCTTTAGTTTAAAAATAATTAATTGATGCCCAGGAGTGACTGTTGCAGAGCCAATGGCAATAACATGTGTTACATCAGCTAGTCAAATGATGTTTTTGTTTCCTTATGTGAGTTTGGGTCATGGAAGAGCATGGCAAGAATGACTCAGTTCAGTCCACTTTCAGCTACCTTTCAGGTGACAGCATTAGGTTTTTTTCATTACCTTAAGCAAGATATTGATCATTAACCATGTTTTTTTAAAAATTATCCTAGTTACTAGCATAGAGCTCATGAATGCAGCGATGAAGATTTAAGCTGCCATCTACGTATGTGTTTTGTAGCTGTCACTCAACGTCTAATTTTAAGCAGCACATAGCTTTTCTACAAGAAGGAACCAGTCTTACTATAAAATTATATGTAAAATGTACTGAAAGAGTCTTTTAAATCAGTGTGGATATTCTTGTGTAGGAATTGCAGAAAGCTTTGGTTGTTGAGACTTTTGATAACATTAAAGAAATGTATTTGGTGTCCAGAAACTTTACGTCTTAATTGAGAGGGCCTCCCTGCTTTGCCCCTGCTACCTACCATCCTTGTTTAAGGTTTCAAAGCTTTAATTCAGTTGCTTAAATATATGTAACCAGTGCTGTTTGAGATGCCCTGGGTTGTCCAGGACATCTATATGAGTGTGGCAGATACGGCACAGGGCACAGGAGAAGCTGTGTGCCCTTCTGGATGTCCCTCAGAGACCAGGCAGGTTGCCCTAGGACATTTATCTCAAGTGGCAGCAGATGCCTATGTTTAGATGACTGAATGTAGTACTAGGTAATATGACCTCTTAAGTGAAGAATAGCTATTATAACAAACTGGTGAGACATTAAAATTAACCTTTATTTTTCTTGTTGGTGGTTTGGGGTTTTTTGTGTGTGTGTGTGTTTTTTTTTTATCGTTTTTGGGTTTTTTTTCTGGCTAAAGTTAGCAACCATGGGTATGTCTTTAGAGACAGCCTTCAGACCGTAAGGTCTGTATTTGATTCTGCTTGTGCACAAGATCATTGTCTGCTTATTGTTCCACAACTGCACTGAGTGTGTAAGGTGTGTTTTCAGGTACAGATTCTCTGCAAAATCTTTTTTGAGAGTATGTGCCTCTGGAGAGAAATTGTTCTAAGTCTTGAAACCGCTGTGGCTGACTGACTTCAAATTTTCTAACTCACTGTGTGCAAGTTGTCTCAAGATCTTTATTCGGAAATCCTTTTGGTTTATAGTTTAATCCTTCCAGGGTTATATAAGAGATAAATTAAGGCATGCAACTGATAGCGTGTGCATTTAGGCTGTTGCTGCTATCTTCAAATTAAAAAAAAAATAAAATTAAAAAAATCATTTATCTCCAAGACTTGAACATAATCTTTTAAGTGGGAGGATTATAAACCCCTAGTACTGTTAAAAGGAATGATTTTTTTTTTTCCCCTTTCCTGCTTTTTTCACCACTCAGCTGTATGTTTCTGTTTCTTCTGCGTTGACCTTAGTTTTTGTTGTTAGGCAGTCAGTTGGATCAGGAAATTAATAGAATTGAATGTTCTTTCCCTGTAACTCAGTTTATTATGTCTCTTGAAATGTTAAAAGTGTGCCCATGCAGCCTTCTTGGGGATCTGTACATCGCAAGGTAGTATTTTTTATTTGCAATACTTCTCCCATACAGATAATATTTAATAAAATTTTCCTAATAATCGTACTGTGGTAATGCTGCTACATTATGAATGTATAAGCATACAGATGTATGAAGAGAAAAGAATAAACTGTATCAAAGAACATAATTTTATTTCTCTTTACCTGATGAACTGGCAGTATTCAACAAAGCCTACACTTTAAACAGTGATTGATCTGATACATGGTTGTAGTTCTTGGCATTTATGTTTGACAGTTTTGTGCAGTTACACAGGAAAAATAGCATTCCAGGCTGCAGCACAGTAGGTCCACAATTTTACGTGAAGATCAAATTTTTTTAAAAAAACTATTTAGAAATGTAACTGAACACATTTGTATGTTTTTGTTTACTGCATGACTCTAAAGATTGACGTGTAATAAAAATGGGTGGTAATTATAGAAACTGCCACATGAGATTTATTTTTGGTTTAGTTCCATGATGCTATGGTTGATGAGCTGCTGAAATTGGTATGCTGTTATGCTGTTTCTTTGCTCTTGATTGACCCTGATTTTTTAAAAAAAACAACAAACAAAAAACAAAACCCCAACAACAACAACAAAAACCCCAACAACAAAAAAAACCAACAGAAAACCTGAAAAACCAAACCCCAAACCAAAACCCACGCAATAAAATATCCAAAAAACCCCAAACAAACCAAAAGCAAACAACCCCCTGCTCAAAACACAAATGCCACTGTAATGGATTTGTCGTTCTGCTTGTCTTTAACAGAGGTCTGAAAGTCAAACCCAGGCTTTTCTTTAGAAGTGTGATTATTTGGATTTTGTTCTTAAATCTATTTCAGGCATATAATGTACTACTGAAGTGATTTGTGATTTTAAACTTTATGTACAGGTATTAGACTAGTATTTTCTCCACAGCCCTCTGTCTAAAAGTTGGCCTGCGTGCGGCCTTAGCCTAAGACCACTATTAGGAGTATTGACTGCCAGTTCTGATGTTTAAGAGTAAAGGTAACAAACAACGTTCTCTACTGGATAATTTACAATGTAATAGAACTCTTGCTAGAGCCAAAGCTAGTTGTCAAGGATGGAACAGTGTTGGTAATGACTGTTTTGGTTGCCCTCTCATAGAATCTGAACCTGTTAGCTTCATCATCTGACTGTCAGGTAACTGCTGGTAGTTTAATTCTATGCTTTAGTTATGTTTCTAAAGAAAAGTCAACTCCTGAAAGGAAGGTTGTATTTAATTGTAGTAAATAATGCACTTTTAAGGACATTGGTAAGGAATACAAGGTGTTTATACATCTGTTAAATTCACAGAGAAGGTTTGGTTGTTGTCATGGTTTAGCCCCGGCTGGCAGCTCAGCCCCCTGCAGCCACTCACTCACTCCGCCCTGGTGGGATGGGGGAGGGAATTGGAAGGGTAAAAGTGGGAAAACGTGTGGGCTGAGTTAAAAACAGTTTAATGGGTAAAGCAAAAGCTGTATGCACAAACAAAGCAAAATAAAGAATTCATTTACCACTTCCCATAAGCAGGCAGGTGTTTAGCCATCTCCAGGGAAGCAGAGCTCTGTCATGCTTAATGGTGTCTGGGGAAGACAAACACCATCATTCTGAATGTCCCCCTTCCTCCTTGTTCCCCCAGCTTTACATGCTGAGCATGACTCCATACGGTACGGGATACCCCTTGGGTCAGTTGGGGCCAGCTGTCCTGGCTGTGTCCCCTCCAGCCTGCTTTCTGGTGGGGCGAGGAGCAGAAAAGGCACTGACCCTGTGTGAGTGCTGCTCAGCAGGAACTAAAACACCCCTGTGTTACCGTTTCCAGCACAAATCCGAAACACAGCACTATACTAGCCACTATGGAGAAAATAATTAACTCTGTTCCACCCCAAATCAGTGCAGTTGTGTAACAGTATTTCACAGGAACACTGTCTCAGCGATTTTTCTTTGTCTCCCTCCAGCAGGCAGGAGAGTCAGTGGTGTGAATGCACAGCATAGAAGAATGGAACTGGTGAAATCAGAAGAATGGCTTTAAATAACTGCTGTAGTAAAAAAGAGAGTGATATATGCAGTCATTTAGTAGGGAGGAATAGCAGGTGATTTTAGTTAGTAGAGAAAACCCTTAAAATGGATTTGGGTCATTTTTGGCATGAGTGATCATGTTGCATACATCTTTTGTAACCAAAAAGCATCATCAAATTCGTAACCAGCAGCAGCAGCAGCACTTTGAGTGTACCACTTGCTGTGTGCATCAGAGATGTGCAGAAAGCTCGTAAATGCTGAGACTTACTGAGCAATTTGTCTGTTAGCCTAAATGAATGGTGGCTGGCTGTGGTGAAGACCAGTGTGCTTCTCAGCTGCAGTCAAACAGCTTGGGCTGTTTCGTTCTTACCAGCAGGCACTGTTTCTACTGAGTAGGTTGTGCAGCATCTTGCAGAGCCCTCAGAGCCAGTTGTAGTCTGATGTGCTTTCAGAGACAACAGGTATGTCTGCAAGCTGCAGGTAATAGTTACATAGTTGAAAATAAAAAGAAAAAGAAAATTTTAAGGGCAGACAGTGATTCATGGTTTTCAGGTTTATGATAGAAGAGTAGGTAATAAGAATGAATAAGCATATGTAACTATAAGTAGCTGTTTGAAGCTTATTAGAACAGTTTTTAAAATACTCAAGCAACACATATTTTCTGCAGAGGTTGTAGAATTATGCTGTTGTGAACTAGAGGAAATCACTGTCTTAATGTTTTGGACAAATGCTTGTGTGAAGTGTTAAACCAGCTTTTGACAGCACACTTTTTTTTGGATGGAGAGAAAATATTTTAAGCTGATTCACTTTGATTCAGTTTCTTATTTTTTAAGTTGAGGAATTAATGGGTGGCAGTTTAAAACTGGAAGGTTTGCTCTCATCTTTCTTGTTGGAGGAAAAAAATAAGGTATGAAGCTAGAGATCTGTTTTTTTCAGATTAAATTCTTTAGATTTTGGAGCTAATCAATTAACTTGTTAGGCAGTACTTTGTAGAAATTTTTAGATACAAAGCATTTTGTATCTTAAACATTCATCAGTTAATTAAAACTGATTTTAAATTTCTTCTTTCTTCATTTTAATTGAATTTCTCTTACTGTTCTGAAACAATTCAGTACAGGCTTTGAGCATTTGCTTATATTTTACTGGAAATAGAAAATAGAGGGTGACATCAGAAATCAAGAAACTTATCAGTATATGAGTATAGCATAGCTTAGCTAGGAAAACTTAGTGGAAACATTTGCAAGCCAGTGTATTTTAATGAAAAAATAAGAAATGCCTTGTTTTCCTAATTATGGTACAAATGTAATATGTTAAGTTTAAATGAAAGCTTGCTGAGTTTAGATGAAAACTTGCTGATTTTTAAATTGTTTTATATTGCCAATTTTATTATAATCTACCTTGTCTCTTAGCATTCTGTTCAGTGAGGAAAAAAACTGCACTGATAATGCTGTACTGCATAATTCCATGTGAACTCCTTTCTCCCTGCAGTGTCCATTTAGCAAGGCAGTTTGCCCCTCTATTTCAGAGGCATTAAACCAAAAAAACTAATTGATGCTTTGTCTAGACATTTACAATTGCAAATAAATCCTCAAGTTACAAACAGATTAACTTTGTTTGACAATGGTGAATAATACACTTCCAGCTTTCCCTAGTTTGATACAAATTGGAGGGTCATTAAAGGAAATAATTTCACTTTAAATCTGAAATACTAGTTAGATTAACAGTCCAGAATTGATCCTTGATGTAAATCAACACTAATGTTTGTGGACTAAGTGATTTACTAGTAGTAATCAGAATTTCAAAGAAATCTATCCAAAAGTAAAATAAAAATTCCTCTAATAAAATAATTATAAGATAATTTGTTATAAACTATTTTAAGAAAATATACTTTTATCTTAGGAAAAACAAGGAAAGAAAGTGAAATTTGTGGTTGAAATAGAAATCAGTGAAGTGTCCAGCCAAGGGACTTGATTGTAGTTCTAAAATGAGATACAAAAAAATTTGCATTCCCCTTGTAAACAAATGACATCCTTATACTAGAGGTGTACTGTGTCAGATGAGCCAAGATGCGCCATAGACATTCAGACCTGTAAGCTTTCTTCCCGCTCTCAGAAGATAAATATTTGTCTTGGCCATGAAATGACTTTATGAGAAGGACTGAAATCCTCAATTTGATCCCCAAATCCTGTGGGAAAACAGTTTTCAAAGTCAGGTATGTTTTAACATTATCTGTATCACGGCAGCGTTCTAAACCAGTTGGGATTTCTTAAGACAAGGGTAAACTAGTTGAATTTTACTGGGCAACCTAACCTCCTTGTTTTCAGGCAATTAATTGTAATGTCCAGTGTAGTGGTAGTGAAGGTACCAAATAGTAGAGGCTAGAAGATCATTAGCAGGGAAGGAGATGAAATTTCCTAATCAAATGGAGATTATAGTGTTCTTTGTTTTCTAGTTTTCTAGTTTGTTAAATTACACTGGTCAGGTAATTGACTATTATTTGTTTTATGTACTTTTCTTTGTAATTTGTGCTAGGTTTTGCTTTTGCTCCCTACAATGTTATAATTTCTTGGGCTTTTTTTTCTTCCTCTCAGTTTTTTAAGTTGTTAATTTGCTGCTTGTCTTGCAGTTTTTAGGAGTTCCTACCGCTGGAACTGACTGCAGTTATTGTCCAGGGCTAAACAGTCTTTTGGTAGAGGTTTGATTTCTTTACGTAATTGAAAAAAAAACAATTTGCATTTTTGGCTCCAGATCAGAACTTCGCCTTTTGTCTTTCAAGCTCTGCTTTACTGACGTTACAGTTGCTGGAGTTTTTTTTCCCACAAGAAGTATAATGCTGTCAGTATCTTATATTTAAAATTATTTTTTTCTTTTACAGACTGAGACAACTATAGGCCTCAGTTCATATCAACAGAAAAGGTAAGCATGATTTTCTAAAAGTTTAATACAGCCATCCTATTGCAATATTTGTGATATTTTTAATAATAATAGTAAAATTTTAGTGTAAATAAGATCAAATAAAAATTGCGTGTTTTCAACACTGCCTTGTACAGAGTAAATTTAAACTAAAATGTAAACCAGTTTGTAATATTAGACAGCTAAATCACTTCACATATGGAATAAGAAATGGAAGAATTCTTTAATTCAATTTGTAATATATATATGGCAGAGTAATTCTGAATAAATAAAGAATCATTTTGCTGAAGTTTTATTGAGAAAGGAGTGGGTTTGTTTGCCTGCTTCAGAATTCTTTGGGGTCCTTTTAAAGAAAAACTTACGGTGTTCCTTTTAATAAATTCTTACCTGCCTGTGTGTTCCACCACCCAGACATAATCTGTACATAACCTATTATTAAAGAACTTTGCATGTATAGTATCTGAGAAGGAAATGAAGTGGTGCTGCTTTTTCCCTAGTCAGTAATTTTTCGCTGGAGACTCCCCAAATATTCCTGTGTATTTAATGAGTACATTGAATACTAATAATGAAGCTTACTCCTTGTACAATAGCATTCAACAAACTGTCATGTAAACATAGCTAGATTTTTTTCATGGGCTATTTCCACTTCCTTTCGAGGAAGTCTAGTAAAAGGACTATTCTTGTTTTCATTTCAGACGTGTGTATGAAAAATTCTTATGTTACTGTGTATATAGTTGCTTAAACATGGGTTTAAGGGCATTCTCTTTGCAACAAGTTTTGAAAAATCTCTGAAAAAAAGCAGTATTTTTCATTTGACACTTGAAAGCCTTGATCCTATTTGTATCATTCACCACCAGTCTCTGCTGACATCTGGTTAGGTATGGACCTAAATCTTGCAGTGTCAGTCTCCTAAATTGTATGAAAGTCCTGTAGACTTTGGCTTACCTGGTACTAGGTTTATAAGTACACTTGTAATTCAAGGTTTTGGAGGGGAAAGAGTGAACATAAAAGTGCTGAAGAATCTTGTGAGGATATGGCAGGTCTTTCACTCCAGGTGAAATTTAAACATAAATTCACATTATCTTTCTTTTGATAATGCAGAAGAGAACAGTTAATATTATCTGTTGAAATGAGGCTGTTACTTCATATTTTGAGCTGAAGCTTGAGGCAATTATGTATTATGGTAATGTGAATTTTGTCAGACTTGTGTTATATGAATTTCTCCTTTGCTTTTTAATTGAAAAAGTGTAGCTTGGTCATTCTGCATAAAACTTGAAACTTTGTGGTGCTGTACCTTCCCTGGATCTGTCATCTTTCCCCTACCCCAGCAATGGAGGTCTCTCCCTGCCCTTCAGGACTTCTGCTCATTTATTTCTCATCTATGAAGTCCTCAAATTAAACTTTCCACCCAGTGCTTTTACTAAACTATTTGTTTTCTACTTACCTGTTAACGTAGGATTAGGCAAAGGAAAATACACATTTCACTAAACTGCTCCTATAAGTAGTCACTTTGAAAGATATATTTGTTTCTGTTTCTGTTAACCACTTAGACATACTATATGTATGCCTCCGTGAATGTAACTGTACCGTGATAGGAAAATGAAAGATCACATGTAAAGTTACCATGCATTTAGAGTTAATTGAATTTAACTTTCCTGGTTGCTGTACTCATACAGAACATTTTGTTCATGCTAAAGTAAAAAAGTTTTTTAAAGATCAAATTAAAACGATGCACTTCAAGTATTTTGTTTTCTAAGGGTTTTCCTGATTTTCCTATCTTAAACTGCTTGTTTGAAGCCCTACACTCATAACCCTGTAGTGGACTCAGACTTTGCACAGCAGTAAAAGAATCTCTGAAATTTCATTATGGAACTTCCCTTGTATGTTGAAAGATTTATATGATCATTACAGCTTCTGGAAGAACACAATCAAAGCAAATATGTTACAGAGCAGTATAACTAATATTAACCTCCAAAACTTCCATTTCTGTAAGCCAGGTAGCTTAAGCTAAGTGATCATTGTGTTCTTCCCTAACATACTAGATCAACTGGATGTCTGGTCATTCATAATTTGCAAACAACATGAGTGGTTTAAGATGCTAGTACCCCAGCTGTTGTTTACCTGTCCTTCCTTCCAAGGATTCTCTCTCCTGTGACAGAGGAAGCGAGTATGTGTGCCCATGGCTCAGCTGCTGCAGTTCGTGGTCCAGTGACTTATTTTACCCTGCCAGTGATTATGGGTTTGTACATGGATTGTGAACTGGAGCATTGTGCTGTGGGTATTTGTTGCATTCTTCAACAAGCTGTTGGGGGATTGCAAAATGGTAGGGGACACAGCTGTGGATGGGAACTTAAACAGCTGTAGCTATGCACTGCAGTATGTCAGTCACATTGCTGGTATGAAAACATGAATGTAGGAATCACAAATGAACTTCTGAGATCAGTGCCAAGTGTATTTTATGTCTTGGGTAGAATCAGACTTTATGGAGATAGTTTAAATGGAATAGTGTCTTGTTTAAGTCATTGAGTCTCAATGGCAGAAAGAAGGTGCCTTTATTGAGACCTAGGGATTATGGGCAGGTTTTTGTCTCCCAAGATACAACTGAACTTCCTGAGAGTGAGACTGAGGCCTTGGATTAGATATTTCCAGGATTTTTTAAATTTTAATTTCACATCTAAGAAGATTGCTTTCTGTGCTTAAAATGTCAGTGGTTTAGTGTGTTCTAATAAAACACTGGTTTAGAGATTTGAAAAATCTCCATGTTTCCCAGGAGAAACGGTCCATTCTGCATCAGGGTGCTGGCCTGTTTGGGGTTTAATCACAACGTGATAAAGAACTGCATCACAAACTCTTCAATCCCATATTACAAAGTGAATACCCAATCTACTGTGTGTCTGTATTTTTCCCTCTCTGTTGTTACTGGTTTTACATGGATCTTTCGTCCAAGTATTTTTCTAGGTGACTTTTAATGTCGTTGCTAAGAACTCCAGGTTTCTGGTCCACATGCGGAAATTAACTTCTCTAGATGACTTATGCCTCATTGACCTTATTATAGAGCATAATATCTCCTTCTTGGTATAGCTTGCAGATACTTCTTCCCTATCTAGACAGTTCGTCCAGTTCTTTGATCTGCTTTTGGAAGGAGAGAAATAAACTAGCTTTTTAATTTGTTTTGGTTTTGCCCATGGTCAGGTTACAGTGCATCTATTCAAGCTTCTCCCTGTTTTTTCCCCACCCTTTCCCCAGACAACCCCCTCAGGAAGTGTTAGCTTTGAAGTGTAACGTCTGATATCATGAGTGTGTTTTTCCTGATACAAGATTAATGTTGGCATAACTGGGCCAACCACTACCTGGGTGTAGTTTTTGAAAAACTTCTGTTACTAAGTCGTTTTATTCATCTGCACATATAGCCAGATACTGAAGTGGTCAAATGTTTTGTGGCAGTTCACTTTCTCACTGAGGCTGTGTTTAATACCCATATTTCTAAAATTATTTTATCTATAAAAATGTAAATAATTTTTCTTAGATTTGCAGCTCAACCTTATTTTTAAATATTAACAAGTCATGGATGCATTCAGGGAAATATGATTGTTTACTTACTTTTATAGCCAAAGATGTTCTGTCTTTGAGGTGGCTCTTTCAAGGACATTCTGGCACAAAAATTGTGAAGTATTTGACTATTTGTCATTTTAAAAATTCATATAGCTATTTTTGGAGACACTTTCATTTTGTATGGGGGTAATAGAAATAACAAAGCAGTGGCGTTCTAAGGGTTTGTGTTGCTTAATAAAATCCTCTTGCTATTTGATGGTTTAATGCTGTTGTCTTTATTTCTTGATAATTTGTGGCATAGAAGAGGAAACAAACCCCTTTAAACAACTGGAAAAATAATGTGGGAAAAACACAGGTAGAGTAATGCTTGATTTGATTTTTCCACAGTAGCAATTAAAGATAGTACAGATAAGATTCCACAGAACACGGACCTCCTCCAGAAATCCCAGAACAGCAGGAAAGGTAAAGTGAAGATACAGAGAAAGAGTTACCGGCCAACTTTGCAGAAAACTTTAGATACTATATTTGACAAGCATTTTCTTCATCTCCAAATGCAGAGATGTGCATGGATTATTTAAAACTGAGTGCCTAGTACTCTGTGATAAACAGCAAGACATCATAGAAGTGCTGCAGAATGTCCTTAACCAGAAAAAATTGTGTCTCAGCATAGATGGACATCCATATCGTCTACTGTCACATGAAAGGGGCGGGATGGTGGAGATTTTCCCCACCCTGGATTTTTGATCTGTCTGTCAGCACCATGGGAAAGACAAGACCCTTGTGCTCTACCAGTCTCTCAGTGTCCTGTTACAGGGGCCCTTCACTGAACAGCCCTGCTGGATCAGAGGGCGATTCAACTGATTTACTCAGGGAGACACTCCAACAGTATCAGGGGGACCTCTCGGTGGCCTTCCCACTTTATTTGAATGTGTTACCCGCTGCCAGCAACTGCTGGCACCCAAAAAGGACTAACACCAACAGTTTACAGAATAACAGTTATTATTATAAAATCGTGACAAGTTAAGATTCGTGATTGCTGGTGATAGGGACTATCTGCAAAAACAACCTTGAAATGATACACAACCAAATTATATACAATCAAAACTTCAATCACTAATAACAGCTAGCATGGGTTAGTTATTTAGCACGTGTAAGACAAAATTCTTACCCAACGGGCATCCCTATGGGGGAGAAGGCAAGTTCAGCCCATCGACTGATCCCAGAAGTTACTATGGAGTCTTCCCTAACTTCCCCCCTCATTCACTTTTTATACTTTTCTTTACTCTCAGGTGGAGCTTGAGTGGCTCTAGTCATACATTCTTTCATTATTGATTGGTGTAAAATTCTCTCGCTTTCATTTAAAGACATAGTTGATAAGAAATAGAAAGCATGTGCTTGGTCAGGTGTGGTCATGTCTTGGAGGTGGGTAACTTTGGGATGGAGGTGTGTGCTAGTATTATAATGAGATTATAATGAGCAAGATTCATCTAAGGAAAATAGTTTTGCTACAGTTGTTGGCCCAGAAATGGACATCTTCTCATACATTTTCCATTTAACAGCTATCAGCTTATCAGCTGTATGGTATCATCAAGTTCCCAGCCCTGCAGGTAGCAAAGCAGAGCCTGGCTGCGGTGTCTCCACTCTGCTCCACTCTCCACTGCTCCTCTAGGCTAGCCTAGAGAACAATGGTGGAGTAGATTGCACGCATGCCAACTGTCCAAAAGTGGTAACTGTATTTTACCCTAAAAGGTTGTTATAATACTACAACTTCTATTGGGTCCCAGTTTTCTATAATTTCCCCCCTCCAAGCGATTTTCCCACACCTCTTCTTCCCAGGCATTGATATTTGACCGTTTATGGTCTCTATCTGTGACTAACCTTATTGAGACGTGAAGTTGAATTTCAGTGAATTACATCTGGTAGCAGGTTGCTTCTGGATAGGATCAGTACAGTAGTTAATAGTTGAGGTTAATGCTGTCTCGCTTGGATGACAGAGTGGATGGTATGGCAAGGGTAATGATTGTGTCTGGGGCTGTGTGTAGTTCGCTCTCAAGTCTCATTTTAAAAATCAAAATTCTTGCAGAAGGGAAAAAGTTGTTGGGACAATCTTAAGTCATTGTCAGAAACCACTCATTCCTGAAACTTCATAGTTTCAGGTGACTTCTGGCTGATTCTGAGTCTGCTGAAGCTTGTTGGAAGAATGTGGTTAGTCCTCTCGTTCAGATGCATCTTTTCCTTTTCATGTTGTTGTTCTTGACTTTGAAAGTTAGAAAAGTTGGAAGGGTAGGGAAAGAAAAATGTTTAAATTCTGATAGAAGACCGGGAGCCATAGCTCTACATGTATGCATACAATGATAATTAACTTAAATATCATTATGCTGTTAAAGTTGCCCTACCCATGGGTGTATCCAGCCTTCAGTGAGCAAGTGCCCAGCAGTCCAGACATTATCATCATTTGTAAGTCTGTTGCAAGTCGACTCATGTTGAGCCTTCCAGCAGGCAAAGTTTGGGAATTCCAATATTGTTTGTTCCCATTTGAATCTCATTACAGCTGTTACTTTTATTATAATAGTTGCTATTCATTATAGTGTGGCTGCCTTTACCAATGTTCAGCCATTTAAAAATTCTGTGTTGCCTAAATGGCTATCCATGATATTATAGCTACACCGCCTGAGAAAATTTGTTTAAACATTTCATGTATGTGGAGAATTATGTATGTCCTGGTGGTTCAAGTTAGGTCAAGTTACTCTTGATTGTATTTTCAATGCATTGGAAGTAACAGTGTTCATGATCGCTTTTGTAAATACTGTAAATGTTTCTGATAACTTTTCCATAAAAGGAATTGATAAGTCCTGTTACCATTAATTGCCAATAAAAAAAGAGGTGCTGGATGACTGGAGTTTTGAAATTGGAAGATATTGACAGAAGTATTTTAAAAGTAATTGAATAAGATCTCCTTTATGCACATGTGTAGTACTTGGAAGTGTGAAGATTCAGTTGTGGAGTACGAGAGTGAGTCATTGAGACACTGTAAAAAAGCTGTTGGTTTCTTAAACTGTTGTTGTTGCCGAGGTCTGTGCTATTGGAGAATACAGTTAAGATTTTGTACCCTGTTCTTGAATTTTTACTCCTGTAAGTAGTTTCCTTGTTGAAGTGGTTCTGGAGTATGGAAAGACATCTGAATTTGATCAGTAACTAGTTTTCCTGGAGGTATGCTAGATGGAATTAGATTGATGAAGTTTAAGGCCTCTGCTTCCGTAAGGCAAGCCACGTGTGCCTGTCTGAGGGCATCTTCCATCTCCTGGCTTCTCCTTGTGCTGAGGCAGAACTGGGTGGTTCTGCTGTCCTGGCTTGTGTTTGTGGAGCAGCTTTGCTTGCCCAGGACATATGGCTGCAGCTCTGTCTTTGGGCATCTGGGGTTGGTACAAAATCAGAAGAGAAGAATCTAAAACGAGAGTGCTATTTTAATATTGGTAACAAACACATTTGAAGAAAAAATAAAGCTATTGGTCTTGAGCCATTCAGGAACTGCTGATCTGGAGCTATTCTTTAGCCTTTCCTGTTTATTTCTTTTACGTTATTGTATCCGGTTTATGTTTTATTGTATTACTATGATTATTACTGAGCGCCCCCGCCCCCCCTGCAATGGGTTACTGAGTTACAGAGATACTTAAGTGTGGTCACAATCATATAATTCTGGACAAGAAAATGGAAAATGTTTCAGTCAATGAAACTGCTTTCTATGTTTTCCTGTAACTTTTGGGGTTATTGATTGTGTTCTATAAAACTGTACTGGTGAAATAAGCAGCAGTAGAGGATGTTTCCAGATATTTCATTGTCTTCACTGATGGATTGTTTGAGCAGAATTTAAGTTTTAGTCTCCTGAAGAGTTCCAAATGGGAGGTTAGTACAGGCAGAGCAAAGGAATGTGTCTAAAGCAGTCTTTGTCTTTTGGAAATTACAAGTTTTTAACAATATGGACATGGGCTGTTTTTTCCCATGTGGCCTCAGTACCATCAAATGGATCTAAGATTGTTTATTTACTAGTGTAGATGTAGCTAGAGAAACGCACGGTGTGTATATAAATTACTGTTATACATTGAGGAAGATGATTGGATATTGCTATGCAAGATGATACAAATCTATTTAGCTTACTGTTTCACTTAGCCATCACTATATAGAGGAAAACTAACACTTCAGTTATGTCCATTTCCAAGATACGTACTCTTTCAGAGATACCACATAATCATGTAAGTGGCTGGTGAAATTACAGTATGTTGACTGGACAGGTTTGTCAGGCTGTTTCTTCTTTTGAATTAGTTGCTCTGTTATTAGTGTTAATGAATGTTTTGCTAAGAAAGGGCAATTTGAGATGAGAAGGGAGCAAAAATGTATCATTCAACAGTATGTTTTACAGCATTTTAATTTTTTTCTTCCAGTGTATCCCTGTATCGGGGAAATTGCCGACCTCTCCGGTTTGAGCCACCAATGCTCGATTTCCATGAACAGTAAGTTGAAAAGTTTTTTGATCTGTTTACTTAGACAAATAGAAAAAAAATATCTCAAGAAAATTTAAAACTGATGAAGAAGGTTGTGTACATAAATTGCATTGGTCAGTTGTCCGTAAGTGTAGTTGACCTACTTGTTCCAGAGAGCTGGTGTACTTGGTCTTAAATACCATTGAGCAGCCTGTCAGCTGCCATGACTTTAGTAGTGTAGGTACTTGCGCTTACTTTTTAGGTGCTTGTACAGCTGCTCTGCAGAGTGGAAACAGTTTTAAGTCTAGAACTTAATGTGCTGTGGTGAGATTACCTTTCTTGTACATAATGCTTGTCAGATGCTTGTACATAATCCATGTCAGAGAGCATCCTCTCTAGCATGTCCATTTTACTGTTGCTTTGATGGCAAAAACACTTTGTCGGTGGTTCTGCACTTACTAGAACAGTAACATAGGGTTGTGAAAACACAGTCCCAAGCAGAACAGTCTCCAGGAACCTAGCTCTGTGTTCCACCTTGCACCCGGCTGCTGTTTCGATTCTCAGTGGCTGAATATAATGGTTTACAGCAAACTTATCTGTGACTTCTCTAAAAGATAAAAGGGAGGGAGGACAAAGGAAATCTAACAGTGTACCTGTTTGTAGTCGGTTCCTCTGAAAACTATTTCAGCCTTAACTTTTCTTACCGGTGACTGGTTACTGTGTATAGGTAGCTGCAATCATTCTTGTTAACATTCAAAATTCTGGAGTTGGTGTACGTGGATGTCACCTCTATGCGCGATTGATACTTTGACACAATGTAAACTGCAGTGAGGACATGTCAGACATTTTAACAGTTCAAGTGGAAGAAAGAAAACAGCCCAGGTGTGCCACAGCACAGTATTGCTTCCCTCGTCCTTAGCCAGCACTGCTCCTGGATGACAGGCTGCTTTATTTATAGATAACCCATGGTTTATTAATAAAAATATTGTGCCCCTTGTCTGTAGGAAAGACCATTGTATGTTGCAGTGACTACAGATGTGCAAGGAAGCTCCTGTGTATTGGTGTGTTGTATAGTTCCGTGTTTATGAAAGGCTGTATCTGTATATTGTTTGCACAGAGTAGTTTTCCTAGTAATAACCTTCATAAAAAAAAGTAAACAATGCCACTAAATAGCAAAGCTATATGAAAGTATCTATTTTCACAGAATTTATTTGTGCTCAGTTTAATGGATTTTTAACTTTTACTTCTGAGAATAGATATAATAAATGACTCTGTCCCCTCTTCCTTATTACTTGAAAATTTGACAATCTCTAGCTTTGGGTGTTGTGTGGTTTTGTTGTTTTGTGTTTTTTGTAATGTCAGTAACTGGTCCTAGGTAAGAGGATATTGAGCTTCTATACTGCATAGTAAAGTACCTAGTGGTAAGCCCTGCTCTACTGGATCTCTGCTATAGCAACATTAGATTATAGTTAATTACTTGTGCTGGTGAGTACAGTACAAACTCAAAACTTGTAGAGCAGTTTGGTCTTTGTTAGTTACTGTAAACTTACCTGTTGTTTTGGTTATACATTGTAAAGGTTTTCAGTTCATACTAATTACAGAACTTGACATTTGAAATGTATTTTATTTTTCTACTGTGAATAAAGTGTTATGCTAATGTGCTTTGAAATACCTTGGTTTTAAAGGTCATCTATAGTTTGCATTCTTACCTGAAAAAAGCTACATGTGCTTCTTTGCTTTGTGGATTTCCAAAGATGGTGCTTTTTTTCCCCTTTATTCTTCCTAAAAATAGATCCTTGACAGTATCATAAGTACTTTAAGTTGTTCTTCATGCACTGGGGGATTGCTGCTTTCTGTCAGTTAAAATAGTGAATCTATGTGTTAGGTCTTGGTTCATTATGTGTTCTGGGGTAGTGTTTTTTTTTCTAACAGTATATGATCATTTATCTGTTGTAGTTTAGGTCAATCTCAGGCAGAAACAGTCTTCTGATTTATTAAAACTTCAGTAAGATGTTAAAAATAGCTTTAGTAAATGTTTCAATGAGAAGCCCCAAAATTCAGTTTCAAATCTGTACTTAGGCATTTAAATAGAAGTGAACCATCTCTGAGAAATGCTGAGTAACTCAACCTTATGGTGGGAACAAGTTGCAGGTGCCAGGCACTTCAGAAGTCAAATAAGGCAGATTTAGGCTTTTGGTGCTTTTGCTTTTTAAAGTAGACAGGGTTTTCACATTCAAATTTGGCTTTTCTGTCTTTGTTAATTATGGATTTTAGGAAAGGAATAAAATGCATATTTATTTTGAGAATAATTATTGTACCTAAATGGTGTTTTATTAATAGGTGGCATGTAGCATTTAGTAGAGCAAACTTGTTCAAAGTTCATTTTATGCTGAGCTATCAACATGTATCATTCCCAGGCTAAAGAAAGTGGCAATATTTCATTTCAGCTGTAAGCTAACCATTCTTCTTGTGACATTTTTGGTCTCCTGAGAGTGTGTGGGTTTAATCAGATGTTTCAAAAACATGCCAACTTGAGCAGGAATAATATTTATTGGAAGTTATTTTATTTAGGGGTCTCAGAAAATCAAAATCAGTATTAAGTTGATAGATACGCCCTATAGACACACTTCCTGTGTTCTACCAGGAGATGAGATTACAACAGCCTTAAACTTCTGGTTTTTAAAAGTTGAGTTTTTTTTAATGCTGTTTTAATGTAAAATAAACGTCACCATATGATACCACTTTGAAGGCAGTCCAGGTAATCTCACATTTATCAAAGGAAATGTATGCCATATTTTAGGATATGCAAATCTTTAGCTCACTTGAAGAGATTCCAAATGTTTTCTGTATATATTAAGCCTCTGGGAATGGGGTGGAACTGAGGGAAGTTTTCCCATATCACTGCTCTGGGGGACTGCTTGGATTCAGTGTAATACTCATTTGGTTATTTAATATGAAAGCCTCCTGCTTGTGTTTCTGAAGCAACACCAGTCTTCCTCTGGAACAAATTCTGCAACATGTTGGATATCAGAGATTCAGGGCTTTAAAGAAAGCAAACATGCCAAGAAAACTCCACCCAAAACCAACTCCACAACTAACTGCCTTTACTCTTACCTGTGTTCTGTTCCTTGTAATCTCTCTTTTAATCTGTTACTGTCCCCTGTTGTTAAATAGGAGTGGAATAATTGAGGCACCCTAACACACAAACAGTAACCATTACGTTGTTTTCCATAGCTTTGGGAGTTGGTTGCTCGGAGGCTAATTTGGCAGAACAGTCATTACCTATAAGGCTTTGCATTTGAGACAAGTCTTCACAGAATCATGGAATGGTTTGGGTTGGAAGGGACCTTAAAGATCATCTAGTTCCAACCTGCTCTGCATGGGCAGGGACACCTTCCACTAGACCAGGTTGCTTATCAGAGCAGGTGGCCCATCTGGGTGAAGACTGAAGCATCCTGTTGCAGGGCAAATTATACATTTAGTTCTTGTACCTGCTTTGAGGGAGAACTTGAATCTTCATAGATCTTGATACATTGCCTTTATCTGTGTTAATCCAACTCTGACTATATCAAAAGTAAACTGTAAGTTCTTCACAATTAAATTTTTTGTAGAAGTAATTTTTGGTAATGGAGCACTTGCGTATCGAGTATTTTAGGATATTAACACAGTATAAGCTATAACTGCTTACCATCACAATTTTAAAATGTGGAATTATTTTAGATTAAATTGACATCTTGCCCATGCTTCATAGAAATTATTGGTAATGTCTAAAAAGATACCTTTAGAAAAAGTAGTATTTAAATCCTTGATACCTTTAGCAAAAGTAGTATTTTAATCCTTGATCAGCATATACTTTTGTGGTGAATGGACGTTCTTGCTTCACTCAGTTTGAGCAAGATCCCATTCTCCAAAGTTTTCTTGTTGTTAGGACACTATTCTGAAAAATCTGTCTTTTGCTTTTCAGATGATAAACGATCTGGCTTTGCATTTCCTTTGAAATTTTCCTTAGGGGATTTTTGTACTGTTTTCATGTTTCTCATTTGTGAGCTTTAGTATCTGGCAGAGTATTCTATGAAAGCATAACATGGCCTTGAAAGCAATTGCCTGGTAATGGTCAAATATTTTAGACCTTCTTGCAGGTCTTGAGACCTTATGCTAGTTGCTAACATTAGGTTAGCATAACTTTAGCAAATTGACCTGTTTTCTTCAAGAACTCTAATCTCTTAACAGTAAATAATGGAGAGTTCTAACAACTAGAGAGTTTTATCTAAATGTCTGGTTTTCTTACATTTTAAACAAGTATATTTACAAATGGTAGGTACCTATAATGTACTATGCATACATTTGGCTGCATGTTTGATACATTTCTAATGTGTGAGCATTTGAGATTTTTGAATTTTTTTTAAATGCTGCAAAATGAGATTTTCATTTCCCTTGGAGTTTGTTAAATATAAGAAACTGTGACAGTTTCTTCTTGACAGTGAAGAGATATTTAGTCCAGATCTACCTCTGTGTTTGTTTGCATATCATGCTAGATTGCAAAATGCTGCCAAAGCAAATAATAGTTTATTATAATCTTAGATTCATTCAAATCACAGTTGGTGACATGACTGCAAAGACTCTACTACTGCTGGTAGTTTGTATATGGGGTTTTGCTAACTGTTTGGAAAAGGTATGATTTGTTGTATGAGATCTAAGTTAGATTCCTAACATAAAATGGGGTATTTGCTCCATTTAGTATGTTACATGAGTACTTTTTGTCAAGTATAATATAAAATATTTTTCTTGATTTGTTAAAAGCCAGTAAAATCTGGAAGCTAGGAAACAATTGGTCTATAGGCTAGTTTTATACAAAACCAAAGCCCTTCTGTTTTCTTCTGCTTTTCCAAGTTGGAGATACATTTGCATTCTTGAACGTAAGCGCTTTAGTTACTCGAACTTCAGCTAAAAAGCAAATTGTCTGTGTCACTCAACCAGTGATGCATACAGTTTCATGTAAAACAGGAGAAATGCTTTAGCCACTAGTTCTTTAGTCTTGTACATCATGCAGGCTTCCTTCACATAAGGAATTAGCATTTTCTTCAGAATGGGGTACAAAAGCCATTCCCTTGCAGTCTGAAGAGGCTTGTAAGACAAGCTCATTTAATTTCATTAAAAGTAACTGGATAAATTACAAGTCGACACCCAAGTTCTTATGTTGGAGTTCACTCTCTCTCTGATCTTCTGACTGGAGAACCTTCTGCATTGGTTCATGAAGTTCCCAAGCTGTGTATATTTAGAGGCTAGGAGAGTTTTCTGGGCACCTGACTTCATATGCTTTCTGCATTATTACACTTTTGCCTTCTAGCCATCTGCTATTTCACTCCTGTCTGACACAGGATACTGATTTAACCCATATGAAACTTATGATATCTGTGCAACAACTGGTCTTACAGCTGTTTCAAAAGATGCTAAAAAAAAAAAGTACTTAGGGGAAAACATATTTGTTAAACTTTCAAATTCATGAGGAATTTACCTGAATTGAATCTTGGGTATATTTATCTCAGCATTCCAAAAATCTTAAGTGGGAAGCTTTTGGTTGACTGAAGTTCTCTCTCCAGTCTCATTAGAAAGAATAGGAGATGGAAGAGGAAAAATATATCTGCTGAATTTCTGTTCTTTGCTTTTCAGTAGTAGATTTGTATCGGTTTTCATAAATCAAGCGAGCATTTTACAGAGGTGTCTATATTATATGCAGTAAGAAAAAAATGAAATTACTCTTTTAAAAGGGTGTTTTTTTCAATGGGTGTTTGCTTCACAGGGAATAGCTAGGTATTTTTGCAAGTTAAGTTTGAGCCAATAACTCAAATACTCATCTCCTCAACTTTTTGCAGGAGCTTTTTTTGCTAAAAGAATCTTCCACTTGATCCCTAGAGCAGCAATGAATTCCATTCCAAGGACATGCTTACAATACACTGCAGATACTAAGACTTCAGCAAGAGTTGAGTTGCAGCAGTAAGGAATGTGAACATAGGCTTCTGCCCATTTGAACAGGCACCTCAACCTTGTTAATTACCATCTTCTCATCTAGGCTGTGGTATCTGTTTTTTATCAGTGTAGGTGGACCTAGCATTATGCAAGGGCAATAGGTCAGGAACAAAGTCTTACGTGCTTTGACAGTTCATGTTTGCCTGAGGTTGTGTGTCTGTACCAGCTTCTTGCAATGAAGTGTGCTAGCTGTGACTGCTCCTGGAAATGCTGCTGTAAAATTTGGCACCAGGTACCTGTGCAGAGCAGTGCAGCTCCATAATCCGCAGCCTGGAGAGCATCCCTTTTGTGATTATTGGTTGGGATGTAGGTTCATTAAAGGTGTCTGCTTTACCTGGATTTTACTATGTCTGATGGCAGAAAAAACAAGTGAGGTTTGTCCTGTTTCTGTAGTTTTGGCTAAGATCAAGCTTAAAGAATATAAGAAAAGAATTATTTTTTAGTGATTTGTGCCTTTATCACCTATAATTATACGGCAGTAGTTTTATCTGGAATCTGAAGTTGGTGAACTGTGGTATCTGTCATGGTGCTTCCCTACTAGTTGTTTTTATAGGCTTTAGTTTCTCAGATATACTGTCTTATATTCCCATCTTTTCAGAACTGGTAAAGCATGAAGGCCTTAAAAGATTGTTAATATTTGAAACACTTCCTGGGATAATGAGTTTTACTTCCAAACTCCCTTTCTGGCAGGAACAGCCTGGCACTTCGGTAGTACCAGTTCATTCAACATAGTTTTCTTGGCTTTGTGGTGTTTCACACATAATACATCATAATAAGTGTCACTTAAATCAATTCTCATCTTAGGTTTTCAGTACACAGCTGGTTCTCTGTAGAGACCACAGGTCATGTTGTTTGCTCACAAGTAATACAGGACTTAAAGTCTACCTTATCTTCTCTCACATCCTGCTGTTGTGGTTGACAGGAACTGTTCTGCTTCATTCTTGGTTTTGGCTCTTATGCGCCTTTTACAAAGACTGGTTGGAGTGCATTGTAACAGAGGAGGAGGATGGTTTCCCCTGCTTGAGGAACTACTGAATCTGCTCTGGGGAAGAGAAATACCCAGAAAATGCACTGTGGCAAGCAAAATAGTTGCAACAAGGTGCTGGGAGCATGTCTTCTACTAAGGAGAATGAGAAATTTCAGTGAGAACTAGGGAACTGATGGCTGATCCTCAGGAGAGACTGAAAGAGTTTTCTTCAGTGTTGGAGGAGTTGGACTATTTTATTTCTCTCTTTTTTTTTTTTTTTTTCCTCCTCTCTTTTTTTTTTTTTTCCTTCCCTGTGTTTTGTTTTTTTTTTTAATTATTATTATTCAAGTATGACCACTTTCTCTGAACAACAAATTCACTGTGAAATTGTTGACTCTTACAAAAGCTTGCTTATACTTTTCACAGTTACCAAGCAGATAAAATACTCTAATCCACCTGTACTGATGTCAGTGAAGGAGTGTTTGAAGCAGTGGGTCAGAATTCAGGGGGTGCTGGGTAACTCCATATCAGCAGACACTTTTCTCAGTGATGTTTTTGTGGGTGTTTGTGTTCTCAGTTGGGGGTTTTTGTGTGTGTGTGTGTTCTTTTTTGGTTTTGTTTTTTTTTTGCTTGTTTGGTTTTTTTTTTTTTTTTTTTTTTTTTTGGGGGGGGGGTAGAGATGGGCAACTTTGGAGGGTTGGCTTTCATTCAGATTCCTGTGGTATGATAACCTTTTTCCCCTAGTCAAGGGAGAACAGGTGTATAGGTTCGTGGTTTGATTTCATTGATCAACGGTGTAGCAGTTACAGCAGTTAATGCAAAACATCACAGCTGATAAACCATTTCCCTTTCTAATATCCCCATGTATACTGGCAACAGGCACAGATACTTTTATGTTATAGCTTAACCTGGATATTAGGTTTTGTATGGGTTTTAAAAGGTGAGGAAATAAACTGTAAACTTCATTATTAGAATAGAGAAGCCATAATGAGATTTTTCTTGATAGTAAAAGAAAGGATGAAGAACAAGTGTTTGCTGGTGGAGACATGAAATTAGGAGGACTCAGCAAGCAAAGCAAAGAGACTTACAGTAGCAGAATGCAGATATATTCTACTGTTAGTGATGGTACAGTTTATTGAAGGTTAATAATTGTGTCTTTGAAATAGTATAATGGTCTTTGGCATCTATCTGTTTAGCCTATGTTTCATAAGTAGAAGGTTCGGTTACTGGAACCACTTTGTAAATTACTGTTTGATTACTGTCACTGTTACTCCATCCAGTGCAAGCTTTAATTTACAGCAAGCTTACATTGCTCTATCTATTGAGACACACCCTCCCTCCCCAAATTGAAGAACTGTGCAACTACAACAGTGCTTATTAATTTGACCTGTTAAAGTTAACTGAGGATGGCAGAACAGCTGCCTGTCATTGCTCATCATCACTTCAGGTACTACAGATAGTAATTCTTGTCAATAGTTTTGTGGTTCTTGCAATATTTGGAGCAGGTGACACGGGAAGGAGTGCTATGTAAGTGCAGCCTGAAAGTTAACTGTTTTGAATTCCAGAATTTAATTTGGAGAAAATTGTAATCTACACGCTTTATTAGTGCTTTGGTGCTGATGCTTAACACATTTGTGTTAAAGGGCATGAAAAAAATTCTGAAGAGATATCAAAGTCTGAAAAATAATTGGTGAAACTGAAGCATTTATTGTCATGTCAGCTGTTGTAAGCAAAAAGGAAGAAGCCTAAAGCTTGTGTGGAATAAATTGTTAGTATGTGTTGTTACTGAAAAAGTGTGCTGTTGTTTAACTGTTTGATTTCTGTGTTTTTAGACATGGAATTCTAAAATTTAATCTCAAGCATTTATTTTTTTCCTTAAGGTATGATTTCAAACACAATATACAAATAAAATAGTTTTTGTTGCACACGTCTGTGTACTTAATTCTGTAGAGCATATTATAAAATATAGTACCAGAAAAAAATCTGAGTAAGGCTGCTTACAATTTACCAGGAAAAAAAATTGTGTTCTGTTGATTTTACATAGCTGTGTGCAACCTTTCTTAAGATAGAATTATTCAGAGGTTCTAGCACAGGAATAAAAAACTTTGCCTCTTTTGATACTGAAGTAATATTCTGAAAAACAAAATTTAATTTTGGATAGGTATCATTTTAGAGGGTGGTACAATGCTAGGTAACCCTTCAGAAACAGTGATTAATAAAATAATGGAAAAGATGTTAACTAAGTAATTCTTCAAGGTAGAATTTATATATGTTAATTGAAAAAACATGTAATGCAAAGTTCTATAGTCAGTGTTCATCAGTGTTATGCTCCTATCTGGTTTAATGAGACAGAGGCCAATGCTTGATTTGCTAGAATTCTAACACTTTAAAAATATTCTCTCTCTGTTTTGACAGGCCAGTTGGAATGCCAAAAATGGAAAAAGTTTACCTACATAACCCTAGCTCAGAAGAAACAATTACATTAGTATCAATATCTGCTACAACGTCACATTTTCATGCATCATTTTTTCAGAACAGGGTAAGTTATTCTGCTTTCTCAAAACGAGCTTTTCCTTCCACCTTCCCACCCTGAATGGCAGCTTGATTTCCCTCCCTTCTTTAAATGTGCTACTTGCTGCAATAATTACATACCTAAAAATATTCATATATTGCAGTTCTTGATGTCATGTCTACCAAGCAAATTTGAACTGAGCACGAAAAACACAGAAATCCTGCTGGAAGAGAAGGAATGATACATTGCATAGGAGGAGTTCAGAAACTATGTTGGAAGTGTACACTGTAACTGATGGTTTAACAGCAGATACCCTTTGTTGCTGAAGTGACTTAAGTGTACATTGCCTTAGAGCACATACAGGAACAAGTTGTTCTATAATTTCTTTGAAAATGTTAAGTCCAGTGAAGTGGTGCTAGCGTGAAGCAGCCGCTCCAGCACACTTAGAACTACTGCAGTCATGTTACAGGAACTTGGAAGTTAAAAAGCACAGTGCCAGCATGGTTAACTCGTAACCACATTGCTGTCAAGATACAGTTCTCTAGTTTCAGTCTTGTCTGCAGGGCCTGTGGCTTAGCAGAGGCCATGTAAACACCAGAAACTTCAGAAAACATGTCTATAAGCAGCACTTCTCACTTACGGAGGTTTTGTAGTATTTGCCTTTCTCCAGTATTCTGTAAACTGCCAAAATATTTCTATGGTAAGCTGAACTTGTAAGTTTAGAATTCAACATAAAAAATCAATTAAATATGATCCTGCACTAAGTAATAGTTTTAAATATTGGTATTTTTATTATTTTGTTATGCATTTTTATATGTCTGAAACTTCTCTTTTTTTTTTGTTTTTTTTTTTTTTTTTTTATTTACCCCAAAAATGCAAAAGACTTTATAAATT
>JAVJGJ010000014.1:69770659-69820364 GCA_035590215.1 Microhierax caerulescens | reverse complement strand
TTATTTTTTTTAATTTTTGTTTTTTTTTTTTTTTTTTTTTGATTTTTTTTTTTTCTTAAATTTTTTTTTTTTTTTTGGTTTTTTTTTTTTTTTTTTGCTTTCCCCCAAATCTGCAATAGACTTTCTAACTTCAGTTTTCCATAAAGAATACACAGAGATCTTCTGTTGCACAAAAACTATTTTCATCTGCAGGGTGGAATGTCTTCACTAAACAGTTTTGCTTATTATTCTGCTTCCTTGCTTTTATTTTTTTCCAGAAAATTCTTCCAGGAGGGAATACATCCTTTGATGTAGTTTTCCTTGCAAGAGTAGTTGGAAACGTAGAGAATACTTTATTTATTAATACTTCTAATCATGGTGTATTTACTTATCAGGTAAGAGAAATTACAGTCTTTCAGAAAAAGTTTTGAAGTATGATTCTATCAAAGCAGTGTCTATTATGGCATGCTCAGCTGTCCAAGGATGTTTGCACAATAGTGGATTTTTTTTAATCAGCCCAGTTGAAGAAGTTTCCATTCCTGGTGCTTGTTGTAACACAGAGATATACCATTGTAAATATCTGTAGGGCAGTACTGTAAGCCAGATCGATGAAATTATCTAGGGTTAAAAATCCTCCCACAACTTTTTTGTGTTATTTTAGTGGCTCACTGCAGTGACCTGGCTAATTCCTTAGCTCTGTACTCATCTGATCTAGTGACAAGACAATGTAATTCATTAACCTGGCAAAAAAATTACTCAAGATTCAGAAAGATAAACCAGACAGATGAGAGAGTCTAAAAAGTCTGAGAAATCCTCTTAGTGAAAGAATATGATTCTTACCTTGGCAATGTGTTGAAAACAACAAAAATGCTTCCCATATGGATAGTCTGTTCCATAATTGTATGATTAAAGGATATTTCATATCTTTTTAACCTTTAGCTGGTATCTAGCGTTTTAAGGGTGTCAGAAAAAAAGATGGTATTTTGAGTTCCTGTATTCAAAGAATGTCAGTGTAAGTAAGTAGTAGCTATGAGAAATACCATTCACTTTTCTTTATTTCAGTGCTTTAGTGCGATACTGATTTTAAATGTTTAGTTAGAAGTCCACTATAAAATTAATTGAAAAGGGTGCTTGGTAGATTACTAAAATTGGTGCACAACATATGTTGGGCTCTGCAAGAATTATATACAGCTACTTAAACTTGTTTTTCTTTTTCTGAACCAGGTGTTTGGGGTTGGAGTACCAAACCCCTATCGATTGCGCCCATTTATTGGGGCACGAGTTCCTGTAAATAGCAGTTTTTCTCCTATAATAAATATACATAACCCTCACAGTGAACCTTTGCAGGTAAGCCTAAGAGAAAAATCATTAAATGCTGAATTATGTTTATGACTTTAAACTGAAATTTTGTTTATTTTGGTACTTCTTAAAATTCTGTTTGGACTTTAAAGCTATTTGAGGTTAGATCTTTCATGTTATATCAATGTTTTTCTGTTTAAATGCAAATTAGGTATTCTAGAAGTTGTACATTATGCTCACAGACCTCTTAATTTGCTAAATTGAGGTTTTACTGTGGAATTACCGTTTTTTAAATGGTCGTAATTACTGCAAAATAAAGAATTAAACTTTGCTGGTAATTAAGACAAATACTGAAAAGGTAAAACCAGATCTTGTGTTTTAACCCAGGCATGCTTCTTAGCTGCCTTGTACTTGGTTTGTACAACATAAGGTATCTTTATGGTGTACCTTAGTATGTAAGGTTGGCAAGCGTTCTTATGTTAAGACAGGATTGATGTCTGTACCTAACCCAACAAGTAAATGAACAGTCCACTGACAAACATGATCTGATTCTGTTAAGCAATCCACAAATTCTGAAATGCTACAGAAAGGCACATAATTTGTAGCAAATCACTCTGTCATCATGAAAAGTGAAAATATAAGATACTCCCATGGTCAAATAGTTGATGACCATCACACACTATAATACCTGATAACTAAAACAGATTCCTTTGAAGTTGAGGGCTAACATATTCCTGTTATCCATCCTAGGTGGTAGAAATGTATTCCAGTGGAGGTGATCTCCATTTAGAGCTTCCAACAGGTCAGCAAGGAGGTACAAGGAAGCTATGGGTGAGTAGTCATGTCTTGCAATATTCGTCACACTTGTTTGGAGAGGTTTTATTTTGATAAGATTTTAGGTTTTGGGTTTTTTTACCAGCTTTCTTTCTTGTCATGTAATCACTAAAAATACTCCATAAAAATTGAAACGGTAACAGGGTCTGCTAATTGTATGGTAATAGGAATTGAAGGAAAGTTTTAATTAAAAAAAGCCATCTGTATTGAGCTGTGCTTTTTTGAAATGAGAGGAGTAAGAAGATTCCCAGTAGAATGAATTACACCTACCTGAGCATTCAGGACAGTGTAGTCTTGATGGGCTGTGAGCTGGATTTACCCACAGGAAAAATAAATGGATTTTTTCTTTGAAACTGACAAAGTCCTTCCTGCAAATCACTGTGAATGCATATAGAGGTTGAGAAAGCAGCTGAATGAACTTAGGGAAGAAGAATCTATTAAGGACTACTAAATAAAACAACACTGTATCTAGCTGCAGTAAATCCTAGATCATGAAGTGAGAGTGGCTGGAAACTTTCCTGGAAAATATTTGTACATGCATGCCCTGCATTTACTCTTTACTCTTTGTGTCTGCTGCTGGGGATGGTGTAGTGGGTTAGGTTGGATGAACTCATGGCTTGGCTCATTAAATCTGTTTTGTTGTGTTCTTAATGTAGTTTTGAAGTAAAACAGACTGATACTTTTAAGTGAAATAAATTGTATAAGCATCCTGAAGGTAAAGTATTGGCTTCATGCTGTGTATCACACTGTTGGTAATGTCCAACTAGATGCAAAAACTGTTTTCCTCTTTAGTGAGAATTATTCCTTTTTTTGATGACTGCTTTTTGTCTGGGAGAGACTTTAAAGTCATTGGGCTCCAAAACTGGTGTCTTGATCAAGAGATATCATTATAGTTATTGACAGTTGCATCTATTGTAATGAGTAAAGCCAGGCTATTTCCAAGTGAGCTAAGAAGGACAATAACAAATCATAATTTCTGGCTCTTCTGGAGAAAGGCCATGAGAATGGCAGTATCTTAGTTTTAGATACAAAAGTTACAAGCAAGTATGAATATAGATCACAAGCATTTTTAAAAAATGCTGTGGAAAGAGTAAACAGATGCTGAGGGTTAGATGTAAACATTAAAATGGATTTTAAAAAGTGATGGTCCTAATGTTTTGATATCAGTTTAGTCAAATGGCATTGCTTCTAAAGATAGATAGACCCTTTTTTGTTGTCAAAAGAGCTCAAAGGCAATGTTGAGTTCTGTAGCCATTAGTAGGAATGTAACAAACATGTTGGAGGCACAAACAAGAATGGAAGATTTTTAAATGTCTGGTTTCTTTCTAGTTCTGTTTCTTAAGCGTGTAGCTTTTCAGCTTCTCTAGGCCAAGCTGCCAGTTAAAGCAATGATGACATTCATGTGAGGCTTCCAGTGTATTGCGTGGAAAAGCAGTTAGGTTAATACTGGTCAGCACTGATCCTCTTGGTTATAGTATCAGCCACTGGTATTTCAAAACAATAAGACAACTAGAAGAAATTAAACCAGTAGGAGGAAACACCTGGATATATTGTTGTATTGGCTATGTCAGGAGTGTGCTGCAGTTAGAAAAAGCTGCAAAGTAGAAGAATATATTTGAAATATGGTGATAGTACTTTGACTAATGGATGTACATCATAATCTAAAATTGTTTTGATGCCAAATGTTTGGATGATAGGATGAAGCAGTCTGCATATGCAGGAGTATTTTTATAATTGCTGTTCAAAGTTAGTTCAGGGATCTGACAACTCTTGGATCCCTGGTTACACATATGGAAGAGTCTAATCATATCCTTTTGAAACATTAATGAACGGCTGCATTATGTTAGGTCTGTGAATAAGTGCAAAAACAGAACTTGAAAGCTTCTTCATTTAGGGACTTACCAAGTAATAGCAGTTGAAACTAGTTACTTTGATATTCAACAGTTTTCAAAGACTACATCTACAGTCATGGTGCCATGGAAAATATGTCTTGACCTCCAGAGTGGATTGGTAGGAGTTTGTACTACAGAAAGTGCAGAAAAGATGTATTAGACAATCAGTATATGGATTATGTCCTGTCCAGTTTTCTTCATCAAAAGCACAAAGAAGGAAGCCAGCTGTCAACTGATACATCACCAATTGACACAAGGACTACTCATAAAAAATTCCTACTTTCTGCCATATTTGTTAGCATCTAAAGTGGAAGAAGCTCCAAATTTCAAATCAAGGATTTAATCTATTTAAGGGAAGGAAAGAAAAAAAGAAAAATAAAAATCCAGTTCCCCAGCCCTTTCTGTAATGTGATGAAGAAGAATATGCAATATTAGTATTTCAGCTATGGTTCTGAACTAGTCTTGTGATGCAGCTGTGTCCAACATATATAGAGAAAGTTGTCTTTCAAACCCTAAATGCAGATTGGAACTGATGGAATAGGCTTAGTAGAAACTAAAACACATTTTGACTTTTTGCTGTAAATTGCTCCGTGATTAATGAACCTGCAGCTCCTCAAGCTTCTGGCTACTTGCAGTTCTGCACTATTTGAATTTGTCTTTAGCACTGAAACAGTATGTCTTCTGTCTGCTTTGGAGAAAAAACAGAATATGCAAAAGCAGTATTTGATGTTACTGCGCTTTTTTACATATACATAACATTTTTATGAATAGGTTTTGTTTATAGGTAGATTCTGTTGATGCAGTCTACTGTCTTTTTACCACAATTTTAATACATAAAACTTAATTAAATGAGAGATGAAATTCCTTTTGGGTACACTTATTTTTAATCAGTGTCATATGAGATTGCAACTATCCTTACTAAATTTAACGGTAATGATAATAACATGCAGCCTATCTCTTACTGCTATTGCAGCCTTTTCTCTTAATACAATTATAGTCAATACTTCTATTGTAAATTTTCGGTGTGGCAGCTTTTTTTGTAATTACCACATTCTTACAGATGTGCTTTGATTATTTATCAGGAAATACCTCCCTATGAAACAAAAGGAGTAATGAGAGCCAGCTTTTCTTCAAGAGAAGCAGATAATCATACAGCCTTCATTAGAATAAAAACAAATGCCTCAGACAACACAGAATTTATCATTCTCCCTGTTGAAGTAGAAGTTACAACAGGTTTGTAGAAAAGTGGTTGGTTTTTTGTTGTTTGTTTGTTTTACTTTTAAAGTTTTTCAGCTTAATTAACTTTAACTGTAATAAGAAAGTGGTAACTTTTCTTTTTGTTCTTAAAGCACCGGGAATCTATTCATCAACAGAAATGCTAGATTTTGGTACACTACGAACGCAAGGTAAACTATACTTCTGGTATCAAAAGTATTTGTAAGGAGTAGGGTGGGGAAAGCCCACTTACCTTTGTACTGTTCCAGGTTGCTTGTGGAATGATGCTTTTTAAAAGCCATAGTTTCAAAAGCAGGATAACAATGTGTTGTAACAGTGCACAATCTATTCACCTGCCATTATAGTTGAGATGTGTACAGGCAAACAGTGCTTTGCACCTCCAGTTAAAAGTCTAGTAATAACATTACTCTTATAAAGTTGCACATGGCTTAATCTGAAAACCATTGTCAGTTTACTTTAATTTGTGAACTTGTTTTGAAATATTGTTTTACGTCTGCGTAAGCTTTAATAATTTTCACACATGAAATAGTGAAAATGTGCAAACAATCAAATTTGATACTTACAATAAGATCTTTTTTTTTTAGAGTGCCACTTACAAATTTTGGCTTAACATCTCCATTTTAAATTAATACTGTTTAGTGAAAAAAAAAAAAATGTGGCAGAAACTAGTAAAACTGAAGGTATCTTTTGAAACTGTAAGAGGGACTCATTACTGAAGAATATATATATATACACCTTCTTTCAACTGGAAAAGGTAGCTTCTGAAGTACTTTTCCTTGCAACTTACTTAACGTGTAAATATTTTTAAGTAAGATTAGTTTCTGCTGGACATTGGTGCATCTGGAAAAATCATTCATTGCAGTATTTTTAGCCTGTTCATTTCTTAATGTGTTAGAAATATGAGCGGTTAGCTGAAGCATGTAATACCTAGTAATACACAAAAATGCAGTATTTAAGTGTGTCAAATTGTTGGGACTAGCTATTTTGACTGGCTGTACTGTCATGTTACTCTTAACTCTGTTACACTGAACAACAGTGGATTTATATGAGAAACCAGCTAGTGCAGACAACTTTGTATAAGGTTCTTATGTTAAAGTAGCCTAATAGCCAGGTGTGTTTTTTGTTCTTTAACAGATCTGCCAAAAATTTTAAATCTGCATTTATTAAATTCAGGAACAAAAGATGTGCCAATTACAGTAAGTTTTATTTCCTTTCAATTTGAAACTTTCTACTTGGATTTACTTTCTCTCATAAAAATTGATCATTCACAGGTTCATCATGTAGTATTGAGACGTAGAAGCTAGGTGATGTGTGACTAAAACCGTAACTTTATAGTAAGACAAATAGTCTATATGCATGGTAAAATTAATTTGCTTTGTAGCCTTCTTAAATGGCTGTTTCAGCATTACAGGCTGTCCTTGCAATGTCTGAGCCTCTGGAAGCTTTTATACATGAGAACAGTAACTCCTGTTCAGTGAACAAGAGAATAATGCAGAGTCTGTGGGATTCTTTGTTCTCACTACATGCTCCATGAGAGTGTATAAAGTGGTTGTCCAACATATTCTTTTAAGATGAGCAAAGAGTAGCTTTCAAAAGCAGACGGTAAAATGCCCCTTGTTTTCTTGAGATGATCTGCATTGTAGCCTGAAATAAGAAAAAAGCCTGCGAACACTCTAGAGCCCTTTTCAGTGAGAGAACTACGGCTGCACGTAAAGTGCAGCCAGCTTCAGAAACCTAGGTTTTGGATTTTTCTACTTTCTATTTTTATTATGGAATTCTGACTCTAGTCTGGTAGTCTGCCTTTGTTCATTCATACTTCATTCCTGTGTCATTTTTCTCATTGCCCACTATTTTTCTCACTTCTTCCTTCTCCCCTTCCTGTTTTCCTTGTTTTCCAGAGTTAGTTGTATAGCTAGCTATACCTTGTCTCAGTGCACTTCAAAAATTGTTGAAGTGTTGAAAAGAAACCAGAGGAGCCAGAAGAATGACTGAAGGATTGGCAAAGGTTTCTTACTGAGCTCTTGGAGAGCATTCTGTGTTTTTAAAGCTTACAGCTGTAACTGTAGGCAATAGTATTTTAATAGTGGAGGTCTAACAAAAACTTGAAGTAAGATAGTAGAAACTGAGGCTACATGAATTTAAGATAGAAACAGGACACATTTTTAGTAATGAGGATAACTTTCCACGGTGATAGTAGTCCATTGCAATACTTCCTAAATCGTTGTTCACTAATAATTTTCAAATCAAGAAACTTGCAACATAGTGCAAACAGTATTAAATTCATCTAAGTCCTAATGCTGATTGAATTAATGAGGTCAGATGATTCTATAAGGTCTCTTGTGGCCTTGTAAGCTATGAACCAGCTTCCATGGAGGGCTTTTATTTAAAAAAAGACCTGTATATGATTTTTACAGTCATAGGGATAGTAAATATATTAAATTATTTTTTCAGTGCTGTCTACCATCTTATATCATGTCCATCATCTTAGATTTGACAGGCTTTTGGCATAGGGACAGTTTTTTGTGTGTTTGCTTTTCAAATGTGTAATATACTTCCTGAATGCAATGCAAATAACCATATATTCAAATCACTGCTATCACTTTTAATATCTGATAATGTAGTACCTAGTTCATACTCCTCCATTAGAGAAAAAAAACCAACAAAAACTACTATTTTTTTTTTTAAGCTATGGTCTTTGGGCCATAGACTGTAAACTATAGACTACGGTCTAATGGAAGGTTATAGTTTGGTATCCATTATACATGTAATGACAGAACTTTTCCAGGTGAATGACTCTTCTGCAGTATCAAAGCAGTAAATTTGGTGATCTTAAAGTTTTTAGGAGTCTCTTCTGCAGTAATAAAGTTTCCACATAGGTCCAGATATGATATATTTTTCAGTTTGTCACATATGGCACATCAAGTCAATTGTTCTTCTCGTTAAGGCGCAGCTTCATTGTGAAGTTTGTAACTTTTCTAGCATTTGAAACACTCTGTGAATGTCTGGTGCTGTGCCAATCAGGGATTTCAAAGTGGTACGCAAGAGTAAAGAGTTTTGGGGAGGAACTTGGTGAATAGCTTACTTCTGAGAAAGCTTGAGAAATGGATTTCTGACCCTTTAAAGATACAGTTTAAAAGCTGTGAGACAGAGCTCTGTGACAAATTTCATCTTAATGTCAGAAGAAAAGGCCAAGGCTATATTTAGTGTGTATTTAAGCTGGGTGCTGGAGGAACTAAATATCTTCAGGTCATCTGTGTATGAGAGTCTGCTCATGCTGGTGCCAGAGTTGTAGTTGTTCTGCTTTTAAATACTTAGTCATGCTGTGGTCCAGCAAATTGGTTAAGGAAAATAAGAGTGAGTCACTTGACTTTCTTTTTGAGTATTAGAACTCCTTATAAAAAACTTCCTTAATTACATTCTGGTGGGTTTTCTCCATTAGAATCATGTCTGTTTCAAGATCGGATGAACTGTTGTCATGCTGCAACAATTAAGTCATGCTGTCAAAAATCTAGTAAACATCGACTGTTGAACAGTTTAATTCTAGAGAAGGGATAAAAGAAAATTTTGTGTTTCCTTAAGACAATTTAAGCTTACTTGATTGCTGAAAGCAAAGGCACACTTTAAAATTTGAGCCTCTGATCATGTTTAACGCATGAAGAACCAGGAACTTCAGGGCAGCTGTATATTGAAGCTGAGTTCTGTCAGTTTGAAAATAAAAGTGTTTGTCTAAGCAAGTATTTACTTCTGTCACAATTCACATACTTTAGAGCAGATTGTTTTTTCTTTTATCAACCTGCAAGAAGTAGTTTACTTCTGCGTTATGTTTTCAGTTTGCACATTTGAGTGCACTCATTTCAAAGTTATCAAGGAAAAGTTACCTTAAAGGATTAAAATCTAGTAGTAGTTTATTCCATGGCTGTTCTGGATGGCGCTTTATGGTGACAGTGAACACTAATTGAACCAGCCTTAGTCTGCTGCCACAGGGCTTTTTCCTCTTGCAGCAGGGAAGCTGTGTCTTTTCTGCCTATAAGCAAGAGTCTACAGCCTACTCAATCTTTAGGGCAATATGCTTGGTGGACAAGCCAAAACTGTGTTTGGGACTCTGCTGACAGGTAAACAGTGTGGATGAACATGTGCCTGTGTTTTAGCCCATACTCTTCTTCTCATTAGTTTATTAGAATACCTGTAGTCTGAGTGTCCTTAAACCTCTGAAGTCTTTCCCAATAATTGCTGCAATAGCACAAAGCTTTCTCCCCCCGCACTGTGTTCTCTAGGATGTATAAGGTCCTCATTTTTTGACCTTACATTGAATATTGAATGTATCTTCCTACAGCAGAGTCAGGAATTTTGACTGGGACACTGCATGGGAGAGCTATGTGTTACTGAAGCATGTCTATTTTAAATTATTCTTTCCCACAGAAGTTACTGTGAGATTTTCTGAGAATTGGTGGTATTAGATTCTTGATGGAAATTGTTTTGCGTGTATTCTCATGACCTGGCCATATTTGATGATTCTTAAGGTGCATCTCAGGACAAGATTTGCTTGGGCTTTATTTGAAATAGGTTAAAATTTGAGGAAAGTGAAGATAAAAGGATTCTTAAGGATGTTTGTTTTTCCTTTATCTGTCCTAATCCTGTATTTCCTTTCATAGCATGCAATCAAGCAACAAATGAGAAATGTGCATGACATCTGTAAATTCCCTCCTTAACTAAATTCAGTAGATGTAGACATGACTAAATACATCTAGGTTTGTTACACTTGTGATTTAAGAAATACACCTCTGAAACCTGTGATTTTTCTGGCAACAGGGTGTTCTTTTGAATATTTCAGATTTTATTTACTAAATGAAATGAGCATAATTTCAAACATCAATAATTAAAACCCCAGCCTTTTGCATGAATAGAGCTACTGGAAATGGTTATCCTTTCTGCCATGCAAAAGTTGTGAACTTGATTGCAGCTTTGGTTTCATCTGCTTTAAGAGGTGTTTTATTTTAAAGACACCTCAGGGTCTCAGTTTCATACAAGAAAATTGTGATAATTATGAATTGATTTTTGAAGAGAAATAGCAAATATCCACACCATGTGTAAGCAGATGGTTGGCAAAGGTCAGTACTATAAATCCAAATTACAAAACTTCTAGGTAGGTTAACAGAGATTATTGATTAGCTGCAGGGGCAGTGCTGCATGTTCCCTCTAAGGATCACATGGTCTGTAGAACTTAGTTAGGTATGCATAATTTTATGGCTTTAATTTACAATCAAGGACAGCTTAGCTGGGTAATTGGTTTGTACTGCTAGCTGTCTGCCTTGCTTCTCTCTGACCAAGAAAGGCTCAGCTGCTTGTGAAGCAGGTGTTAAACCTCTGCAGCCCAGCATAAGGTTAACCAGCACTCATTTCACTTTCTTTAATACAGTATCCTGTAATTTGCAGTAGCTTAACAGCTGCTACATGAGCAGCTGAGCTGTTCTTGCAGCAGGAGACAGCTGGGAGGGAGGAATCATGGCAGCCATCCTAATTCTAGGCAAAACAAGAATAAGAACATTTGAATGCACCATGCCCAGTTTTTCTCCATGGAATCTAGATAAAGAGTTTGCTAGCAATCTTTATAGAGTCTTCAGATGTTGATGTGGAATCCATAATCCTGCTGCATAGCAATGAGTATCTACAAATCAGCTCTGTCTAATAACTGACACAATTGCTATTCCAGTAATACCTAATTTACCTTTTCCGTTTAGTTTAAAACAGTAATCCTCAAATACAAAAGGCAATCTTGTATAATGTTGGTATAGAATGAGTGTCATCTGAAGTTTACAAAACCATTCTCTGTACAGTTATTTTTTCTTTTCCTGTGGCAGCTCTGCAGACTTAGCATGGGATCAGAGACAAAGTACATGTCTGTATCATCACCAGTAATTACACAAGCCAGTTAACAGCTTTGTTAATGAGTGCTCCAGAAACAAATAGTCTGGGTATTGTAACCCTGCAGCATTAAGAATAAAAAGTAAATCTTAATTTAAATAAACCTTGTTTTCTATGTTATTAACATGTTTCTGGCCATGCTCTAACTTCATCTGGCATTCCCAGGGAAAACTTTGTATTGCCCAGTTGGCTGCATACTGATTGAGTAATTTGCAGGACCTAAAAAAAATCCAATAGCCTCTTATAATGCTGCTTTGTTACAGGAAAGACAGAGCTGTAAACTCAGCCAAAACTAGTTGCAGTTGTATCACTTGAAGGATACATGAAGGCTGCACAGTATGATGACTGACTGATAAATTTACAGGTGCTTCATATTTTGATTATTTGCAGAGTGTTAGACCTACACCACAGAATGAAGCTATAACAGTACATTTCAAGCCTGTTACGTTAAAAGCCTCTGAAAGTAAATATACCAAAGTTGCAAGCATTAGCTTTGATGGTAAGTACTGCTCCTCTCTTAGAACTTGTCAAGTGCTTCTTCAAACTTGCTGAAACTTCCATTAATTATTTTCACTCTCCTAACAAAATGTTATTTGTAATTTTGAGGAGGAATTGGAATTTTCCTACGTGGAAAAGCCTTTTACAGTTCTTCTAAATGTGGTAATTTCTGAAGGGATTGTCTCTGATGGGAATCAGCAAGTAACATAAGACTGGTATATACTGGTGAGAAGAGAAGAAAGTGCTCATTCTTCTATTAAACATAAGCAGTATTCCCATGTTAAGACCCTCGATTATTTAAAACATATTGTTAGGCTAAATAGGCATTTGGTTTTGAGAAATCCTAACAAACCAGGACATGCTCCTTACACTAATGTATATTAGAGGAGACTATTCCTTGGATTGCCCTTTGATCCTTCCAAAGTTTAAAAAAGAATCCAAATCATTATTTCTAAAATAAATAAATAAATAAATTTATATTGGAATGCCCATGGAAACAGGGCTCTGTCATGCTCTTGAGAACATTACTGTGAAAGTTGGTTTATTTTATTTTGCTGTCTTGAATTCATATTAAAGCAAAAGGGAAGTGAAGGTGAAAAAACCTTTTACTGGTACCTTTCCTACAAAGAAATGTTACGTATGCTGATACTGACTTTCACTTACATCTTTATGAAAGAAATGTTGGGACATTTTTCCCCACATAGTGTGACTATAAATACTATGCTGACTTTTTGTAGAAAGGCACCTCCATTTTTATAGAGACTTCAATCAACAGTTAGAATGCTGTTGACCTACTCAGATGTTACTATTTCAAGATACTAGTTGGTGCAGTAAGTCTCTCTGCCTGGATTGCTTTAAAATGGAAGTTTATAGATGCAATATTTTTCATTTCAGGTACGCATAATTTCAGTAGTTTTATGGATAGAGAGAAGAGAGTTGATTTTTATTATTGGTATTTATTGATTAGCACTTTAGATATTTAATAGCTTACAGTTTGTAAGATGAGTTTTAGAAATTTAATAGCTTACAGTTTGTAAGAGGAGTGAAGTATGTTTTAGCCTATAAATAAATTCTGAAATAGCTGAACCTGTCAACCTGAGGTGGTAACTGATTTTGAACCTGGAGGGAGTTGTTACGTGAGGATCTACTGAATAACATATGGTAGATCTTGAACGGAATGGTAGCTGGGGAGAAATACCCAGTGAAGCTGCTTGATGTGTTTAGGGGTTTGACTTGGTGAATTCTTTTCAGTGAAGCAGCCAGCCCTAAATATTTGCTATTTCAACTGTCCTAGTACATGCAGGGGCTTTAGGGGTTGGTGGTTTGTCCTGAACAGTATTTGAATCCCTTGGCTTTTCTGGTGATACTGCTACCAGGCTAACATTGCTTGTTCTGTGATCTTGGAGCAGACATTGTGAATGTCATTCCTGGTGCTTGTGTAGTTTGGGTTCTTACGTGGATTCTGATTCAATTTCTGTGAAGTTTAGCATGTCTTTGGTTTCTGAATTATTAAAATGTTGCTGCATTCCTGGCCCGAATTCCTGCTTGACTGGTAGTTCTGAGTGAGGAGTCCAGCCATCACAAGTTTCTGTTCTGTTAGAGGAGAGATAGGTGTATTCCATAGTCTGTAAGTGGGGAATTTGGCTCACCTGAATTACTCTCTGCACACCTCCAAGTTATTTGACAGGAACAACCAGGCTTCCCTATCATAGAAAAGCTTACTGACGTAGGCAGGTCAACTAATTGGTGTTAAGGAGGAGGAATTCAGGACTCCGATCTCTTACTTCCTAGACTTTTTCCATGTCAGTTGCTTATTGAAATTTAAGATCTGTTTTTCTCTTCTGTGATACTTCATTCCTGGGCTAGCTCTTTTCTGCTTTTATTATTCCACTCATGCTAGTCTAACCTAATGGATCATTTTTTTTTTGTCTGCTTTAATAACCTTCTTATATTCTTGTGTGTACAGCATCAAAAGCAAAAAAAGCATCACAGTCTTCTGGGAAAATAACTGTTAAAGCAAAAGAGAAGAGCTACTCCAAACTTGAAATACCATATCAAGCAGAAGTGTTGGATGGGTAAGCTTCCAGTAATTAATCATAGTTCAAAAAATTAGCTGGGAATTTAGCCTTTTTAGGGGGAGAGGGGATATGAAGAGGTGATACCCAACTTTTCTGTATCTGGAGCTCATTTGGAACTACAATTTCTTTTTTGTTTGAATTTTTCTGTTATTACACTAGTAGATGAGGTAGTCTTAGTAATGCATAAACTGGTTTCAGGGCTTGTGTTCAATGAGACCTTAGTGAGTAATTTTTCAGAGCAGTTGAAGGCTGCAGATGAGACTTCAAAAATGCATATTGGAAATTTTTCTGGTTTTGCATTTTTTGTTCTATCACGGTGTGAAGTAAGGGTAGAGAAAATCTTTTGTTTTAAGCAAGATTTTGGAAGAACTGTCAGTGCTTCCTTATTTTTTGTTATTTGTTTACAAAGTATAGCTAAGTTGACTTTAAAGTTGAAAAGAGGTGCTACTCTAGCAAAAGAACTGACAGTATTTTTAAGGCAAACAAACTAAACCTTATCTATCAGAACTTTTCTGCTGCAGATGCCTGATTTGGTTAATAAGGAATATGCATGATTTGCAAACTATCTTAATACTTCAACACTTGCTTTTAGTCCTCTTCATATGCTAAGCCACTTATTTTCTTATCTCAATTGAATTACTTAAAATATCTAATGTCCCTGTACCACTAATAATGCAGGTTCAGCATGCAGTGGGGTTAGGTACCTTTTTTGCTGTTGGGCTGAATGAATTCTAGCTCTTTATGGAAATAAAAACACTTTACGTTTGAGGATAATATTTATTTTTCTCCTACTGTTTTATTTCAATAGATACCTAGGATTCGATCATGCTGCCACACTCTTTCACATCCGTGACAGTGCTGCTGATTCCGTGGAAAGACTGATCTATCTAACAAACACATTCAGTTTTGCAGTCCTTATACATGATGTTGTGTTACCAGAAGAAGCAAAACCAATGTTTAAAGTAAGCGCCATTTCAGTGAATGTTTTTACCTAACAGTAAATGTTTAAATGTGCTGGACTTTGTTAAATTGTAACATTGATCTTCATTGTTCACTGATCTAGGTCCAGAACTTCAGTAAACCAGTCTTAATTCCGCCTAATGAATCCAGATATATTTTTACACTTCATTTTATGCCTTCCACATCATCTGTTCATATAGATAATAATATTTTACTTATCACCAATGCTTCTAAATTTCACCTACCTGTCCGAGCATACACAGGATTTTTAGATGTAAGTATTTTCCTTTTTTTAGCTACTTTTAGAGGCAGACTTCATAGGACTGTTTTTAATTCTTTGTTCTACTTTTATAGGAGTATGGCTTCTTTAATTTCAAAATCATTTTACCAGTTCTTTCCTTAAACAGCTTCGGTTACTGCTGAAAAATTCTTTTTTGTTCCCTTTAGTTTTGCACAGAAAATGTATAGAACTTTGAGACTGTTATGGTACTTCTGTATTAGATATTAATGCATTTGTTAATGAGCTTAGAGTTTGAGCACATTTTGTATTTAACTTGTGCTAAAATACCTTTACCAATCTTTCTAGTACTTTGTATTGCCTCCAAAAACTGAGGAACGATTTATAGATTTTGGCATATTGAGTGCAACAGAAGCTACCAGCATTTTATTTGCAGTCATCAACAGCAATCCGATAGAGGTAAGGATGAATTTATTTTTAGTTTGCCTTTTAAAAAAAATTATGTCGGTGGTGTTACTGAAAACAGTACCTTTTGTCCTTTTTAAGCTGGCTATAAAAAGTTGGCATATTATTGGGGATGGTTTGGCCATAGAACTTTTAACAACTGAAAAAGGAAACAGAACAACGATAATTGCAAACCACCATGAACTACAAAATGCTGGTGCATCCGATCAGTCTTCAGTAAGTAATCCTTTGATTCCATTGCTTAAAGCCTTAGGAGGGGGGAAGAAGAGGCAAATCTGTGCAACTTCTTGTGGTTTCATTTTAGCAGGGAGGAGGGAGGATAAGAATTCCTAATTTTTGTCTGAATTTGAGTATGATAAAGCATGTAGAATTTGTAACACTTGTTTTAAGTAGCAGTATTATGTTCAGATTGGTTAGATCTTGAAAGAGGAAACTTCAGAAATAGTAATGTCCATGTCCTCAGATGATGTTAACCATTTATCTGGGAATAGTGGAATGTATAACTTCAAGGAATAGATAATTTTTGTGTTAGTAACTTGTGTTTGAATTTTTATTTTTACCTCTGACGGTTATTTCAAATGGATTTCGATTCAGTTTAAAGAAATAAGAGGATGTTGGGAAGTTTTTTAGTGCAATTTCTTTCCATTTAATGCAATACAATGGATGACACTTCTTCTACCATTTACAGGTGATACTAGCATCAGGTTATTATGCTGTGTTTAGAGTAAAACTAATAGCAAAAGAACTTGAAGGAATTCATGATGGAGCTGTACAAATCACGACAGATTATGAGGTATATTCATGGGTGTTGCTCAAATGATATGTTTAATTTTTAAGCATGAAGTTTTAAGAGTTTTATTAGTGGACGGATTGCAATATCAGGGAGAAGCTGAAGTTGGAAGGGACCTCTGGAGATGAAAATATGTCTGCAGGTTAACTCTGTATCAAATGACAGTAATGCTACTTATGCTGTGTCTTCTCTGAAGGAATGAAGAATGATTTACATTATGATTTTCATTTGGCTTTCAGAAATACCCATTTAAATCTGACCTAATGCCTTGAGGTATGGGTTCTTTAATGATTTGACACATCAGTGCATTGATCTCTTGGCATAATGCATGACAATAATATGCTTTTTTGGTACTATTGAGTCTCAAACTGAGCTATAATTTCAGAAGTGTTTTGTCAAAACCCAATGTGAAAGTCATTTTGGAGAAACTACTGTTTGCTGACAGTTTTAAGAACTCCATTTCATCTACTAAGATTAGTAAGGGAGAGAAGAACAACTAGTCAATTCTTAATTTTGTATATCTTCTAATGCGTAATGGAGATTCTAATACATAATGGAATTTGTATTTAATATATTTGGATGTTACATGTAGAAAAAAAAGTGACACCGTGCTTATGAAGTCGGGAGAATACATAACTTATTATGTGGTTCTGATGAAGCTACAGAAAATAGGAAATACCTAATTTCTGCCAGTTATCTGAGATTTTAAGGTGTTATTTTTAATATGTCCATATGTGTATGTGACCCTTCAGTTTTTTCCTGTTTATTCTTACAAGAACAAGTGTGTTTTATTTTATTGCTTGTTCTTACAAGTTATTTTACTTGTATTAGTAGCTTTAATAATTCACAGAAAGGTTCTCATTGCCATCCTTTGCACGCTCTTTTTTCTAAGTCAATGTCTATCTTGAGGTCTTAACACAACTTCTAATGTGTTTTTGAGAAGTTTGGTACATGCTCTTCCCTCATACTCTTTTACTTTAAAGACGAGATCCCCCTGTTTTCCAACAAAGTAAGCCCCATTCAAGTAAGGCCTATATAATGCCCCATTAAAGACCTTATATCTTAACTGTGGTTTTGTGTCTCACGTGGAATGGTGCTAAGTATGACTGAGCAAAATGCTTCCTGACATTATGGAGTGAATGTTCTGAATATGATGGTGTGTCAAAACCTTAATTCATGTCTCCATGTTTTAAATGTGTATATAAACTCAGACTACACTAATTGTAGAATTTCAGGGGTTTATTATTCTATGCAATTTAAAAGTGGAAGAGGCATTTAAAGACTGGAATTTAAGTATTTTTTTCTAAACTTTTCTTGTTCTTTTTTTTTTTTTTCCCAGATTTTAACTATACCAGTGAAGGCTGTGATTGCTGTAGGCTCACTGACCTGCTCCCCAAAACATGTTTTTCTTCCACCTGCTTTCCCAGTAAGAGAGTTGGGTCATAGCATTAAATGTTTAGGTTTTGGGTTTTTACTGTGTTTTATATTTACCTGTCCTTTTCAAAAGAAACTGCTGTCTTGAATTGTTGCATGTCAAATTGTTGGACAGATTGTGCTACTGGACTGTTACAATTCAGTTTGTTTCTACTTTGTGGTTGTGGGTTGTTTTTTTTTTTCTCCCAAGCATGAGTTATCCCTGCCTTTCCTTTACTCCCTACTTGAATGGGATCTTGGAATACTGATATGGTTCCAAACCTGATTCTTTGCAGCTTCATTCTAACATAGCTGTGATCACTTGGTTATTAGCAGTTCATATGTGTTAGCATCAGGAGTAGGAAGAGAGGTGAAATTGCACAAATGTATTTTTCAAATTCCTGAAGTGAATACCAATATAAAAGACAGCAAAGTCAGCTAATAAACCAGTGTTCTAGTATAAGAAGCCCTTGGTCTCTGTGGAAGCATCATTGTATTGTTTCCACACTGAAAGTAGATCTTCTTGAGGGTACAGGGTGGAGTACATGAACAGGAAAGAAAGCAAGCTGTGTGGGTCTACAGTTCTCTGCAAAAGTACATAAATGGCTGCTTTCATCCCTGTGCCTGCCAGTAGTGTTTATTCAGTGAGTGCTGAAAGCAGCTTCTCTGCTTAGGGCTACAGACTCAAGCAGCAAGCTATTAACCAGATAATACTTCTCTCTTGGCATTCAGCATAACCATAGAAGCATCTGCAGTCAAGGTCCATATTAACTTTGCAACTGGTATTTCATTGAAGTCTGAACTTTGTGTGACTTCCTGATGAGTGGGAATGTAATATTATGGAGAATCGTAGGGAGAGAGATTGAAAACCAGGGAAAAAAAGGTAGCAAAAAGGAGACAGAGATGGCAGTTTTCTGAAAGGATAAAACTAACTCCATGCATGTTGATGGAAATGTTTTTGTTTCCTTGTCTGTCCTGCGTAGTCTGTCATAGAGCACTGCCGTTCTCGCTTCCTCTTCCAATAGCTCCTCCGTATCTCCTGCTTATCTTTACAATTTGTGTACTCTTAAATAGTAATGTTTCATGGGCACTCAATTTGTGTACTCTTAAATAGTAGTGGTTCATGGGCACTTTATCAAATGCTGTACCTCACGTCTAGTAGATAATGATAACTTTTTTAAGTTATGAGATAGATCTCCTTGGAAGAAGATGGGTCAGTCAGCAGGACTTCAGTAGATCATTGCTACTTTTGTGCCATTATCCATTCTACCTCCCTTCTGATCTCCTGCTTCACATTGTTCTGAAGTCTTTTGCTACTCTTGAGGTCAAATGGTCATGCCTACAGCTGCAAAGATCACTTGTTATTTTTTATATTTACAATCTGTGTTTCCTATTTGACTATATGGCTTCACCATTGTATAGCTATTTATTATGCTGACTACTATGTCTGTAACTTTATCTACGAACTGCTCCATAAGCCTTTGATAAACTGAAGTAACTTAAAGATATATGTCCCTTTCTTTCACCAAAGAAAAGATTTTCTATATTCTGTGTCCTAATTTATATATCCTGATTCCTGGCAAGATCATTGTCTCTTTTGAATGCCAAACTAAAATGTTTTCTTCCATTTTGGGCCACAAAGAAGTAAATTTTGAACGTCCCTTTACTTTATTCTAACTGGAATGGCTAAAGAGCTTCTTGATGTATCTTAGTATATTCCCAAGGTCTTGGTCAGCTTGATTTGAGTTTCCTTCTGTATGTATGTGTTCAGTTTGTTTGTTTTTGTTTTGTTTTGGCAGGCAGTATTTCTTGTAGTGCCTGTGTTTCTCAGCCTCTAAGGCATAACTTCCTTGCTGTCATCATTCTTTCTCATCCTCAGACTGCTGTGATTTTTATTGGATTCATGCTCTTTTCCAGTAATGTTTTCACATGATTATTCATTCAGGGGACCTTTGGGCTCCTGCATTTTGTTTGGGAGTACAGATTCAGACATAATTATCACCTTTGACAAGATTCTAGACTATGGTCAAGCCCCAAGGTTTTCAAAGCAGTTATCTTCAATTACTACTTCTGTTAGCTGATCACTTAGCTCTTTTGATATTCAAGAACATTAACAGCAGACTTTTCCTTTTTCTTGGATTAATTTCAAACTAAACTTGTAACCACTGAATTCATGATACAGAACAACTAAATGCAGGAGTAATGCCTCCATTACTTATGAAAATAAGCCTGAAATAGTATCAGTTCTAGCTTCAGTGTTTGGTAGAGGAATTTTACAACTATAATGTCCAGGAATTACTAGGCGTTACAATTTTAGTAAGACTTGCTTTTCCGTCCATACCTAGGATGTACCTGGTTCCAAGTGCTGTCTGTTTTATGATTGTAGCGTATTTATCCCCAAGTCCGATCTGGTGTTTTGTTGAAGTTTGTCAGGAATACATTAATAGTGTCTCGATTTAAACAAGTCTTAGCTATGTTGACTTCTGCATTATAATGGTGTTTTTAGCTCCCAGTGGCACCTCTCAACTCTTCCCTGATCAAAGCTCATCTTTGAGGACCTGTATGCTAAATAGCATTGTTCTGTTTTTCTTATTACTGATGGGTAAAGTCTTCTTCCCTTACCTGTTGTTTCATGTCTAAATGCTGCGTAAGGGTCTTAGTAAAATACTGTTCATTTGTTCTGTGGAGTTGAACAAACCTTTATCTTGCCCAGTTGATGGCAGTTTGTTACTCAGGATTTTGAGCTCAATTTAACAGGACTATACTGTTCAGAGATTTATTCCTATAGTTTCTTTCCCTCTGCAGTTGCTACTATTAAGACTGTTATAGTAGGCCTCAGTCAAATTTTGAGCCTCAAAAGAGCATTTCTTCTAGGTCTCCACTTCCTTACCTTAGAGAAATTTTTAAAAAGCTGAAAGTATTGATTTAAGTGGAACATGAAAAACTCTAGTCATGTTCATTAGAAGGTAGTCTTGGGTATTGTCATCGGTCCTGAGTTATGCTTTTTTGTTTGGTTTTTATGTATCGTTTACTCTATACTTGTCAGGGCTGGGTTTTGAGATAAGGTGAAAAACAGGGCCACAGAATCATTGATTTACAAGTGAGAGCAGTGGGATAGCTTGAGCATTGCAGTGATTCTGATTGTGTCAGACAATTGAACTACCAATGCTCTTATGCTTAAAAGATAAAATAATGTTTCACTCAGAAGAGGGGGCCAGGTGTAAAAATCTGGGGTAAAAACTTGCACTGTTTTCTTTTTAAATGTTGTCAGTTTAGTGCCTGGTATCTTAATTTCATTGGGAGTGAGAAGGATGGCTGTACCTCTGTTTTTAAATGCCCTCTGCCACCCATGGTGTTTGTAATCTGCAGTTTCACTTTACTGTTCTATCAGATTATTCCTAATTACTAGCAAGTATGTAATAGATCTGTTACAAGAAGCTTGTTTCCCTTTTGTAACGGGAGGCTTAGAAAACCAAAGTTTTCTCTTGGTTTTCCTCCTCTGGTACTTTTTTAACATGATTTGATTAAGTAGAACTGTTGTCCTAGCTCTCCAAGATGCTTAAGGTGTACTTAATTTTGAAAGAGGGAAGAACTGTCTTTGGAAGCAGATGGAGGAAAGAATACAACTTCATAGAAACTTACGTTGAAGTGTTACAAGTGGCATTTTAAGACAGCATAGTTTAAAATCTCAGTTTAACATTTCTGCTCTGCTGTGGTCTTTGCCAGCCTGCATAAATAAATACATATGCTAGGGAAAATGCATATCCTGCGACTTTTTTCATCTTTTCTTTTGTTTAGGGGAAAGTAGTTCACCAGAGCCTGAACATTATGAACTCCTTTTCTCAGAAAGTGAAAATACAACACATACGCTCCCTGTCAGAAGATGTAAGGTTTTATTACAAGAGGCTAAGAAGTAATAAAGAAGATTTAGAGCCAGGAAAAAAATCAAAGGTTTGTTTCTGCCTTATTTCTACATGTTTACAAGTTCTCTCTTTATGTATAGCATGTGTTACGTTTCTGTGGTCATCAGAAATCTTCTTTCTTTTTTCTTTGGTCGTTAGATTTACTGTGCTGTTTCATAATTGATCTGTTCTTATCTGTTTTGCAGATTGCAAATATTTATTTTGATCCTGGTTTACAGTGTGGAGATCGTTGTTATGTAGGATTGCCTTTTTTGCCTAAATGTAAGTAGTGTTCAACTTTAAAATGAAGACCTTTTTTTTAAAAAAGAAGTTTTCTTATTAAGCAACAATTTTACATGAAGAGTTTAAACCCCACGTTATTTCTTAAAGCGGAATCTAAAGTTCAGCACAGCATAACAATGCAAGAAGATGCGTGGGACTCTGACTGGGATTTGCATGAGAACTTATTCAAAGAGTGGACAGAAATAAAAGAGAACTCAAGCCATAGGTAAGTATTTTATCTCTGTTACTTTCTTAGGCTTTAAATCACTAGATAGTTCTCAGTTGCATGTGCAAGTTTTCCTACTATTGCACTGCTCTTTGAGAGGGGGCCAGGGAGGAGTTACTTGGCCTTCTCTGCAAAACCTTTAAAGAGAACATTTTAAAAGTTAAAAACCAGTAATAATTTCCTCAAGTCAAATATGACGCAAAAAAAAATGGTATTCACTGGAGTGTGCTGCAGTTCTTGCAAAGATGGCAAGAGCAAGGCAGTCTCTACTCTGCAAAAATTTCCAAAACCAGATTATACTGTTTGTGCAGTACCCCTGCTTAATCTGTTTTAAAGTAGTAACCTCAATATCCCCCTAAGATTTCATAAAGGTTTCAGTTGCTACTGTTCTGAGATCATTGAATTTCAGTGAATTATCAGATTGTCTGGTGTTTTTCCTTGAGATTTGCTAAATAGGAGAAGATTAATGATTGCTGTTTAATATTTAGAAAAAGTTAAAACTCTGTAGGCTGCTATATAGCTTTTAAACATCTGCTTTCTCATACACAAAGTGATTTCATCTCCAATAGACGTAAGTTAGCATTAACAGCCAGTGCATGTGTCTCTTGTGACGGTAGCACCCAGACTACCATTTCATAAAAAGTAGGCATATTTGTGGAGAAACAAAGTGACTGTGTGTAGCTAAATAGAGTAACAGAAGTATACCTCCTTTATCACTTTTTTGTTGTAATGCTGATACGTTAATAACTCCTGAACTAATCTCATCTAAACAGAATCCTGTGTCTAGCCACACCAGTAACTTTCAAGAATGTCCTATCATCTACAGTTTGAGGACAGTAAAGGGAAAGGCTACTAAAACTACTTCTGCATAATCAGCAGTTCTAGCTAGGAAAAAATTATATATAAATATATATATATATCGCTTTAATATTATTTAATATATAATCTGAATATATAATGCTTTTAAAGAGAATTAAAATTAACTAGATATCCAAGGTAAATTCTAAATACAGAGGGGTTCTGACTTGGGCAGTTGGAGTCTTTCCAAAAGTACTTCTCTAGGTTTGAAGTCTAGCATATCATCTGTTCTGACTGGAGAACTCAGTAGTCTTGTTTCAGCTCATGGTGGAGAGCCTGTAGGAAAACAGGAACCAAAGTCTGTTGCAGAGGTTGGTTAATAGTGAAGAACTTAATTCACTGATGAAAATAATAGCTGGCAACAAGTGTAACTAGTTCAGATTTGCCTTAGATTTGTTAGACAGGCGTATAGGTACCTACTCAGTGTATCCATTGCAGCTAGAGTACATGTACAGGTTTACTGTACATTATACATATGCAAGCAAAGTAAGTTTTCTGGATAATGGATGTAGTACTGGAAACTGACTGTAGCAGGACTGATATTTTTCTTTTCTACTGTTTATACCTTTGCAAATCAAATATATTTTGGGTTATTTTTTTCAGATATAGATCTGAATCTCAGTTATATTCTCAACATCTGTTTCTGCAATAGTAAGAGCTAATGAAATATAAAATTTGTGTCTCACTGTCTGGAGAGCAATGATTTAAATGTAAAACGAAAGATTTATGATGCAGTGCCTAAGTTCTACCATATTTTTCAGCTCACCTTTATCCATAAATTGGCCATAACAGAACTTGGAATGGATGGATGTTGACAGCAATAGTTAATAGAGAACATCTTTAGAATCTTTGGGTTGGTCTCTTACGGCATATTCTGGTGGCTTCTGTTGTGCTTTTTAATAGCAGTACATATGTGCAGAGCTCAGTGGGTTTTTTTTAATTGCATATAGTTACTGTACTGTGCTATTTCTCAAACTAATGTTGTTTTCCGGATACTTTTAAGCCCTCTGTTTTTTCTAAGCTTTTTCTATTTTACTACTATAAAGTAAGTTTTGTAACTGTTTTTCCAGACCGAATGCTGTATTTGAAGTAGACACAGATCTTCAGAAGGACGTCCAGATGAAAATTACGGCAGAAATGGCCTGGCCTTCCATACTTAGTTCACCACGCCATCTAAGCTTCCCTCTTACCAATACAAACAGTTCATCAGTAAGTTATTTTGTTGATAGTGGCATTTTGTAGGGACTGCATTTTAATAGGTATTTCTAATCACATTAATCGTAATGTAAACTTCAAAAAAATTGTGTTTTTGAATAGGAAGAAGAAATTTTTCTAGAAAATCCAGCTGACGTTCCTGTGTATGTTCAGTTCCTTCCCATAGCTCTGTATTCTAACCCATCCACCTTTGTTGATAAAATGTTGGAACGGTAAGTATTGTTTTAGAGTACTTAGGGCACTCTCACTCTGTAGCAAAGTCATTTTAGAAAAAATGGATGCAGTATTTGGCAGCTGTGTTGGTAGTTTGTGTTGGCAGCTTCTAGTTGAGAACTGAATCTAGGCTGGTTGCCATTAAACACACATCTGTATTTTTTGCTAAGTTAAAATGATATTTACATTCCTTCCTTAACTTGATGGGGGGATCAAATTATCTTCAGCTGCATATTGAGTCCTACCATAGGTTCCCAATTTGCACTAAAATCCATAAATGCAAGTATGTCATCGTGTTCCCTGGTCTAAGGGTGGAAAAAAATAATTGCATGTCTGTTGCAGATTTAATTTGAGTAAACCATCTAATTTCAATCTGAGGACTTTAGAGTTCCAGGTCTTCAGAAATTGTGTAAGTATTTCAGTACATTCTTTATATTTTTAGGTATTTTAATGTTTTAATAAGAGTATTCAAGTTCAGGTATTAGCATGTGTGAAAAATGTGATACTTCTGTTGGATATTTTCAGGAAATTGGGAAAAGTGGTATTTGCTCAAATGTAACAGTTAAAATGTCACTTTTCTGTATCTTTACATTATAATATGATGTGGAAGTTACAGGAGAACTGCATTTATTCATCCTCTTACTGATACAGGATTATTTTATTCGGTGTAGTTGTCACTAATTCTAAAATTAGTGAAGTATTGCGTTTTCCACTGCTTTGTCCTTTAAGTGATTTGAGTTTTGTGGCCAACTTTAAGTGCGTGCTTTTTCATGTAGAGCACGCCACATCCTGAACGCTTTCTTTTTGCATCCAATATACATGCATTTTCCCCTTCATATGCAGTTTGGTTTAGATTAGCAATTCAATGCTTGCACAGTGTCTAACAGCAAAGTTAGAAAAATGCACTTTTTTCAATAGTTCTATTTTAAGTTTGTTTTTCCCCCTTTATATGTTTTAACAATGGAAAATTTTGAAGATAGAAAATATTACCTAATAGCTTAATGGTAATTTACTGTTTAAAGTAATTACATTTAAGAACTTCTGGACTCTTTCTTCTACTAGAACTTTATGATTCCACATGGGTGTAGTTTAGGCCAGTTCTGTCTTGCTGTGTTCTGCTTCTTAATAAACACAGGTAGTTTACTAATAAATAGGGCAATTCTTGTGCTCTCAGATTTTCTGGTTAAAAACTCAGTATATGTCATTGGGTAGTACACTTCATGACAAGACCAATTTTTCTATCTAAAATAATGCCATTTCTAACAAATACTTTTAAAAATGGAAATTTTTTTTACATATATCACTTTGTTTTCCCCCACTGTCTTAAGGTCCAGCCACTACAGAGCACTGTAGGACTTGCAAAGGGCCTGGCTCGTCATTCAGTTTTAAGCCTAATACTAAAGCCTGGTGAGAGAAAGTCTGTCAAAGTAAAGTTCACTCCAGTTCTTAATAAAACTGTTTCATCATTAATTGTTATCAGGTATGACAGATGTTTCTGAACTGTGTGTGAGTTTTTCTGATTTTTTTTTTTTTTATTTATATGTAAGATAATACTTGATATCAGCTGTCAATAAGAAAATATTGCTTTTACAAGGGTAATTGTAGAAGATAACTGGAGAAAGATTTAATGTAAATGTAATTGTGATATGTTTTACAGTAGTTAAACTGTATTCAGTATATACTTTGGAATGTAAGTATGTAATACACTGTTACACTTACCACAGATTTATAGAATGATTTGGGTTGGAAGGGACCCTTAAAGGTCATCTAGTCCACCCTCCCCTGCAGTCAGCAGGGACACCTTCAACTAGATCAGTTTGATCGAAGCCCCGTCCAGCCTGACCTCGAATGATACCAGGGATGGGGCATCTCCTGTTTTCTGGGCAACCTGTGCCAGTGTTTCACCACCCTCACTGTAAAGAATTTCTTCCTTATATCTACTCTGAATCAACCCTCCTTTACTTTAAGACCATTAACCCTTGTCCATGCACTACAGGCTGTACTAAAAAGTCTGTCTTCGTCTTTCTTATAAGCCCCCTTTAAGTGTTGAAAGGCGGCAGTCAGGTCTCCCCGCAGCCTTCTCTTCTCCAGGCTGAACAACCCCAACTGTCTCAGCCTTGCTTCATAGGAGAGGTGCTCCAGCCCACTGATCATCTTCATGGCCCTCCTCTGGACCCACTCCAACAGGTCCCTGTTTTTCCTGTGGTGAGGACCCCAGAGCTGGATGCAGCACTGCGGGGGGGGTCTCACCAGAGCAGAGCAGAGGGGCAGAACCACCTCCCGCGACCTGCTGGCCACGCTGCTTTTGATGCAGCCCAGGATGTGGTTGGCTTTCTGGGCTATGAGCGCACACTGTCAGTTTATGTCCAATTTTTCATCCACCAATGCTTGGAGACTTCGATTCTTAAATACATACTACACTGCTTTGATAGCAGGGACCCTAGTTACGTATAGATGCCATTTGCAAGATCAAGCTGCAGTGCAGGGTTAATCTTTCTAGTAAAGATGTCTGACTAATCGTTTCACTTTTGCATCATATTAATATGATGTTGGAATAATAGCTAACTAGTACTTGACTGGGGTTTATATTTGTGTGCTGTGTTGTGAGTTATGTTCTTGTCTTGCAGACATTTTGTTTGGGACCCCCACTATTTAATTCCGTATTATGGAGAATTATCTGTGGAACTGGCTGTATTTCTGCCCTCCAGATTTGCGATACAACTTCGTAGTCTGTAGAGAAGCTTGCAAGAGCAATAGACTGCGTGATCCTTTTATGAATGTTTCCCCTTTTTCTTTCAACACAGAAATAATTTGACTGTAGTAGATGCCATAATGGTACATGGACAAGGAACGACTGAGAGCTTGAAGGTTGCAGGCAAACCTCCTGGTCCAGGAAGTTCTTTACGCTTTAAAATCACAGAAGCATTATTAAAAGACTGCTCAGAAAGTGAGTACTTCTTGAGCTGCTAGGCTGAACAGAAAAGAAATTACATTTTACATGTACAACTTGATATGTGTGGAAGTACATCTAATGCTCCAGAAATTTAATTCCTTTAAATACATTAAAAATGCTGCTTTATTGAGGCAGAAATGAAATATTTTACCTTTTTCATTTTAGTGTGAAAATTAGGAAAGGCAAAACAAAAGCAAATCTTGATCCACTAAAATTCAAGATAGAGGAGGTGAAGATCCTAGAGTATTTACTAGGATAATTTCTAATTCCTAAATTGAAGTCAAATTGTGTCACAGATGCAACTTCCTGTGTATTTTTTTTTCTCCCCTCACACCTTCAGAATTTTATGCTCATAGCCAACAGGGAAAAAGGTAGAGTATGTTCCTTGATGAAAATTAAATTGCAGCCAGTTTCTACTCTGGTATCAGAGGTGTTCTGCTCTGTTGCCCCAGGCTTGTTTCTGAGAGGAGAGCTTATAGTAGCTGTATTATCAAAGGAACCGGAAAAAAGGTTTAGTTGTATTGGCCATTAAAATCTGCTTTGCTATTTTGCGGTTTTCAAGACATATTTGTCAGGTGCCATGTTAATTATTATTAGAGATTATTCTGCTTTTTTTGAGGGACGAGTAAGAAAACTTTTGAGTAAAGCTTAGTCATTACCTCTCACATGTTGTGGTTTAGGGATTTTTTTGCTAATAAGGTACATGTAGCTCGGGCACAGATTTCATTCTTGAGACACAAAAAAAAGTTTTAATTCTCCTCATGCTGGGACTTTTCACAGAATATCACAACACTACGCAGGACATCAAAGAACTTTACAGCCTAGATGATTTTTTTGTGAGGCAGCAGCACTATCAGAGGTTTGGGCTTTGTGTTTTTTCCCTGATGAGTTAGAGGGCTCTGCAATTGTACAAGTGATGAGAATCTGACTGCAGAGACAGGTTCCTGCAGGTTACTTTAAGGTTTCCATGGGCCTCGGTAGTCCCCTTTCCTGCTGTAATACTACTGCCAGAACTCTCTTCTGCTGTAGAATATGAATATAGTGAAGGATATCTGTTTAGCACGACGCTAACCACTTTCTGCTGTTTGATTCCAGAAATGAAATACAAAGAACCAAATTTCACACTGAGAAGAATGTTTAAAGTGGAAAACACAGGGCAGCTGCAGATTAATGTGAAAACTGTGGAAATCAGTGGCTATACGTGTGAAGGATATGGATTTAAAGTAGTGAACTGTCATGAGTTTGCACTAAGTGCTAATGGTTCTAAAGACATTGTCATATTGTAAGTGGTTTTTCTTACATCTGAGGGGAGTCTTACATTAGGAATTCTGTATACCTAATTCTATTTCGTGGGACAACGATAGGTTAAATTCTGAGGTTTCTTTACTTAAACTTTGAGTGTTTGAGGGTTGTTGGGTTTTTTACAACTTAAAACATAACGTTTTTCTCTCTTCTTGCAAACACTGTTTGATTTTAAGTAACTATAGGTTTTCATGACTGACTCTAGTATTACTTTTATTACTATCCAGTAAGTATAACTTACTGAATTGTAATAATGATATTATATGGCTTTTTATTCATTTCTTTCATTTGGATTGTGAATGCACATGAGATCTAGATTTACATATGTTTGGTGCATTGCAGTATGTGAAAAGAGTCTTTAGTCTAAGAATTATTATTGCAATGCACAGCATTTTAGTCTTGACCATTTTGTCTGTTGCCATAATGATAAGGATTGTTGAATTCTGACAGTTTTTATTGTAAAAGATTTAGGCACCAAACAATGATCTTCTAAAACTGCTTGGATGTAAAGTTAACTACTCAGAATATAGTATCTAAAAAGTTCAGAAGATGCTTCTGTTCTGCAAGAGGATGTACAAGATAATTGCAGGCAGTGAAACTTCACTGGTTTTTCTGTAATGGTCTTAGTTTGGGGTGAGACAGGAGTGTAGCAGTGATGTTTTTGAAAAGGCATGCAGTTGTGAATTCAAGATGAAGTGTTTAAAAGCTATAGCTCACACAGCAGTTATTCCATTGCTTGCTTACAGCTGCTGTTAATTTTTTACTGCATTCATAGTTCTATTTTAACAGATTTGGTAGAAAATTAATTTAAGTTATAAATCTTCATGTGGTATATCGGGGTAATCTAGTATCAGACGTGTTATGCATAAGTGTTTATGAACTTAGTCAAACACATCTTGAGGTATTTGAAAGATACTCATAAGTATTTTTAGGCTAATTGCATGGATGATTATTAGTTGTACCAATAAGGCTGTTTGTTGTAAATGTTTGATTGAAATGCCAGTCATGGCAGTAATGGATGGAGTTGTTTTGTTTTTTTAAAAGTTATAAATAATATAACTTACTTCAAACTTCCATACTTTTCATATAAAGAGTTCTAATGTGCTGTACTTTGTTTTCAGGTTTACACCTGATTTCACTGCTTCCAGAGTCATACGTGAATTAAAATTCATCACTGCGGGAGGCTCTGAATTTGTATTTGTCTTGAACGCATCCCTTCCGTATCACATGTTGGCAACATGTGCAGAAGCGCTGCCCAGGCCCAACTGGGAACTGGCCCTGTACATAATCATCTCAGGAATAATGAGGTGTGTGTCTGTGTGTGTTCTTACCAGTACCTGTGCGCAAACTACCTCTGCTTGAATATAGGTTACAGAGGGGTATATGTGTATTCAGTACATGCTATAATTGGTGTAAAATTAAATGGGGTGAGGTCTAAAGGGACAAAAAATTAATAAATGCTCATATGGATTGAGTGTGAACAGTTTAAGGCTGAGAAGTACTGGCTTCCTACTCAAATTGAGGACAAAAAATCATACTTCTTGCTTGGGCCTATTTCCTTAAGAGTTGCATATTCCTGTTAATAACCCTGGTAAAGTATAGGGGTTTTTCAATAAATAATTCAGCCGAACTTGAACCAAATTAGGTATTAAAGCACTGCTAACCATGAATTCCCGTAGAAATTTAAGCATCCTCTTGGAGTATTGTGCTTTAGAGAGCTAGGAGGCAGTGACTGTAATGAGCTTAGCAGATGCCTTGGATGAATTTAACTTTGCTGCCACTTGTATGTGACAGACAACTGGTGATACTAATAATGGGATTTCTGAGAACTGAAGAGTATTGTTTGCAACACTGCACGCTCGGAGGTTATGTAGTAGCATATTAATGCACTTTTTTTCTCAGCAAACAGATGTGTTAGCTATGACTGTTTAAAATAGGAGTTGAAAGTTGCACTGTATTTTCCTAGCCTTAACTTCTACCTATCTTTATTTATTTGAAATCTGAGGTTATAAACAACGTGTCCCCGCTCACCTCTTGGTGGTGAGATACTTTTCCCCACTGCTCTTACCCAGAGAAAACCCTAGCATAGAAACTTCTCAGTATAGGTTGTTACTAGTCAGTAACAACAAATGCTTAGTGTTAAGCTTGTATCTTGGTGAGAGATGGATTGCTGCTCTAGATGCCTGTGATGGAAAAAGTGCTTTTACTGTGTGCTGCAGATCCAAAGCACTATCACAGATTTGTAATACTCCTCCCTTTTTTCCGTATTAAGATACTGGCTCTTCCATTTTGCAGTACTGTATTACGTAAATGTTCGGTTAGGCTGCCTTTCCTTCTAGGCATTGATACAAGAAATTGAGAAGATAAAAGTTACAACCTGCTGCTTTTTTATTATTATTTATTTTTCAGCACTTTCCTAAGTAATGAAACTGTATTTTCCTGACTAACAGGAAAATTATTGTTACTTAGGAAACTTTGTTTCTTCACCAACACTGCGTTACTTAGGAAAGTGCTGAGTGAGTACTTACGTGGCTATCTTCTGTATATTTGCTAGAAATTTGTAAGTTTACTTTCACTTTAGTCTATTGACAGAGTGAATAATAATGGTTGGCAGCTCATGGGTGTAGTTTGCTTAGATAATTCTATGTGTCCTGCATTTGTTAATTAGACTTTACAAAAATACAAAATCCGAATCCTTTCCCTCACTATTTTTCCTACAAGTACAAAACACACTTCTTAGCAGCAAACTAGAGAAGAGTGCTGCTAATGTGACCATTTCATAATACTCCAAGGATCCTGTGTATAGACAGCCTTTAATTCATGTAGGGGTTTGCTAGTTGCCACTAAAACAATACTTCCTTGTTGTTGCAAAGCTATCCTTAATTTCAAGGAATGAGCAACTCCAAGCGTTTGTCTAGTTCGTATTCTTAATGTGATAAGATGGCGTTTATTGTTACCTTCCCTGAAGCCCTGTTGTTTTGGATTATTACCATACTTGTGGCTCCAAATTTTTAAGTTCAACATGATAGGATATGTAAAAACACAACAAAGGAGCTAGTCCTTTTTGTGAAGAGCTTACTATCTAGGCATACATGTGTGCTTCCAGATGAAATCATGAGGGGAAAGAGGGATGTACCAAGGTCATTCTCGGGTGTCTAGACTGTCTTACTCCCTGCTGTGTGGTAGTCCTCACACTAATTTGTTTTGTAATCTGTGTGACATGAACACTTCAGGCTAGTTACTTTTTTCAGTAATATTTTTTTTTAAAAAGCAAAAAAAATCGCCACTGCTCCCACCAGCACCACCATACCAAAACCAGAAAGTGCAATTAAAAAGACCACAAAACAAGAGTTGTTCTGTTTGTCACTTAAAATCTGGTATTCATTTATCAAAACACTGAAGTTGGCCTATGTGGAGGGAGTTGAGTCCTTACCCAGAGAGTGGCAGAGGAGAAGCCCTCAGGGTGACCTTTTGCTGCAGCCTGCCCTGTCCGACCTCTGTGGAACTTGGCACTGATACTGTGAGGGGAGTGCTGTGGCACCGAGGGAGGGAGAGTGCCCCCCAACCCACCAAAGCCCTGGGCACTCCGTCCCAAGTTTGTGGAGCACCGTGGTGGTAGAGATGTGATGCTCTTGTTGGTATCGTTCCTGTGAAACCTTCCAGTAGCATCACGGATTACAATTAACTGGTGAAGGAGATGATTCTTACATCCCAAAGGTAATTCCGTTTTTGATGGTGTGGCGCCCAAGGCGAGCACTACTCTCGAGTAACAGTTTGTGTAAGCTTGCCTGAAAAGGTCCCCTATTTCCTTAACTTCTCTATTGCTTGTTAACATCTTGGATGAAAATTATCTTTCCTAGCTGCTGCCATCTGGTTGAGCATGTAGAATCCTTTTTAATCCCCAGGGCAGGGAAAAAACACTGATAACCAGCTATCAACAGCTGGCTTGGTCTCCAGAGTTTCTTGTATTTTTGGTAATAGTTAAAATTTGAAATATGATATCTAGACTAGATTCTTTTAGCTAAAATTAAGCAAGAGGTATCTCATCCTTTTGTGTGAATTGATGCTGGTTTTCAAAAGATTTGGCTTAGAACTGGCAGTCAGAACGGGAGGGAACAGAAACTGAAGTTGCTAGTTTAAAGTTCTTTTCACATAAACTTTCTAGGGTAATAGGCAAAGCAAGCTTTAGTCATTGCCACTGTGTCTCCTCCCTCCGAAACTCCCACCTGTTAGAAGATGAAATCCGTAGCAGTGCGATGAAGGTCTCTGCAGTGGTTTTATTGCTTCATTCAAAAATATAGTTCACTGCAGTGCGTTATGTAAGTGGAGAACTCCTAAACACGGTATTGCAGCAGATGCAGTTAGTTGTAAAACTCCTTGAAATAATGCTCTTAAATTTTACTTCTCTGAGCAGCAGTACAATTCTCTGCAGAGGGTCTCTGCTTTTAAAATGAAATTGCACCAACGAGCTGTGAGAGCTGCTGACCACTTGGATGCTGTTTTAGTATCTTAATTGTATTTCCTTTTTTACTTTTGAATTAATGTACTTGGCAACTGCGTGTCAGACTTGTATCTAGCTTCCATTCTCGGTGTTAGTGCCATGTATGTCATGCTAGACTTGTGTATTTTATGTTTCTATCAGACAGAGTTGTGGTTTGGATGCAATTTTCAGCTTTTCAGTACAAGATACAAACTTCATGTGTGATTAGATTCATTAACCTTAAAATGTTCAAAATTAAGAAATACTTAGATGACTGCCTCCCTTCTCTGCAGTGTGCTTTTCCTCTTGGTAATTGGAACAGCCTATCTAGAAGCTCAAGGAATATGGGAGCCATTTAGGAGACGCTTGTCCTTTGAGGCCTCGAACCCTCCTTTCGATATGGGAAGGCCACTTGATCTCAGGAGAATAGTTGGAATTTCATCTGATGGCAAGTACGTATACGTTTGGGCATTTTGTGAGATGTTTTCATCTTTTTTTCCTCTTTAGTTATAAGGCCAGTAAGAAAGTAATACTGCTCTTTAGAACAGGTGAATGAATAAAGGTCCTTCCAGTTACTTAGAAAAAGATAGCTTCAATAAAAAGTTGGATTTTTGTGATTGCGAGGAATATTCATCTTTTGGAAAGAAAGAAAGAAAAAACCCAACCAGAATCAAACCCTGTCAAGTTTCCTGTAAATATTCTTAAAAATGAAAGGTATGACTGCAGAAAAATTGCAGGCCAGAAGTTCCTCCCTTTGGTGTCTTTAAGTTAAAAAAAAAGATCTTCTCCTTTCAGTGTTTCCTCCAAGTACGTTGACTCATTTCACTGTGTTTTTGTTCATACGTACAGGCAGGTGAACAGGAAACAGTAAAGGCTACTGACTTGTCAAACAAGTTTTCGGCTCTTTTGTTGGTTATACACCAAGAACCAGTGTAGTTCAGGGTTTCTTTTGGACATAGCAGTGGGTTCTTTTCATGTGGAAGAATGGAAACATTGTAGAGTATATGACAACACTTCTTGTTCTTCCAGTTTGAATGCGCTTGGATCGGATTCGAATCACAGTTCATCCAGAGGGATCTATGGAGCAGGCAGTGCGTCTTCACGGTCCAGCACAGGGAATCATAAACAATGCAATGCAGCAGCACACCTTCACACCAACAGAAGTGCACCTGATGTTGAAAACATCAAATCCAAAACCAGTTCCAGCATACCTAATAGGACTTCAGCACAAGCAGCTTCCATGCAGTCAGTGAACAGAGCGGGCCCCTTCCCCTTGGATTCAGGTGCCACGGCTCAGAGTCATGCTGCGGGCAGAAAAGCCAAGGGGATGAGGCAGAACCAGCAGCCGCCGCAGCAGCAGCCGCCAGCTTTGGCAGAGCAGCCCCTCCAGCAGCCCCCAGCATCTGGGCCCCAGCAGCAAGAGCAACAGACTGAAAGTGCTTTGCCACAGCTACCGCTGCTCAGCCCACCTCATGGCGAGTGTGCCAGCAGCAGAAGGCACAGCTCAGAGGATTCAGATCTCACTGGGCTCATAGAAACTATGGAAAAAGACTTTGACCACCCAGAATCCCCTTCCCCAGATGTGTTTACAGAGCAGCCCCCATCTCCACTAGCAAAAAACAAAGGTAATACAATTCTGCTTTTTTTTAACAGGATGATTCATTATGTAAGCCAAGAACGAGATTCAATCAACTGTAAAGGTCATGTTTTCATAGCACGGAAAGTGATAGCGTCTCAGCTGTTCCCTGCCCTGCTGTATGGGCCTGTGTCTTGAGCACTCCCTTTATTTCATGGCAGTGAAGTTCTCTGTGCAATGCTAGGTTGTAGTTCTTAATGCAAAAGTTCTGGAACATTTTGATGTAAGCAAGCGTGAATATTTAGACATCTGACCCTCTGAAGAAGAAACATGCTTTTGGTTGCTACTCCTTTGTCTTTGGGTCAGCGTCCCAACCCTCCCACCTCCATCATCTGTGCTTGGGACTGCGGGTTGAGGAAAGGAAAAGGGAGCTGTCCTGGTGTGTTATGGAAACTGGGACAGGGAGAGAGGGAGGAGGGAAAGAGAGAGAGATGGGTAAATCCCTGTGGTATCGTTTGGGAATGGAATTCTTCATGCCCAGGCTTGCAGTTGTTGAAAATACTTGATGTCAGGTGGTCAGCAAATTAATATGACACCTCTGTTTATAAGTTGCATTCACCTTTGCGTGAGCTTAGAGCTGAGTTTGAATTGTTTATGCACCTTCTCAATTGTCTAATGCTTGAAAGAACGTATTGATTTTTGTACAGTAGATGTATAATGTTAAAAGTCTGAATGCGTCAGTTATTTTCCTTCTTATAAATGCTTTCTCAGAGTATAACTTCTATTTATGCTGTTTGTATTAGCCATTTCAGTTGTGTCCCAGAGTTATGTGGTTATAAATTTAATGTTTTGTTTCTAAATTATTTCTTCACTTTTTTCTAACAATGCTATTGCACAGAAATGGTACTGATGCTTGTTGCTTATTTGAGATAAAGTTAAGCAAGTGAATGGTGGGAAGGCACATAAACCCTGAAGCATCTGTGTGATCACAGTGCACCAAAGAGGAAAGCTTCACTCTTTTAAGTAGTGACGAGCAGAAAGTTTTTAATTAGTTCAGAGTGGATGTGATGAAGCATCTGGGCTTTCCAAGTGGAGACTCTGAAGTGATGAGAGCTTTTGGGATCCTGCTGAAATACACTACTTTTTCTGGGCTGATCTTTTTTAGTTTAGACAAGGGGCTGTGGGTGGGGGAATTAATCTTAAGAGAGTTATTACCAGTTTGGCAGGTATTCATTCCATGAAAGCTAAATGGTACTCCAGCAAATGGCATGGCTGTAGGTGAGTTTCATAGGCAGCATCTATGTTAGCAAGTAGTGTGGTATTGGAGCTCTGGAAAGCCAAATGGCTGGTAGCGAGGGTACGATGTCCTCATGGGGCATATCCGAGTGGATTTATGGTGGTAAATCCACTGGCTGATGCAGTCCCTGTACTGAATGCCTGAAAGGGCTGGGACCACTTCTGAAGTGCATCTCCCATCTGTAGTTCAACCTAAACCCAAACCAGCTCTTCCACTCAAGTACAGCTGTGCAACGTGGCTGCTGCACAGTATGGGGGGACCGCACTGAGTTTGGTTTCAAAAGCCTATTCCTGATCCAAATAATGTGGGGTACCTATGGTAACATTTTTGTACCTATAGCAGTTTCTAGCAGTCTGTGTATTGGGAACTTGTCTTAGCAAATAGCTGCTTCTAAGTGTTGATTACATTTCTCAGCTATATTTAAATCATTTTCTTGAGGGTGCTTCTATTGATCTGTCTATCAATTTCAAAAGCTGTTTAAACAATGATAAAATACTTAGCCCTTAATCACTTACGTGGGTTCCATTTTTTTGCCATTACTCTCCTTCGTATTACTTTCTTCTGATTACAAATTCATTGAGATAAATTTACATTTTTTCCTCCTGTTACGGAGGCTTTGCATCATTTTTACTTCGACGTGGTATACAGAATATTCAAACATACTCTGTATTGTAAAATATATTATGAATGTTACATTTTGCAATCTAGATAGTTCTATTGACCTCTTCATCATCTTAGCTCAATGAGTCAGATGTATGCATGTAGACTTCTTTTTTTAAAGACTTGTAGACAAGTTTTAGGAAAAAACCCAACAATATCTATAAGCTGGAACTTGGCTCATAAAAGCTCAGTGCATCAAATAAAACTTGCCCGTTTCCATTTGCCTTCTTTAAAAATGTAAAACCATAGAGGAAGTTCCGTTATCTATCTGGATCTACATACACACGCTGATATTTTCTTTAGATAAATAGCCACTGCTAGTCACAAACTTGTGCAGAAGCAGCAGCTTCTGGGCTGTAGCTGGTGGTCCCAGCAGCCTGGGCAGGGTTCCCATCTTTATAGTCTTCTCTTTCAGCTTCCTAATTCTTGGGCCCTAGCAGACTGCTGTGGAGGCTGTATTAGATTTTTGTTAAGCAGCTGCTTTATGTTACGTTGCTATGTCATGATAACATTTTACATAGATTTTTCTAGTGATGAACATTAAACTGTTTGGCAGTCCTGCACACAGACTAAGTGTGAAGCAAGGCTTAGAACAAAGCCTTCTGAGGCAAGGGAATACCCCCAGTAAGCCGAAAGCCAACCTTCAGAAAATCTCTGTGCAAAGATCCGCTTCTATTTACACCTTCATTTGCATTCACGCTAAAAAGATCATTATCTCTGATGTTTTTGTTGTTCTTGGTACTGAAAACATTGCTATTAAGCCTGAAAAAACCCAAGCAATTTGAAGGCACTGCCCTTTGATATGTATCTGGTATTTGCCAAAACACTGAAGGCAAATTTATGATTTGGTACAAACTTTACGTGAGGGATGTTTTGCCAAATGAAATACGACAGCTATCATTTTGCTTCCAGACTTAATTCCAACTTGTGCTGGTACAAATCCCAGAAGAGGCTGAATCCACATACTCAGCACAGGTTGAGTCTTTACTTGAGTGAACCTTCAGGTCCATCCTGGAAGCTGTGTGCAGGCACTGTGTGGCTTAGAAGTGAGAATGCTTAGTCTGAAGGGCAGTACTTAAGATCTGACTGGTAAAGGCATGTATTACATCTAATGAAAGGCATAAGAACATTGTGAATGCTGTCATCCTGCGAGAGAATAACAAGAGGTCATGGTAAGATGATGGTGACTCCACATACACACGTGCATAGTTTCTCTGTATTGGTGCTTTTTTTGATAACTTTTTTTACTCCCCAGGAGCTAATCCTGCCTTATTTTGCAAGCCAGGACCTCTGGCTTGATTTTGCAGGTTCTTAAACCTCTATTTTTTGGACTACACTATGCTACATTTTGGTTAGCCTGTAGAAATTGCAGGAAAAACATAATCACTTGTTCAAGTAGCATTATTTATTTATACATGGATTGCTTTAAGTAAATTTATTAAAAATCCCCTGGAGTGTTTTAACGTAATGTTTTCACTACTTTAAGATGCAGTAACACTTTTATGAGTCAAGCCAAACTATTTTACAGTCAACTTAGTCTCTTAGAATAGTCTACTATGAAAGAATAAAATATGTGAAGAGGAGAAATTATACTTGGGTGTGAGATTTTCAGGTTTGGGGGGGGGGTATATCTCTGCTAGACAAATACTATTAGTGATTTTTCTGATCTGCTGTAGTCTTACTGCAAGTTACCGTTGGTTTTTTTAACAGACAAACACGCTAATAATTTCTGTTCTTCATTTGTTCGGATGATAAACTTGTACCAGCTTCTGAAGCTTATGTTTAAACCTAGTCTTACATGAACTGTCAAAATGGATTCTAAGGAATGCCAGGATCCAAGCAGAGAAGAATCATAGGTAGCCAGGTGCCACTGTCTACAGAGAAGCAGTGGAGGTAGGGGGTTCAGGAGCATAAATCCAGCAGTGGAGATCGGGGTTCTTCGGGATTGATTCTGTTGCTCACATTTGATGTGAAGTGGCTGTAAACAGTTGGTGTATCAGACAACAAACTTCACAGGCTTAATCATGCGAGTTAGCCTCCAAAGTGAAGTGAGCTAGCCCATCTCCAAGTACTGCTGCTGAGAATCTGAAGCATCCTTATCTTCCTAGGGAAAGGGAAAACACTTCAGCGCAAGGCTAAGCCACAGAAGAAGCGGGAAGAAAAGGACAGAAGAGGGAAAGGAAAACAACAGGAGGACGAACTGAAAGATTCCTTGGCAGATGATGACAGTTCTTCAACCACAACTGAAACCTCCAACCCAGATACAGAACCACTTCTCAAAGAGGTACGGCACTGCTCATAAAAGGAGTCTCTTGTGTAGCTAGTGTGTCACCTGCTAGAGTAGGAATGCAGCCTCTTCCCCCCACCCCACCCCCAGCTTTCATATAATACCTAGCAAAGGAAGACTGTTAATTAAAAAACATCTTTCCCATTCCTTGTCTTCACTTCTTTATAAAATTTGCTCCTCTGCGAGTGTGAACATGCTTGAGTCATACAGTGTCAGGACTGACAGTGCCTGACTGGCTGTGGCTCGAATTGGCCACGTGTTGTCAGCAGCCCTGTGGTAATTGCCTCGCCAGCTCCTAGCCTATTTATTTGTTTGTTTTGCAGAACAAAACACCAGAGTATGGACACTAATTTTACTCAATAATTAAGGTATATGCTAAAACCATTCATGTCATCAGTTATAAAGGGTCAGTTTACTGGTGGTAGCTCGTCAGCAGGTAGTTAAATTACCTTTGGCAATACCCCCACCTTTCTTTAACTCATTTGGTTTACATGCTTCTAGGTAATAAACTAAAGCTCTAACAATTTGGTAGTGGCCAGGTTGCCATATTTTGTCCTGAAGCACGTGCTAGGGAACCAAAAAAAAGCAAAGGTGATCGCAAGGAGAAGAAAACCAAGCCTAAATTTTGTCATGTCTTAAATTTGAACTTTGGAAAAAAGATAGGGATTCTAGGTGGGGGAAGAAAGAAATCCATGCAATATATTTTAAAAGCAGCAATCTAGTAAGTTTCCATTTGAAAATCACCTTTGATTTTTCAGGATGGCTATTTGACAGTATACTTGGATTCAGAAAGTATTAGAAGCGTGGTTAAAAAAAATAATAAACTGACTGGCGAAGTTGCTCATATTCTTTGCTTTGTTGAAGAGTGTTTTAGACAGCCGGCACTGTGTACGACAGATGCAGTATAGGTCTCAGTACAGAGCTAGCATCTTCTGAAGTAAAATTGGAGGCTGTGTTTGCAAACATCAGATATGCTTGATGCATGTTAATATTTCAATTTCTGCTCTTCCAAATAGGAAGAAATAGATACCATGCTTTATAGGTATACTCATTAGGTAGTAAAAATGGACCTTCTATGCTGCAAAAATGCTCATGTTTTCAAATAGCATTCTTTCCTCAGCCCTATTTAGACTATGTATGTTGTGATGCAAGAGGGACTTTACTTTTCATTAATATTAACATGTTATTATAATGTCTTTTATAGGAGCCTGAAAAACAAAAGGGAAAAGTTATACCAGAAAAACCTGAAAATGAAACAGTCCAAGTAAAACAGAAAACTAAAAAACTGCTAACAAGTATCAAGAAAGAAATCCCTGTAGATGTGAAAAGCAGGTATGCGTAAGAAAGGCTCTTTAGTAGGGAAGGCTTTGTGCTTGAAGGGAAAGTGGATTGATAAAAGTCTGTGTATTTGGCTGTTGTGGCTGCCAGTGTGGCTAATGCCAACAGCAGATACCTTTAAGCAGCTTCCTCTTCCTTCCTGTTGTCAGGGAATGCCTGAAGTGTGTAAATAAATTATTTGATGGGAAATACAGCTAAATCCAGAGAAGAAAAATCAGTTAAGTGATGTTAAGCATTTTTTGACAGGTATCACATACACAAAATAGGGTTAATGTTTCTCCAGGAGTTTCTAGTGGCTGTGCAGTAAGCCAGCGCTAACATGAGTGCCTTTGGTTGCCCTTGGTGAAATGACAGCCATGTAATTTCCTTTTTTATATCGCAGGGTAAGATCAGAGTCGTGGATATGTTATTAAAGGAGGCTGCTGCTGCTGGCAGTCCCTTTCCCTTACTGGCAGGTGGTTGATTGCAGATGATAGAAAGGGCAAAAATGAAGAACCTACTATATCTGGTTCATTCTGAAATAGTATTCCAAAATTCTGAAATTAGATCAGTATCCAAGTGCCACAAAAATAAACTGCTGGACGAGGCATGGTATATTTGCTTGTGTTTTCCCTGTTGCTGTAATTAATACTGGACTAACTGGATAAGTAATTAGTATAAATCAATTTTCTTCACAGTGTTTCTGAAAATGCTGCCTGGCAAAGTCTCCTCCTTAGTGTATTTATTCTTACATTAACTACTTGCCTTTATCATATAAATCACAAGTTCGCTACATGTGACAATATTCAAAGGCCCCATGAGAGCTGGTTTGGAATTCTTCTGCACAAAATGGATAAAATAGCTTGGAAAAAAAAAAAATACGGCCAAAGGATTTTGGTGGTAATAGTTTCACGCCATCAACTAAACGATGATCCTGTACATCCAGGGCAGTAGCGTATCAGGAGCACGTGATCTAACAGGAGTGTGTGGGGGCAGACTGCCGGTTGCCATCTCTTGTTGCCTATATATAATCAAGCAGGTTTTGTAATCCTGGAGCTCCAGGATGAAGGTTTCTCCTGGAAGGTGAGTGAGCACTAGTAAGTGTGTAGAGCGGTACAGGTAGAAAATGAGCTAGGGCTAGGAAGGGTGGAGTTGCACACAGGAGAAATACAAAACTCTGCTTATGTCTAGCTTGGAAGATGAGCACAAGTTTGACATAAGGAAGCTGCAGGAGACCAGTCTTTTCCAAGACCGTATGGTGCACATATACTTACATGTATAAAATAAAAATATAAAATCTTCTCTTCAGCACTTCAGAGAGCTTAAAAATAAGTGGATCTCTTGTTTTCATTTAGTTCCATGGAACTGTCGTATGCTCCCCCGCTGGAAAACAAGCAGCGTAAAACCTTTCCATCCAAGATATCTACACAGCACCTCTTGACGAACGGGTCTAAATCCAGAAACCTCCCCAAAACGAGAGGTAGTGTGAGGCTATTTTTTATGAATACCTCGGGAGTTTTATTCAGCTGTCTGTAACCCCTCTTGAGTGCTTAAATCTAAGTCTGGCGTGCGAAGAAAGCTGCTCAGTTTACTATCCACAGACTGGCTTTTCTTCTTTTGTTTTAATAGGCCCGAACAGTAAGTTAGTGGAGAGCAGGCCATCAGTATTAGCAAAATTTCTCCCCAGTGGTTCTGGTCAGGAGCTAGGAAACACCAGCAGCTCAGAAGGGGAAAAGGATTCTCCACCACCGGAGTGGGACTCTGTGCCTCTTCACAAAGCTGGCAGCTGTAAGTAATCACTGCAGGACAACAGAATTAGTCATCTGGAATGAGTATCCATAGGTAGGCTTGGTCTGTTTGCAGATCTTCCCTTTTTTTTTTCTTTTTTTTTTTTTCTTTTTTTTAAAAAAAAATTGCATAATTGTGCTCCCGTTTCCTGCTGTAGGCCTGATATTGATAGCATCTGGTACAATTTGGGAGGTTTGAAAACCACATGGGCAGAACATGGGCCATTCTGCAGTTCTTCAGTGATGAACAGGATTTAGAAACTGCCAGGGAAATAGAGGAAATGAGAATTATCACTCGAAAACAAAATGTATTTTTACAGCAGAAGAGGTTTTGCTTGGTCAAATCTGCTGCCGCCAAAGTTGAAACTAATTAAATGATTTGCCCTTGAGAAGGAACAATGAAAATGCCTTAATGCAGTGGTTAGCGTGGGACACTATTATAAACCTTTTGGTTGTATTGTAAGTCCCTTGTGTGGGAACCGAATCACTTGGTTGCATGTGAACATAAAGTCATCCTTCTCCTCTGCGCTCACTTAGAAAGTTTCTTTCTTCTGTACAGATCAATTTATCTTGGTGCTTTTATTGCAAAATAGTCTCTCTGAAAACGGGTAGTAAACCTGAATAATGATAGGTGGGGGTAGAGAAGGAGCACTTCTTCCATCACTGGGGCCAGCCTTTGTGGTAACTCCTCCCTTTGAACAGAAGGGGTGGAGAAGGTGGGGAAGCCTCTTGCAATGTAAGTACTACAGGAAGACGTGTCGTATTTCTCTTTGCAGCTACGGACAACCTTTATAAACTCTCTCTGCAAACACTGAACGCAGATGCTTTCCTGAAACAGCGACAGCCCTCGCCAACACCCGCCTCTCCATCTCCTCCTCCTCCTCCTCCTCCCGCGTTGTTTGCGTTTGGGCCACGAGGAGGCACTTACAGCAGCATTGTGAACAGCAGCTGCAGCAGGTGGGTCCAGACCGAGCACAGGACGCCTGTGGAACCCATGTGCTTCACACAGTGCATCTCCCTCTTCTCAGAGCCATTTCCTCTTCCCATGGAAACTGTTTTTGCAGACAACACTGTGCATATCTTACCACGCTATTTATATTTTTTCTGAGGTTTCTTACAACTTGGTAGATTGGAAAAAATGTACAATTACGTGAACTGTTGAACTGTTAATGTTTTCATGAATGCTATCTTCAGTTGCTGCTGTTTTTATGAAACTGCTGAAGTCCAAAACCTTACTTTTTTTTACTTTTTTTTTTTCTTCTCCTTCAAGTGAAACGAAAAGCAAGCAGCCTAATGGTACTAAGCATAAGCTGGCAAAGGCAGCTTCTCTTCCAGGCAGGAATGGTAACCCCACTTTTGCTGCTGTAGCTGCAGGTTATGACAAGAGCCCAGGTACTAGAACCAGTTTGAAGTTCTAAACATTTCTGAATATTCTTTTTTATTATTTTTTATTTTACTTGTTTTATGCATACATATTTATTATTATTTTTCTTGCAGGTGGCAGTGGTTTACCAAAGGTTTCTCCAAGCAAGACAGATGTTTCCAGCAATATCAGCATTTCCCACACAGTTGTTGACAGTGATGGCTCTGACAGGTAATTTTTATATTCTCTAGGCAAATACCTAGGCCCCTAGAAAAGAGGATTGTAAGCTGTTAATGGCATTTTGAAGCTAGTGACAGAGTTAATTCCATTTCCCTTTTTTTTTTTTTTTTTTTTCTTTTTTCTTTTTGGTTAAACTGTTTTTTACAGTCTGGGCACAGCATCTCTTACCTTGCAAAAAAAAAAAATAGAACTTAAAGAGTGACTCAAAAGTAGACAGAAGGATGTTCTGGATGTGATGGGGACTTTCCCCACCTCATTCCAAGTAACTCAACAATCTTGTGTTCCCCAGGCATCCAAGTATGAGAAATTAGCTTGGTTTTTCCAGTATTGAGTGAGGAGTGTGTACCAAGGGCACCTGAAATAGTTTACAGGCACAATATCTTGCTGTGCAGCAATGTCTTTCTCTCCTGGTTTTAACAGAGACCAGAACTACCACTGAGCTTTGGGATACAAGTTGAAGCAGAATATAGGTGCACTCAGTCGTGTGTGCCCCAAGGCACGCTGTCTTTTCTGACGTATCTTGGCAGTGCCTGTCTATCTCGGTTGTAAAAAGCAGTGAGCATTTGGTAACCTTTCTAGAATAGGAGAGAGACTTGAATCCAAGTTTCAGTATGCAAAGGGATTGCTTTTCCAAGCAAGTTTTGTGGGTGGGGTTTTAGTTTGGTTTTGCAAATTTTTATCGCTGGTTCCAGTGAACTCATCTGTATTTTCAAGAAACTTGCCCAGAACCTGGAGTGTGAGCATTTGTATCCCTTCTGAGTGGCTCTAAATTTTCTCTGCTTGTCAAAAAAACAGCACTATGGCTTGGACTCTGTAAGTTTTATGAAAAACTGATCAAAAGAGCTACTTTCAGGTTTGTGTTGAAGCTCAATTTACAGGTTAAAAAGCATTGTCTATAGCAGTGTGTTTGCTCCAAGCTGGTTATATACACAGGAAAATGGTATTTCACTGAAATCTTTTGTTAAAACAAAAATAAGCTGATTTTCTAACTCTTGGTCACGATTAAATGTATCTACAGTTAAATATATATGCACACACACATTTGTACATATACATTTGTATATGTACAGCAGGAAGTTAATATTGTCGGTAGTACTGTGTTAATGAGTTGTGTGTTGCTTTCCCATTACTCCATAATACTTAGTTCGGGTTTGTGGAGCCCTATCAGCAATCCCAGCAGTCCCGACTTCACACCTCTCAACTCATTCTCTGCATTTGGACATTCTCTTAACTTAACTGGAGGTGAGTTTTTGCTTTCAAATATTTTTCTGTATTCAGATACAGGTAAAGAAATGCTGTGTCTCCATTCCACTGGTCTAACTACAGACAGTGTTACCATCCCTGTCCCCAAAAAGAATGCATGTTAAAAATTTGGTGGTGAATATATTATGTGTTTTAGCCCAGAAAGAGTTAGTGGAAACTTTTAGAGTGTTTGTTGGGCTAGAAATACTCATTTTTGAAGTTTCTCTGTTTCAGTAAAATTACTTTATACTTGTTTTTTCCTTAATCTTCCTCCCCCATCCCTCCCCCTGAAGCTTTGCTGTAGGTGTCAGAAGTCTGCCGCTACACCTGTAGTTTCCTGAACATTTCACGCCTGCATAAACCCACTGCGCTATAAATGAGGCAGTGGCCCATCCCTCACCTTGATTTCCTCTAGTGTTTGTTTAGCTGCATTATGAATCGATGCATACTAAACCCAGCAATTCATTCCTGCATTTAAATATTTAGGTAAACTTTCCATAAGTGACTACTGGGCCTTGATGGAGGCAGACTATGGCGCAGAGCATGGATGCTCTGCGTACTGACAGATTTGCCTACCGTGTTAAGGGGGGTGTGGTATTTTTTAAGGTGTCTGCAACAGGTGATAAGCAAAGCAAACTCCGTAGGTGGCATTTGCAAAATGGATTGTACATCTACTAAAAAAAACCTGCTGTCCACTGAAAAAATTGTTTGTCTGCTGGAAAATGCTGGGGGTCTGCAATCAATGGCAGCTGCTGTTCTGGGGTTCTTTCATCTTCACCGGCAACACTTGGCACCAGCAGCTCTGAGGGATGGCAGTAAGGTGCCTGGGATCAGTTCTGTGTGCAGGGACCAGGCAAACCACAAGTGCTGGTGCTGCCCTCTCCATCTCAGAGCCAAGATGGTGAGGTCTGGGCTGGGACACAGCCAGTGCTGCCTCCTGTACCAGGAGTTCCCTGGGAAGGGAGTGCTGCAAGGCAAATGAGCAGTGCGATTATGAGAGGCTCCTTCAGCCCAGTCACTTACTCCACCCGCAGTTAACTTGCTCTGAAGAGATGTCAGGACCCTGTGGTATTGCTGGGCTTCTGCCTGGCTCCCCGAGTGCTTTCGGGTCAGTAATACCATGAACCACAAATCCCATAGGCTGATACTGAATCATACACTTTGTAAGCATAGAACTTTCTTCCCTACCACCCCCAACCGTGATTCTAACTCTAGCTGCTGTCTGATGTAGGGTATGTGAGATGAGATCTGTGTTACTGTGTGACCTTTTCTAAATCTCAATTAAGGCACTGCAACAGGACCTGCTAGAAAAATGTGGGAAATAACTGTGAAGAGTATTAGTCTGCTGTGCTTCTTGGAAAACGAGGAAGAGTGATGTACTCAGTTTTCTTTCATTTTATTTTTAGAGGTTTTTAGCAAACTTGGTTTAGCTCGATCTGCTTATGGGCAGGATGTTCAGAGGAACTGGAGTGAATTCAACAATGTTCCATCATCCATCTGGGATCCTTCAGCTACGGATTCTGTACCCTCCTGGCCAACAAGCTCAAGTTCCCCAACTCATACAACTGCAGTAAGTATTCGGTCCAAGTACAGCATTTTATTACTGTTACCAACCTGTTCTATATCTGCCATCTAATTTAATTTTGAGAATTTTTAAAGCTGGGTAGGAAAGAAAAAAATCAACTGAAGAATAAAGGAAAGTTAAATGTATTCATCTTTCTGTGTAGTTCAGTTGACCTGGCTGTTGGACTGAGAGTGATTAGCCTGCTCCCTTGCAGATGATGAATCCATGTAAATGGCTTCACATAAAAGTATCTCTCATGAGAGCATCTTGCAGTACTTACAAAAGTGTGTTCCATTCCCACATGCGTCAGGACTGTAGAAAGAGCTTCTGTGCCATGGCTGGACACTGCCTCTGTCACTTCCAGTTTGATGGACAGTTGCAAAATAGCCAGTATGGTAACTTTTTCAGCCTTTGATTCTGCTTTCTGAATCCAGTGTTGCACCTACTTGTAAATTAACAAAAGGTAAACCCCTCCTTATCTAAAAGACCGCAAATGTATTCTTTCCAGCCCAGAAAAATAACTAAAGAACTGAGCATAAGGCAAAGCCTTTAAACTGACTACTAATTTTGATAGAGTTCTTGACTGTACCCAAAGAAGAAAAAGCATCTTTTACCCAGATTGTAGCACTGCACTCTCATACTTGTGCCTCTCTCTGTCAGAATAAAACTTACACCACAACAGCTGTCTTCAGTGCCAGCTGAAATCGTTCATCTTGTCTTCTAAAAATGTTTTTGTAGTGAGTAAGAGGCAGTGTTTACTTCACCTGGTAGCAGTTCAGATGGAGTGGGGGAAGGCGAGGGGCAGGGGAAGCTGAAGAAGGTCACACAGCTTGTTATAGACACACACTCACTGATCTTGTCCTTGTAATGCGGTTACAACCGTAGCTATAACTCACTATAACTACGTAAGGAGAAATTTTTGCTTTTTGGTCACACAGAGGGCAGATTTCTCAGTGTTTGATAGAAGGAGGGATTGAGGACAACCAGAACAATCTCTCTAGCGCCTGTTTCCTGGCCGTTCCTGAAAAATATTTGGAAATGTGTTTCAGGAGGCATCAAGATGGAAGCCAGACAAATGGTATAGAAAATTGTCTGTCTCTCCCTTCAGATACTTCAATTTTGGGGGAGGAGTGGCGGTGAACACAAAGCATTTTAGCTTATTCAAGGGGAAGATCACTTAATAAACAAGAAGCAACAGATAGAAAACATTCAAAGCCTTTTTCATGATAGTGATCTTTTCCAAGTGCTTGTGGTGAGCCAGAACAAGAAAATTTGGCTGTTTCTGTTACTGAACCTCCTTGCTCTTAAGTGCTAGGTAAGAGAGCAGGTACCAGGCCAGGGCCCAATCCTTCTTTCTGGCACAAGAGCCAAAGCTGTTCTCGCAAACAGCACTTATATAGCAGCTTCTGTGTTAGCCTCTTTTCTAGGAAGGTTTGTGGGGAATTGGTTTTGATCATTCTCCTTCCTTATTCTTCTTGCTTTTTCATTTTATGCACAATTCTGCTTCTATACTAAAGACTGAGTCCCATCTCCCCTCAGGCCTTGCTGCACTGCTGGTACTTCTTCCTGAGTTACTTTCTAACCACAGCCCCGTACTCCTCTTTCCTCCATCTCCCTGCGTGTAGTTCTGTCTGCCAGCCACTTCGTACCTCCCTCAGGAGTAGCAGTCTAGTCTAACATACTCTGCTCTGCCATTCCTTTCCTGGCTGCTTCTACTTTATGAGCAATTACCTTTCCATCAGATTCTCCCAAACACTTCTGGGACACGTAGGAGTAGTTTCTAGCTGTTAACTGCAACAGAAAATAGGGAGGACTTTTAGTGTTAGGGTTGGTGTTTGAGCAGCAGAGTGAGCGTTTCCTGCTGTATACTTAGTAGTCTAACACTTGTATAGCTTAAATATAACCATTATAGTTATGTAACAGTAATAAACTGTGACCCTAGTTTGGCTCAACATCTCAGTGACATTGGAGAGTCCTAATGGCGTTGGCCCAGTTAACCCCCAAGTATGCTCCACACTCCTGTCCAGCCCTCAGTATTAAATTCTGTGAGGAGCCTTTGGTAGTGTGTCAGTGTCCAGATACCAGTCAGTGTTCAGGTATGATTAGACTGAGCATAGCTTCTTCATTCCAGGGGAGAAAATAAAAACCTGAATTGAAGACATTTTCAGAGTCTACCTTGTTTACTTCTCTAAAGGGACTTTTATTTCAACCTTCAGATGCAAAGTGCACCGATACTGGTTATCCTTTAGCGTGCATTATTTGAGGGCAGAGATCTTGGGAAGGGATGCCCTATGTCCACCCAGTAAATCCAAACATAAGGATGTTTGTACCTTACAGCACTTACTCAACAAGCCCACTGCCTTTTGGATGTATCAAGTTTACTGTATATTTGCAAATTGAATTTACAGCCTATGTACATTAAATCTGTTGGCGCTGAGGTATGTAGCGCGTTAAGCCTACATGTAGCAGGGTCTGTGCTAATATTAGCATGAAAGTTACGCTAACCTTTCTCATCTCCCTCTTTGGCTGCTTCCGGATATCACTTTCCACTGCACCATGGGTTAGATTCCTCTGCTTGTTGCTTGCTACTGTTTGGACTTTAATAAAACAGTTGACAAAATCTGGGCCTTGATCACTTCTGCATGTGTTCTCTAGGCCTCCTGTACCTGTCTTATGCATCCGCAAGGCATCTGTGACGTGTTGCAGTATACCTGCATCTGCTCCATGACAGATGGCCAGTTCTCCAGTCCCCTCTCCCTTCATCTGGAGAAATTCTGGATGGCAGGGGGTGGGGAAGGAGGGGGGAAGTATGTGCTAGGAATATGGGGATGTACAGTGGGGCTGAACGCAGGTAGGTTCATCCAAAATGTACAATTTGTACCAGATACTCTGAATAGAAGAAGATAAGTTTGCAAACAGCCAAAAAAGGGTCAAGGCATAAACTTTGCTGCTACCTTCCATTACAACTTGAATTTTGTTGTTTTGTCAAGACTTGAACCGTGCTTATCTGTCTCATTCTAACTAGTTTAATTAAGCTTGAGCTTTTTGGCCCTTGTGTGTTAAAGCTTGAATACTAGTAGTGCTTAAATTAGTAGTGTTATGGGGATGTATAAGCTCAAACGAAATCAGCTTACAAGCCTGCAGTGTAATTGCACTCTGCAGCCTGTCTGGTGACAGTTAGTTGTGTGGTTCTTCTGGGCAAGCTTCTAGTAAAGGGAGTTCAAATCTCCATGTTGCAGTGAAGATGGAAGGGGTCTCACAACAGGCTTGCTGCTGCTTAGATACTTTTCTTTTTTTTTTTTTTTTTTTTTTTTGGGGGGGGGGGGGGTGTAAAAAT
>JAVJGJ010000014.1:69741363-69758501 GCA_035590215.1 Microhierax caerulescens | reverse complement strand
GGGAAGCGGCGGCGGGCCCCGCGGGGGCGGGCAGGGGGCAGCTGGGGGAGCCCGGCCGGGCAACGGCCCTTCCCGCCCCCACTTGCCGCCTCGAGGGCCGAGCTGCCGGCGCGCGGGAGTGCCGCGTGCCTAACGACCGTTCCCGCCCTGCACCAGGCACGAGCCGTTTATAGGCCTTGGGTCTCGGTGAATCGCTTCGCGGGCGTTAACCAGTCGTTACCGGCTGCCGTTAGGCGCCGATGGCTGCCTGGTTACATCACGGTCACGGGGGTGAACGGCGCCCAGCTGGGCTGCTCTCCCCAGCGTCACACTGGTACACGGCGCACCTGGCGCAGGGCCCAGGCGGCAGCAAAACTTACTGATTAATGGTTTGACTGATCGATTTTAAAGCTCGATGCTTTGATGTGTGTATTGAAAAAAGCTCTATGAGCCCGCGTGCAGCTGCAGACTGAAGCAATTAAGCACACGTGGTAGTTAACGGGGTCGGGGCTTGTGGGCAAGTAACTGCTTTATATTCCAGCTCTATACGCCTTATCATTAAAATTTTGATTTAAAATTAGACCGAGGATTTTCTAAAACGTCTCCCCTTCTTCCCACGCCATCCAATTAGGATGTACTTCCAAACTCCCTTTCAAATGTTTTTTTTTTTCCTGGGAATCCCAGTGTAGTCTCAGCAGAAAAGGTTTCCAATGACCCTGATGGAAGCACCAAGAAAACTCGGTGTATTCCCGCCCCAGACGATGGCTGCTGCTCCTGACGGAGACACTGGAGGGCCCCTCCACCTCGCTCCCTCAGGAACAGTCAACGAGCAATGGTTTGGGGTTAGGGTTAGGTACGTAATGAGACACCATAATAAACCAGCATGTTTTCTCAAGTATTTTGACTGCAAGGTCCAAAACTTTACAATAAATTACATTAGGGGATGTACAGTATGCTCCTTATGGTATAAAATGTGTAAAATACACATCTGCAGAACTTTACATTCAGAATGCTTGGGGTATATGCACAAATACAACACCCACCCCAAAAAATAGGAACTTCTTGATGCTGAAGTCCATGCGGAATACAGAAAACATCAGAAATTATAGGACCAGACTGGCAAATAACATACAACTTCATATTGGCACAACTTAAGGAAAAAAAAAAAAAAAAAAAAAAGGATGCCTGGCAGGGATACCAGGCTCTTAGAAACGGTGTTTTCACACCATCAACTGATCATGTTGGACAATACTGAAAAAAGTAGAGCACAGCTGCACGTGTCACCATCATGCTGCTGAAGGGAAGCAGCTGCAATGGGCAAAATATTTCATTAATTGGGAGCAGAAAGTTTGCCTGACGCTTAAAATAATGTGAAAGAGGTTGCTGTTTAGTTAAGCTTTCCCATTTGTAGCCTGAAAGTCTTGTCATTCATTAGGGAGAACTATTTTAAACAAAGCCAGATGGAGTTGGCAACAATATACAGATATAAAATTTCTGAGGTGGGTCTCAGAGATGTTTAGGAATTCACAAACTGAAAAAGCTTACGCTTGGTCACCAAAATCACCTACAATTTCTTCTAACGAGGACTTTTTCTGGTTATTCAATTGTCTTGCTATTTTTTTTGTTGTATTTTTCTCTGTTTTTTATTCTCTCATGCATTTTTTGTGTTACATCTATTAAATCTTCCTCTTTTGTCAGAGCACGTTTCAGACTTTTAAGACGTTATATTTGCAACATCAGGTAAGCCCTTCTGAAGTGCAGCTAGTGCCCGTATGCAGAAAGCTGTACTAGAGCTTCAAGTCCCATCTGAAAGCTGTCACACAGAAGTCACGGCAAAGAGATGAGGTGAGTTCTGGTTCCACACCAAAGCACGCGGTCATTGCTGCTCCAGGCAGCTCCCCATAGCATTGTTTACAACCCATGGACAAATATACGCCCTTCGTACAGCCACAGTTCCACAGGCAACCTGGATTCACAGTCACCTTGGCTTTTGAATGAAGCAATCTTTATGGACACACGTACATCTGCTTCAAACAAGTGACTGTTTCTCTAATAGCTCAGAATACCTCTTAAAAACGTTAAACTAGCAATCATCTTTTATACACCTCACCTTTTTAAAGTAAAAAGAACACTGGCAGATACTTTTTTAACACCAATTTAAGATTTTGGAAATACAGATATGTATATATATGCACATGTATGTATAAGCATTTTCCATTTGCAATTTAGGAATTCCCACCTGTGAAGCATCTTCTCTTTCTGCATTTTGAATGAAAGCAGCATGGTTTTTTTTTCTGGTACTGGTGCTGTGTAACCAGAAAAAATAATTTATTGAGCCCAACCTGTAGTCCTCAGTCCTCTTTAACGCTAATAAAATTGTATTTGGCAGTTCTCAGACATCCATTGACAGCAGAATTACATTTTAATGTTCTTAATATTTTACAGAAATCAGAATACTCTGGATTACTGTCTTTTACACTATTATATAAAACTCATTTAACCTGAAATCAAAATGACAATCAACAATAACAATGTATCTCTGCTGAAAAGTAGCTCATTTGCTAAAGCTGCTGGAGGGATGAGTTGGCTGAAGGGGAAGCAGCAGCTGAGAAGAAGTTTATTAATGGAAGGAAGAGTGAAAAACAAAGAATGAAGCTCAGGAAGGTTTTACAGAAAAATAGAAAAAGTACAAAAAAAGTAAGAAAAAACCAGATCTCACATAGCTTCTTCATTTAACTGTTGCTGCTGAACATATAGCATGTAGGACAAACTGGTGCCTGACAACTACAGAAAATTGATAGCAGCTGTACTTCAGCAGGGTTTACAAGTAGTGACTTCCTGACTTGCATTATCTCTGTAATATATCACCATACACAACTTAGCTTAATATATTCTCCAGCAGATAAAGCACATCAAGTCAAGGAATCCCAAAGCTTTTATTTTAATTTACCACAAACGTAGTAAAAGTAAGCCACTATTCGTTATTCTTGTCAGTTCTTTATTGGTTTTCATCCTAAAGACTAGCACTTTTACAGCATACATGGATCGGATGAACTAGAATATATAAAACAGTAGCTGTATGTTTATGATATATTAATACTGCCCAAAACCAAATAAATAAAAATATTTCAATGCACAAAGCCTGGCAGATACAGTCGTGTTGGGACAAAACAGTGTTGTATTATACAATAATTTTACATGTATAAATGAAACAAAAGGCAACTGTGCTGTAGGTACTTTCACAGAACATACACAGAACATACTTGGCAACAGTTTTCTTTTTTTACCTTTGTATGTTTTATAATTTAAAAAATGTACTCAAAAAAGAACATTAGACAGAACGTCATTTTACAGTAATCCTTAAATTTGCCTCTCCTGTGCAACAGAAAAGCTTACTTCACCCTTGTGAAGCATCCTATGTGGATTTCAAGTTTCACAGTTTTTCTTTTTTGATGAACCGCTCGAGATCTTCCTGTTCATTACGCCCTTTAAACAAGCCCATTGGTGTACAGGTACTGACAATGGCGTATATATAAAATGTTAGCTGGACAACAATGTTTCACATGTAAGCATACTGAAATTGGAATATTTTAAACAAAGTAATGCAGTACTTGAGACTGGTAGTCCACCACTTTAAAAAGGTGAGCAAAAACCATGCACATACATACAAAATTCAGCAACCTTTTCTGATTACATTGGTATACAAAATAAAGAAAGGATCGCTAAGCTCTAGAGTAGATCAAATGATTGTTGGCCACAGTCTAAGAAAGTGGCACTGCTAATTGTTACAATAGACCTCTTGTTATTTTCTTTTGAAGCTGAACATTGGAAGATTTTTAGTGTAACAATACAGGACTTAAAATATAATTAACTATGTTTGAAATATATAAAATAAAATTATCAACTCATAAAAACTAAGGGATATAAAGAGTATAGTTTATAAAAAAATAAATATAGCATTTAATAATGGGCCAGGGACTGAAAGTTGAGCAGAACTAATGAAGTAACATGTCTAAAAAGATCCTGTTGAAAAGTTTTTCACCATATATTTGTTAACTTATTAGCAAAAAAAAAACCCAAATCAACACTTATTGACAAACAAGGTTTGTAAAATTTCCAAGGGACTGTTCTACTGTAGATGATCTGTTCAGACCTGGGATAGGTACTAAAACACACCGATTTTGCACAAAATTCAGTTTTTTGTTATCCTAGAGAGACTGAAAGAATGGTGACAACCCAGTTCAGCAGAACTCTCTGACTTGGCTTTGTGACATGCTGCTCAGTGTTAAACTGCAAAAAGCAAAATGCAAAAACTGCTAGACCTGTAACCCCCAAACCTACATGGGAGCAGAATGAACATGACTGATTGATAGAGCAGTGACAGCACAGACAAACATCAGTGAGAGGGAGAAAGAAATCAGAAACCAGCCATATACTTACCTGGCTGTTGCTACTCTCACAAGAATAAATGGGCAAGTTTTTCTATTCTAAAAATTACATCCTTAGAAACCAAGAAGGAAAAGGCATAGTGTGCTGAACAAAGCTAGCTAGAGATGCCTTAATCGTGTTTAAATTTGGAAACTGATGTTTAGCTGCTTTTTAAAGAGGTATCTCAGCTTCAAAGGCGTTCTTTGGGAGATTATTTCTGAGGAGATCTGTTGAACATTTTTTATCAAATGCTATCAAACTGATCGCCTTAGTCATAAGCTAGAATGCATCTGTGGTTCTCATGCAGTAGCACGTGAGCAGTTCCTTTCTACAAACACAGGGCATCGCTACTTTCCTCTGAAACACCCTGAAAACAGTCATACTTCCCACGCCCTCCCAGGGTTCTGAACATCTGTCCAGGTAAAATGCAAAAGTACACAGAAACTAGTTTTGATTTTGGAGGAGCACATATGTGCTGGGCACTTTGAACACTTTTGTATTGACGTACAAAATAAAAAAAATGTTAAACACGAATCAAAAAAACCTTAAGTTCCCCAGATATTAATGCTTACAATCCAGAAGTGGTATAAAAAGCCATGGGTAAAAATGTGTTCATTAATATACAGTACAATGGAACATAAGGGATATGTCACGTGCAACATCAGCAACTTGCTTATTGCACTTGCCTTATAGTAGGGAAGGGCAGGGGGAACTGTTGCTGGCATTAATTATTAAGTATCATTATGTTTCTGAAACACATTTTAAAATCAGTTAAGATGTGTGCCCAAGTCCAAGTCCTTATCTGCCGAAGGCGATAGGAATTTGTTTCATTTGAACAGAACTAGAAACTAGATCTTCACACTCCTGGCCTTTTATGTACTGTTAATTTTATAAATGAAGATGACATCCTATACACAGTAACACAATTTACACTCCTGGCTTTTATTGTGCTGATTTATTTTTTTTTTTAAGTTAAACTTCTGTTTCTTGATTGTAACAATGCATTCTACAGTTATTAGACTGTCTAGGATCCAATCCCTTTTTATTTAAAACTTCTAGAGTTTTACTCTCAGTTTTAAAAAGTTTATGAAAAGCTCAATCTCAAGTCAACTCAGTATAAAAAGATGTTATGTGAAACAGCTGCCTCAATGCCGTTCCTAGAGTTCGTGCCCATCCAGGAGGTACCTAGCTATTTGCATATAGGTAATTATTAAGTAGCACAATATCTGGTCACCTTACATACAGTGAAGGCTATTTAAATGGGCAGAGAGTCATCACACTATTCTCAAGCTAAGGTGTCAATAATTGTTACTATAGATTCCAATTCTGTAAGTAACATGCTCTGTATAACCTAGTGAAATGTACAAAAAGGTTATTTATCTCTTCTGGATGACAAAATCATGTATTATTCTAGAGTGTATCCACATGTTTTAATGGAACAGCAATTAAAGGACATAGTAAGCTTATGTTTCAACTTTTCCATAAGTTCCTTCTGGAGGCCTGTAATACTTTGGGAAAGCCTTCAGTTGCAGGGAATTAAATGCATACTTGCGACATCCAACATTCTTCATTGTATTTTCTCGCCGACAACCCTCACTGGGGAAAAAAAACAAGCACAAAAAAATGACAGCAGTAAAAAGGAAAAAAAAAAAAAAAGACTTAAACTAAGATGAAATGAACTGGTTATTTTATAGCATTAAAAAAAAGTTGGTTATATTTAATGAGCGTTTAATTAATTTGCCACTGCAAATATTAAAAATGATGACTCATCATACAATGCCAGTAAGAAGCACACAGAATGGACACATGCTATGTCTGATTGCTAGTTTTGCATTTCTAAAAAGCAGCAGCGGATCTACTGAAAAAGTTCTTTCATGACAGTTTCATGTATTTCAGGGTACACTGTTGTGGAGTTCACATGCCGCTTCATTGCACAAGGGATCCCAAGAAATTGCTTAAAAGCAGTTCTGCTAATTTATTAATATATTAAGCTGAAAAAGAAAAACTGCTGATCTCTCAGTAAGAGCTTTTGTTCCCTGTATGTCAGTATTATCAGTACTTACAGATTAGAGCTGATACAAAAATAATCACTTTCCAGTTATCTCTGCATGCATAAATTGACTTGAAACCCAACACAGTCTAAAAGTCTTAATCATGAAATAGCAGCTTTGTGTGGGTGCAAAAAAGACTGGCTGTGTTGACAGTCACCACCTCAATGAAACAAAGCTGTGCATAATTAAATTTTTACCCAATGTTTTGGTGCACCTGCCCCATATTACAAAGAGGTTCTGTGCTAATAAAAAACTACTCCAGTTATAAGGCTTCTTTACACTTGTAAATCTACTTCAGAGTTCCTTTGATTATATCCAAAAACATACATACAAAGAGGAAGCACTATCTGTTAAATATCTATCATAAATCAACTTAGGCTCTTCTTTCCCTGACAGAGAACTGAAACCTGAACAATGAATACCAGAACTTCATGGCAGAGCATACAGTACACCATCTTATGGGGGAAACGTCGTTGTTATTCCTGTTATTCCTGTCTTGGGAGACGGCCACAGCATCTGCCAGGTAAACTGTGGTCATCTGATTCAAAAGGTGGGTTTGGATTCTGGTTCAGTTTGAGAGCTCTCTTGTTCTTACTGACCTCACCGTTCTTCTAATTTTAAGTTAATTAAACTGACTGTAACTGTGTTCTGTATGTACCACTCTGTTTGACTTCATAAAATATTGTAACTTTTTGCTTTAAGAAACAGCTTAGGTAAGTTTGAAATTCATCTCTGGAGCAGATTCTGTGACTGCCTTTTATAGAATGGGTCATATGTGATGACACTGTTTTAATGGCATTGTTTTGTGTTTTACAGAACCCCTGCTGAAACCTGTTGCAGTCAGATAGATTCAAAAATTTGCACAAATTATACTTCACAGCACTAATAAAAACAGTTTAACTAACAAATACTGGGATTTCCAGATAAGCATTTTTACTCCAAAGTGAGTAATTATTTTCATAATTCATTCCACTGCATCTGGTTATTGGACATGTCCCTCTGTGACTCAGGTGGGCCACAGAGATGGTGACAAAGGTGCATTTCACACACCATTTCATGTGCTATGTTTCTTCTGCCGGAGGCAATAAGCAGCGTGCACTACAGCACTCTAAACCTCAAAGCCTAAACGAAGCACAGACCAAGATAAAAAAGCAAATAAATGAAAACTTGTCCCCCACCAAATTTTAAGAAAAAAGAAAAAACATCATTGTTTTCAAAAAGCCTTGGCTTTCAGTCTAGCTGAAAAGGGTGGTCTTACTGCAAAACCCTAATGACAGTAATGAATGAGCAAAGCCTTAAACAGATTAATATTCTCAGGGAGTTCAGCACAGATATGCTACTAAAGTTACTCTCATATCTTGTTAGACTGAGCCCAGGACACTCATCACATTGCAAGAACAAGGCTACCGTCCAACCTGATGTTTGTTTGCTTTGTAAAAGGGTACATTTTGGCACCCACAGCAAATGAACCAGTGTTAATCAGAAAGAAGGGATGATTTGTACGGAGACACAGTGGTACTAGAAATCAGCAGAGGACATGGATGTGTTCAATACCATCATAGCATGATTTCAAATCTCATCAGCAGTAAGGATTTACATAAATATACTGCAACTAAAAATAAATAGGATACATGCTTAAACATATATACTATACATACATATATATATATGTGTGTGTGTGTGTGTGTGTGTCTTTTTGGTTTTTTTTTTTCTTTCTTTAAAAACAAAATTGGAAGAATAGTGAGGAAAAATACCAGGAGATAGTGTACTGTACAGTCTGATTTCACGAAGACACAAATATAACCACATACTTTTTTTTTTTTTTAGTTAGAATATCCACCAAATTTAGGATTATATTCTGATTTTTATTCTAACTGTGCTTTTTTCTTTTTTTAAGCTTACCTCTCTCAGCAGCTTTCAAATTCCATTAACACTGATAATAAAAGCTATAGCTACCTATGGTTTTTGAGCGAGTTAGTAGAAAATAGAAATCACAGTACTAAAAGAGTTCTCAGAAGTCTAATTTTCTGTGTTCTCAGGCACCAAGCAAAGTATATTCCTTCATGAATTTAGCAAACTACATTAAATGAGGTTAGGTTTTCTTGATCAGCTATTGCTATTGACAAGCTCTGCCATACCACTGCATCAACAAAATCTTTCAGTTTAAATAGGCCTCTCCAGTTTGATGTTATATATAAGTGATGATCAAATTTCATCTGCAATTATTCTGCATTACTATACTAGGTAAGCTGCTTTAGTCTCACCACTTAAATAAATGTTAACTTACCGTCATTCACTTATCTCTAAGTCACTATCAGCATCATAATTTATTAAAGCTGTTCAACGCTTAAAAATGGAAGTAACAGTAATATTTAGTTTAGTGTAATTAAAACAAAGCCCAATGGAAAACCTCAAACCCACCTACTAAAGGAGCTAACTGATACCTGCCTCTTTTTGCCAGAAATATTAAAGACCAGCATCTTTAACTTCTAGGATGATAATGACCCTGTTTCAGAATAAGTTCTATAACAGAGCACCTGAAACATAACATTAGCAGGCTAACACCAATTACATCCTCTTCCTGACCACAAGTCATTCTCTTTGTGTCTTTAATACATTACAAAATGCAGATCTACAAATAGAATGAAATAATTCTGCATGCAGCAAACTGCAAGTTGTTTTCTGACTGGGTACACTAGTCTGTTAGAACATACTTAACCATGAGAAAGGAACAAGACAAAGTTCTACAAACTGTTCAGTAATTTGGATATTATGCTTTGAAATGAAGGTAGAAATTAGGTTTTTTCTTTAAATAAATTTCTTACAATTTCTTATAAATCCCACCCGCATTTTTGTTTTTCCCTTCATACCTCGTAAAAATGAAAGGCAAGATTAGCATATACCTTAAATATACAAAAAGATATAAATTCTTTTCAGACAGGAGTTCCTTTCTCTGGAATACATGAAACAAGTAACACAAAACTATATTTGGTAAGAGATCTTCAGGCCGGCTAAAGTAACGAGGTAACAGGCCAATGTCAGACTATGTTACAAGCACTGAAAGCAGAACAATAAAGTTTCAATACAGTCCTTTTGATAAAATAATTTGATGTATATTTACAGTTTAGTACAATAGAAACGTAAAATTGTAAGGCATAATAATAATTCTTGGCAGACAATGCTATGACACATCCCTTTGTCCAGCAGGTACCAAGTGGCAATACACATTCAAGCACTTTTTTTAAATATTTTTTTTTAACTTTATCTTCACTTGCAACGTAATCTGGCCACCAGGTATGCTATGCTCAGAAACAGCCACACAATCAGTAAATTGGGGCTGAGAGCTAGTAAAGGAATAGAGTAGAGGAGGCTGGGATCTAGTCTGAAATCTCGGATGGGCACCAAGCCACTCAAGTTCTTCTGGGTGACTACCTCCCGTGTTCCAATGCTGTGAAAAGGAAGAAGGTTGGGAGGAGGGAAAATAAAACAGAAAGGAAGATGGACATGCAAATGAATGTATAAAAAGAGATGGCAACACAAGGTGGTCAAAGAAAATGAAAAAACGTGGAAGAAAGCACAACAAAAACAGAAGATGAAATAAAGAAAGAGTGGAAAAACATCTCAAAAACATGTATCAGCACAATTACAGAAATAAGGAGAGGGAAAGAGAATAAAAGAGAAAAATAAGAAAGAAGTACTGCAGTCTACTAAAAATAAACACATGTAGGTTGAACACAAATGGTTTTCCATGTTCATTCTCTCAGATTACCAAGCAATAATATCCCATGCTGCTCTGCCATGCTTCCGCATGCTGCAAAGAAGTGGACCTCTGAAAAGCAAGCTGAACATGAATAACCATTGTAGTATTTGACCCTTTCAAACATCTTTCCATGTAGGCTGCAGTGAAATAATTTAACCTCTTAGCTACCTTCTTAATATGTAAACAAAAAACCCCAAACCACCCACCTATTTTTCTGCTTCAACGTGAATTCAAGTGCGTATCAATACGCTTTCCAAAAATGCATGTTTCTGAAGTGCCCCAATATATGCATGTGAAGGCAAGGCACGCTGCACCGCACATCTCCTTACGGCCCTGCTTTTTTCATGGCTTTGAGCACAGACTGCCTGCGGTGGACAACACCTCTTGGGTAATCCAAGGCTTTGTAGTGTGCTGTTTCAGATTGGATCACTCTTACACCCTGTGCAGGTCAACTCTTTAGTTTACAAAGCAACAACTAAATGCAAGCTGTGAGCCTGATCCTCTTAGAACACATGCGCTCACTCCATCCACACAAGGTGACACATAACCTTGCTGATCGTGTAGCAAGGGTAGGTAACCAACCAACAACGTACTGGAAGACATCAGAGGTACTCTAGAGGTGGTAAAAGAGCAAAATAGCCTTCAGACGCTGGCAACACTTCAGGTGAAAAGGAATGAGGTGGGCAGGGAACTAAACCAACTGTATTTCTGATCTGGATCAACACATCCAAATTGGTGATCAAAAGACACTTTCATCCCTGGTGCCTACACTGGATAAGGGTAGATTGAATCGCTGATGCCTGTAAAACCCAATTAGCTTTGTAGCGGTGGGGAGGGGTGTGTGTGCATGTGTGATCAGGAGAATCAGTAAGCGGAAAACTAATGTTGACTGGCAAGTGGTGGATAAAAGCTCAACAGAACAGTCTGGAGGAAGAGAAGTGTTTTCAGATATAGATAAGGGAGTAAAACAATGGGAGAGGGAAAGAAGGAAGAAAGGCTCAAAATGACAAGATGACATTATAAGCACCACATGCCATGTCTGTACCATTAAAAATTAGTATCAAGCTATTCGATTTTACAGAAAGACATATGCACAGACACATACAGTGGGAATGGAGGCAAGAGCTGGAAAGTGCTCTCCTTGTCACTGTTGGCCCACTCAGATGCTTCCACCCACAGGGTGAAAAGTCACCTTTTGGAAACACCAAATGAACCAAATTGTATAGTGCCTTAAATTAAAACATTCATCAGCAGGCTACCTCCAGGAGAGGACCAGGGTAAAGAGACAAAGCAAACTCCTTGTTAATCCAGCTCGCATATGGGAATCATCTCTGTGAGGAGCAGCTGGGGCTGCCCCATGCTGGACATGGCCGATTCCAGCCAGCTCAGGTGGACCCACCACAGGCACAGCTGAGCCCCCCAGACACATTGCTGGTGCCTTGGGGAAAGCGTGCGTAAGAAAAGGCAAAACACTGCATGGCAGCAAGGAGTGATGGGAAAAGATGTAAAAAACCGCCCTGTGAGCACCAAAGTCAGGGAAGGAGGGGAGGAGGTGCCCCAGGTGCTAGAGCAGGGATTCCCTTGCAGCCGTGGAGATGACTAATGCAGAGCAGATAGCCACACTGCAGCTTGTGGAGGACCCTATGGTGGAGCAGGTGAATACTTCTTGGAGGAAACTGGAGGCCACGGAGAGCCTATGCAGGAGCAGGTTTATCCTAAAGGACTGCAGCCCATGGGAAGGCCCCATGCTGGAGTAGAGGAAGAGTGCAAGGAGGAAGGAGCAGCACAGAAGAGCTGTTGCGGACTGACCACAAACCCCTGTTCCCCATCCCCTGTGTGCTGCTCTGTGTGGGGAGGTGGTAGAGTTGGGAACAAAGGAGTGAAGTACTTGGGCCTGGGACAAAAAGGATTGTGGAAGGAAGGTATTTTAATTTTTGTCTTTGTTCTTACTATCCAAATCTACTGGTGGTAAAGTCTTAAGTCAAGACTATTTTGCCTGTAACACTAACTCCCTGTCTTTATCTCAACCCTCGAGCTTTTTCATCATATTTTCTCCCCCTGTCCTGTTGAGGAGGCGGGGGGAGAGCATCTGGGTGGGCATCTGGCAGGTGGCCAAGGTCAACTCACCACAATTTTATTCTTAAAGCAGGTCAACCAGTGAAGAAATCCAACCAAGCTTTTTATCATGGTTGATCTATTGCAGTGAGTGGTCATATCCAAACATGACTGTCAGGGCTTTATTATGTAGTCTTTTTAGCCAGTATCACAGCAGCTAGAAGAGATTATTTCCCTCACCCTGTTTCCAGCTGGTTTTCAACAGCTCCTGTCAGAGACAGCTCTCCTCTGTTGGCTGATCTGCTTGTGTCACAACTTCCTACTTGGTCTAATGAAAATGAGCTGGGCTACCTGAAAGGTGCAGAAGAATTTTGCTACTCAGGCTGATTTTGACTGTAGCTGGATTAGAGCATATTCACACAGACAGCTCCACTGGTGATATCTGATAAGACAGCAATCTGGCAGGGGGAGGGAGGGCAGGGAGTCACAGGTCTAGTGGGGGAGACTTGGCACTGCTGCGGATGGAAGAGGCTATGTGATCCAGTTGGACTTTGACTCTTGAGCTGCCTTTACTGGCTAGGTACTCATTTCTGTTGTAACTTGGACTTCCAGACATACCATCATGATTTTACTATTTGTAGGCTGTGAATTACTATATATTTGATTTGGGACTGGAAAAGCTGTGAGTTATTTATAGAAAAGTGATTTTACTCTAATAGGGAATTTGTTTCTAAAGTGAAAGCCACAAACTTCTATTTGTGAATTTCTACAAGAACCTACAATGACCACTAAATGTTCTCTCCCTGATGTCCATGCTCACTGAACATAGTAGTCATGGATAAAGAATCATCACAGGACTAAGAAGGAAAGGAAGCCCCTGAAGAAAAGTGAGTGGGAACTAACACCTCTGAAGACCAACGTCACATGAAAGAAGAGGGTGCTTTCTTAATTTTTCAAGAACAGTGTAAACAATAATACTTTTCTTCTCAGGACATTTTCCAGTGCAGATTAAATATTTTGAGTCTGAGAACTTAATACTTCTTCCCATCCTTCCAGCTGCCCCAACTGAACCAAGCCTTCCTTTTCTAGAACAGTTACACAAATAGAAGATCCAGGTTAAAAGGAAAAGCAAGTTTTCTGAATGCCCTGGAAGTAATTGGTTACCCTTTCACTTCTTCTGTCTGTCCATCTAGGTCAGGTCATCCTGTCCAGGCTGAAATGGGTTTGGGTGGAGTTGGACTCACATACTTGCTCCGTAATCCTCTCCCTCTTGTTAAGCTTTGTTAATTCTGTGCCTTTGTTAATTCTGCCTGAGCAGAATTGGCAAATAATTTTAAAAACACAAAGAGCAATGAGATGGGAAGAAGAAAGAATGATGGGCTTGAAGAATGGTCTAATCTTAGTATTCCTTCAGGACTAGCCAGTATTTGTTCTGCACAGCCTCTCTTAGTCAAAGATTTAACAGAAGAAGAGAAAGTCACGTCTTTCACCTGTCACAGCAAGTCCCTGATGTTGCTAGAACACACTAGCTAAAGGTTTTGATTAAATTGGCCCTCTCAATATCCCTGTGTAGGTCAACATAAAGCATTGTGTTTCTTGGGTCAATATTTTACCTGATCTTGTGTTATATTCAATTGACAGTCTGAAGGTCCAAAACAATGTTGTTATTAACCTCTGTCTCTACTGTGTTCATGACTGCATTAATAAAACAACAAATTTAAAGAAATTAACAAGATACCTTGTATTGTTCAGGGTTTATTCCCACTAAATAAACAACTGTGCAACAAAGTCTTTTTTTTTTTTTCAGATGTCCAAGTTGACAAGATGCATAATTTAAAGGTATTTGAGAGCCACTTAGCTCCACTTCAAGTTAGTAACTTCTCCCTCACAAAGCTGTTTCAAGTTTTGTTTCTAATATCAAGGTTTAATTAGTCTCTGAATGTAGTTTTCATGTACTGTACTAACTCTGCAACAATGCAGCAAGAAGTGCTGCAAAAAAAGGAAAATAAAAATGTCCAGTGACATCCAATTAGATGTAGATATAAAACCCAAATTGTTAGTGTAAGAGGCTGCAAGTGTTATTATGAGAGGCATTTTCTTCTAGGTAACTGAAGAGTAAGAAAGGGTCAAACAGCAAAAACATACAGAAAGGATAAGAGAATTGAACACTCTAGAGAATTTGGTGAGAAGACACACAGTACAGTACATTCAGTAAGAGTGAATGTTGAAAAACAGGACTGAACAGCATTGTTGAACTACATTGATAAAGACTAAAGCTAGATTTCTTATCCTTTCTTTTGGTATGTGACTTACGGAGTTTTCCAGCAGTGCTTGAAACAAGGCATTGAACAACAGTAAACAGATTTTCTTTTTTTTCTTTTCTTTTTTTTTAGTACAGTATTTAATTCTGCAAACATCTCTGCTGCTTCAGAATACAGAACATCATTATACTGATATGACAACAGCACACTGACACGTTGTGATGAAATTTGGTTGCTGTATTGTGAAACACTCATACTGACATTTCACCCAGTGAGCAGTGTTTCACTGCTAAAGAATACATGTGGCAAACCAGTGCAAACTGCAGGTGTCTGTGTTTCCAGGAACAAAAGATAGGTCATCCCTGTGAAATCTGCCTGATCTAGAACTTAAAAGCCCAGTGCTATGACAGTTCAGGTAACCGCATCATTAAGCAACTTTCAAAGAAGCACCAGTTTCCTCTTCTGTAAGCTCAGCGTTAATTAAAACCCACGTTTCCACATGCTTCTCTGAAAACTCCAGGTTCACTACTGAAACCTAAAGCCCGATCTGTTGCAAATCTGGTAACAACCAGCTTTAGCATACAACTCACTAATACATGCAAGGGATGGATGAAATCTAGCAGTCAGTTTTGCAGTTTTCTGACTTTATTTTACTTTTTATTTCTTTTTGACAGAAACAGAGACCACTGCTCCTCCTCAGTTTGCATGGTTCCTCATTTAGGAATAAGTGACACAGTCAAACTCTTACCTCCTCATACACTCCAGAGCCTGGGTGAAGACCTGTGGAGCCATTCCATGTTCATGCTGTAGAATCAAACACTGCTCTAGGGTGACCGACATAGCAGTCCTATCCTTCGCACTTTTACAGCTTGTAAATCGAACACCATTTAGCCTGCGGCATATCTAGAAATGGGATATACAATTCATCATGCTTTCCTCATGCATAAACTTCTGTCAGAGAATACACCTGTACTTCTCCTTAGAGACACACAAATGTTATTTAGGCCTTTGATACCAAAAGCCATCTTTGAGAAAGCAGAACTTCACTGCATGAGTTGCAGGGAAAATACTGATGTGGAAAATACATTTTATCTCCCCATGCCTCATTCTAGAGGAAGTTTAACCCGGCAGCATTTCCAAGCTATATGCCAGCAAATGAAGAAATTCATAAGTATCAGAATACCAAAAATACAGAAAATCAGCTGAACTATGCAGAGATGCTTAAATTAATAAATACCTCAGCAGCTTGCCAAAGGATATCAACATTCTTATTTTTCCTTGCATGTACATTTTGTCCCAGAAATCTTAACAGTTCAGGCAGGCACGTCTGACTACGAGATCGAGGTAGACCTATAAACCAAAAAATGCAAACTCCACTTATTTATCTGTTTTCAACACTTTTACAAAGTTACTTGGAAAGTGTTCCTATATGTCTGTTGCAAACACAAGTGTGTTTTCTTGAAACTATCAAAGCTTAGAACATTTAATCCAACTCTTGATTACTTAGTACCACCAACAATATGAATTCAAGTTTAATTAAACTCAACTAGAAACACACATTCAGGTTATTTAAAACTTCAAGTGCTCAGAATCTGATAGCAATAGAATAACAGAGTGAACAAAGGGAGCAAGGTTGGTATTGTATCTTGGTTTGTGTGTCACAGATACTCTTGCTTTCACACACTGTTCAGAACTGTATATAAACATGCAACTGCCTGTATTAGCACCCCTTAGAGGTTATAGGGTATTGTGCATGTCTCCACAGAAACTCTGAAGATGTTTTATTTTCTGCTCACATTTTCATTTTTAAATTTGCAAGCTGGCCAGTTTTAAATTACAAGGAACACTCTCTCCAACAGGACACCGCATTGCCATGGTTTATTAATATTTCACTAAGTAGAAATAAATCAGTTGACATTTTCCAGTATCTCAGAGTGCTTTCAGTAGTCTTATATGTCCAAAGTGTTTAACATCAACTCTTAAATATGTAGCAAGATACTCAATACAATCAATGAGCAGTATTAAATAGGTAGGTTTTTTGGTTGTGTGGTTTTTTTTGTTTTTTTAAAGGGGTAACTGCAGAGGACACCAGCTAAAGCTGTGACTGTAAAAATAAGGAGGTATACACTGTTAACAAATGTGACAAAAAGACCCCCACATGGCTGATATATGGGGTTTTATTTTTGGACCACATATCTTCTCACAGCAAATAGTATGTTAGACTAATGTGATCTCATTCTGTGACAAGGTGACCCGCTTCATGGATGAGGGAAAGGCTGTGGATGTTGTTTACCTGGAATTCAGTCAAGCCTTTGACACTGTTTCCCACAGCATTCTCCTGGAGAAACTGGCCACTCATGGCTTGGATGAGCTACTCTTCACCGGGTAGAAAATTGGCTGGGTGGCCAGGCCCAAAGAGTGGTGGTGAATGGAGTTAAACCCAGTTGGCCGGTCACCAGTGGTGTTGCCAGGGCTCAGTACTGGGGGCAGTTTAATCCTGTTTAATACCTTTATCAATGATCTGGATGAGGGGATCGAGTGCACCCTCAGTAAGCTGGCAGGTGACACCAGGCTGGGTGGGAGTGCTGATCTGCTGGAGGGCAG
>JAVJGJ010000014.1:69692316-69741263 GCA_035590215.1 Microhierax caerulescens | reverse complement strand
GGTCGGTCTCTTCTCCCAGGTAACAAGTGACAGGACAAGAGGAAACAGCCTCAAGTTGCACCAGGGGAGGTTTAGATTGGATATTAGGAAAAACATCTTCACCAAAAGGTTTGTCAAGCATTGGAACAGGCTGCCCAGGGAGGTGGTGGAATTACCACCCCAGAAGTGTTTAAAAGGTGGGCAAATGTGGCACTTAGGGACATGCTTTAGGGGTGGACTCAGCAGTACTAGGTTTATGGTTGGACTTGATACTCTTAAATATCTTCTCCAACCTAAATGATTCTATGATTATATTCTATGATTAGGAATATTGTGCCTATCCCTGGTCTGCTCTGCTTGAATTTTACACCTAGTAGTAAAGTAACACAAACAAAAAGAGGGCACAGACCATCTCCCCAAGTATTTCTAAAGACAAGGAGAGCAAATGGACCAAAGGACAAGGAGCTAATGAAGCTATGACAGTAATTCACTTCTTAGAAATTCTGCAGTGCTTAGAATTAGGAGCAGAGAGACAAGGACAGTGGATCAGGAATCAACCTTCCTTGTGTATTGCTCCTGAAGGGAACTTTTCCCTTCAGGAAAAGCTGCCAGCAGGTACTTCAATGGGCCTCTTGTCCACTAGAATGATCCATTTGGTTTTCATTTTGCCTCTGCTTGCCACAGACTACACCACTGGCTGGTCACAATAACCACCTGTTTTACAGTTAAATGTAAAGTATCATTCTCTCTTGACATACATTTATGCGAAAGTATGTTTCACTTTATACATCCTAAATATCACCACAGTGAAGGTAAAAAACACACCCTCAGACTTCTCTTATGACAAGCACAGTCCCAGGTTTGTCCATACAGTCTTAGCTTTTCACAGAGCTTCTCTAACACACCTGCAATATTTTTTTTCACACTTCTAAAAAAAAAAATTTTGCTTAATCTTAATAACCACAGAGCATTTGTCCAAGCTGGATTGCAAAACCAGGCACAACATGTCTGCATTTACCCAGGACAAACTGTGAAAGAGAAGGGAGTTTTGGTAGTGGGCAGATTTTCCCCCTTTGTGGTATTCGTTTCCTGTAGCAGAAATCAATGTAATGACAAGTAACCAGAGTAAGGAACTGTTTTGTTTTCTTTCTCTGTTAAGGTGCATGTTAATGCCAACTGTCCAAAACTGCACACCAGCCTTATCAGAACTTCAAACTACTTGAAGAGAAACTGGTATAAGGTGTGTTACTAGTAAATGAGAAACTCAAGGTCATGCCACGAGTCTTTAAAAATAGAGGAAAATAAGTATAAAGTTCAGAGTTCAAAAAACATGAAAAGGAACGAATGACAGGGCAGAAAACAGACTGCAGGATAAAAAAGTTTCAGGAAAAACAGCAGAAGCTAAAAGATGATTGTATCAGCATAAGAGGTTTGGAATGAGAGAAGAGGCTGAAGGTAAAAAAACCCCAAGCAAAATCAAGGAGAAGAAGCAGCTTTATGGGAACTATAATTATTGAAGACTAGACAGAGACATGAAGTAATAGGGAGAAAACCAGAACAAAAGTCACTTTAAATTGATTAACTTTTGAACTTTACAAGAAAGTCTGATGCTGGACTACTATATAATAAAAAATCAGAATTTTGCAGCTAAAATTTCAAAGAATTAATTATGCAGGATTATGAATGCATGGAAGACAGAAACAGCTTCTGCTCTCATTTGCATCAAAAAAACCCCAGGGTAACTGAAAGTACAATAATGGACTTTAACTGACAGAATTCTTACCAAACTGTTGCATGTTGCTGCATTTGTATTTCTGCAATAAAACTGCAACTGTGGGACCAATTAAATTAGATTACAAAAGATTTGATAGTATTAATAATACATCCATGAATTTTCACCATTTTTGTGGTCACATGTAAATAGCATTTATGCCACTGCCTCCCCAAAAAAACAGTAGCAAACAAGAAATTTTTCTATATAACAAATAAAATTCAAGGTCATAGCTACTGCCTCTCTTTCAGGTGCTACACTTCTCTGTTGCTGGCTGCAGATGCAACAATTATAGGAAAGTGCCAAAGGATAAGCAGAGGGAAAGTGATTCAAGTTCCTAAAAACTGGTAGTTGCTGTCTGTGCAGGTTATCATAAGTACAGAGAACATGACCAAAAACTGCACATAAAAGTGCTGCTGCTATAACCTGTCATTTTTATGCCTTCTCACCATGGCACTCTAACTGCCTGGCTGCATTACATCCACCACTTAGAAAGAGATGTAAAGTAAAAGTAAATTAAAAAATCAGACTGACCTTTAAACCTCTTGAATCTCCTCTACTTGGTACTAAAGTATTAAAATAGACTTGCATAATTCCTTGGAGGTTACTAATGCTGGTGTACCATCAATATTTAAACAACTAACATGAAGCAAACAAATGATAAAATCAGCCTGAATTTTGCTGTTCAATCAAATTTGCCATTAATTTATTACCAAATACTTACAATCATCAGGCAAAACTTCCTTGAACTGCTCAAAATACGAATTCAACCGCACTAAGCTTTCCATGTTAATCACTTCTTGCAGTGAGGTGTCTCCAAACCTTTTAAAAAGTGAAGAAGGGAACAGTTAAGCCCAACATAGAAGGTTTCTCCTCTTCCGTGAAGTAGCTGCACTTGGCAATATGACCACCAGAAAACAATTTGAAGAGTCAGCCCATAAAATTCCTAACAATTCAAATGCAGAGTGAGTAAAGTGTAACAGAGAAATCTCGTAGTGATTCACTACAGAAAAAGAAAATATACAAGTGTGAGGGGGAAAGTGGGGAAGAAGGTGAAAGAAAAATCTTGTAGAAAATAGTATTTAAAATTCTTTGGCTTTTGTGTCTCTCTTTCAGTATTAAATACCCATCTTGTCAATCATTTTGCCAAAATTCAAATTTTTAATAATGAATTCGCTAGTTTAGTTCATAAGCTAATAATAACCATAACATCAGTAGACAGGATTGAGAACTTTCACTTCAGATACACAAATAAGAGATATGGATCTAGGAGTAAAAAAAAAAACAACAAACAACCAAATGTAATAAATATAGGAGTAATAAACCATGAATGTAATAAATATTGTCAACAATGCCATGATTCTTCTCGTCTAACTGCATCTACATACATGGATAACACACAGTGCTGACATCCACAAATGCTAGTCACCTTGGGCTCCCTTTTACAGGCAACAGAGGACAACAGAAACTGCTGGAATGCTTTGTTAGACTTTTTCTAGTTGCCCATCACCACCATACTGCACACTCCACCCTGGTACCAAGGTTGCTGTCACAACATGCATGTGCCTGACTTCACTGGAGTTCTCCATTAGAGCTGTGCTCTGTCAATGTATTCTTAACAGGATATAGCCCTAACAGAGGAAAGCTCTGGTGGCTCTTCCAAAACTGAAGTTTCCCTAGTAAATATAATTAAATAATTATATTCTTCAGCTTTATGAGAACAGTGTTGCATTACATAAGTACTGCAAAGATATGTTAAAACAGAACTCCATCTAGCCCGTTATCCTGGGGTTTGACAGTCGCCAGAAGATGGAGTATAGGTGACAGTGCAAAATCGATGGCATATACACAGCGATACTCAGAATGATCTCTCAGCCTCCAGAGATGTTGCTCACAGAGTCTTGAGTCACAAGCAGCAACTCTGTGTTAAATAGCCTGTGATAGATTTCCTTTTCTGTAAATTCACTTCTGAACCACATAAACCTGCTCTAGACTCAAACCCAGGAGGTAAGGAGCTTCACAGCTATGTGCCATATAAAGGACCTCCTTTTGTTTGTTTTGCATTTGAGAGCTTTATTCAGTATTCCCTTGTTTGCGTATTGAAAAAACTGAATCACTGTTAGTAATGCAACAGTACAACTCCAGAGAGACATATTTCTATCAGAACAGGAGATTGCTGAACTGCCGTTATGGTTGAGCGTGCACAGCTGAATACGTACTTCTCTGCTAGGGTTTGCTGCTCATTGATTCCCACGTTGAAAAGAACAGGCTGAACCCTCAGTAACATGCCACTTTGAATCTCTCGTGGCAACAAATCAAACAAGGCGCTTGGCAGAGGGATCCTCACATTAAATCCATCACTGCAAATAAATAAAAGGCTATTAGACATAAAGATCATAAAGCTACATTCCAAGAATGTCTTATTTATTTAAAGAGGGATATTATCTAGAATATAATATGACTATTAAAAAGTAAGCATCAGTCAAAACTGAGGACTTTAAGGAACTGTCACAGCTTGCTCCTAATCAGAAAAGCTATTCTAGTTCAAAACCAAACCTGCAGCAATCTGTAATGCTGATTTTACATCCTCATGGACATTTCAACCAAATCTGCCAACTGCTTGACAAAAGCTGGGTTTGTTCTGCTCATTAATACTGCAGCTCTTGTACAACTTGGGAAAAAGCAAAGTTTTGCCATGTGCCCATCTCATAAAGAGTAAGGTATATTTCATTTTAAAGTGATAAAGGCTAGTGATGATGCACATACATAAAAGGATACATTTTTTTGATACAGTAAATAATACTAACATTTCTGAGCAGAAAGATAGAGGCAATGATAGTAATAACCCAAGCATAAAGTGAAGGAGGAGCTAACAAAAGCACTGCCACAGAAACTTATGATTCAGACCTACAAGCTGTTTCTGCGGCACAACAGGTTACCTTGGGTTAGCTGAGCTGCAGCAAAGAGCCCTGTGTATGTTTTCTCTCATGGCAAATGTGAGATGATAATGCAATTTATCTTACCCCATTACATCAGTGCAGACTAAGATATGTCATACTACCCTATGCTGGAACTGCCAAGATACAAGCTACTGTGGTCTGTGTGCTTTGTGTTAACCTATGAGTAGCAACACCTTGGTATTACATTCAAGTCTTTACAGCACAGAACTCTCAAGTACAGCATATACTTTCAAGTATAGCAAAACAGCTCTGAGAAATATTATATAATAAAGTAATCCAGACTGGTCTGTCCCATATTTACACTGGATGGACACACAAATCCTATGCTATATCTCCAAGCAAAACCACCTATTTTCACAACTAAATGTAAAGCTTCCAATAGTTTGCACCATTATAAATATGCATGATTTCTTTCTTCTGTTTCTTGAGTAAAATCTAGATAGCAAAATAACATACAGCACTAGCAGACATGAAACTAATGAAGTCTGGATTCCTGCTACTAGTGTCCTACAGCTGATGGCAAATTTCAGCTGATGGCAAATTTCAACTGAAGATTTTCTTTGAAAGGAATTTTCTTACAGCTGGCCACTTCCACCAGTTTCAGCTCTTTCCATAACATACATGATTGTACCGCAGACCTCCTTCAGCTTCACATGAACCTTAACAAAGTTCCTCTAAATATCTATCTTTGAGAATTCTAGCTCTTTTTCAGATGTGGATGAAGCTGCACAAAGCTCCAGTGGAGCTTGGTACATCACACTGTAACTGAACAAACTTTATTTCCTCCAGAAATCAGATTTGAAACTAAAAGATGCTAAAGACTCTGAAATACAGAAACAGAGAAACATCAGCTTTCATGAAGCCTCTATCCTTCCAACCTTCATCCCCATCTGTGAACTGGCTCTCTCTGGGCAAAAACTATCGCAGGGGCCCATCAGCCTCACATCAGAAACCAACGCAAGACCAGCTGATCAGCAGGCTGGAACATTCCAACTGAAGTGTGACTGTTCTAAATGCTTCTCAACATAATAAAACTGTAACAGATCACTCCCACTCCATTTTATGTGAGGATGCAAATGTTTGTTACTTCAGACTTGTAAAACAAAAAATGCTGTTAAGCTCGAACGTGAAAATACCTCTTTTTCAGACAAGTGGCCAAAATGAGCAGCAGTCTGCTATTTCACAAGCATCCATACATTAAAGCCAGTTTAGCCCTGATGGTTTGGAAATTGATCCTAAAACGGCTTCTCCTCAGCAGCAGCCAACCAACTGCTTGATGCATGCTCCATGCCCCACTGTGCTAATGGCAACCAGTGACACACAGTGAAGCACTGACCCACTGACCAACAGCAGTGAATCTTGAGTCAACGAGATCAGCTTCAGAAGTCAGCCTGAAGTTTAAAGCCAGCACAAGTGCTTAAGAAAAGACTGAATACTTCTGGCTTATGATTATGGAAGGCTTGGTCAAGATGATATTTATTCATAAAACAATACTGCCATGGTTTGAGCCTTGCTATATATCCTCTCTGTAAAATGAAACATCAGGGAAAATGAGTAAGTCCACTTCAAAGCACTTATTTCAAATTATGATGAGAAAAACAGCACGGTACAAAAGCACATAATTAATTTCAAGTGCAGTACCACTGCTTCTCCCATCTGCAGTCCCACTCCACTTCCTGATCCCTCCCCCCCAGTTCTTTTTACCGATTTCCAGTGATGACTGGCAGCATGTCAGTAGATGTATTTGATGTGGCCTGAGTTACTTTAAAGGTTACATTCCTCAAGTCCATGATTCCCAAACTCATGTCCTCTAGCATTGCCAGCTCCTCACCTAAATCAAGGAGGAAACAAAGAGAACTGTAATCATTACTTGTTATGTACAACTCCCCCTTATCAATTTGATGATGACTGTACATCATCACTTTCATAAAGAAGTTCTATGGATGAAGAGGCTCTGGAGCCCAGGCCTTCATCTCGACTACAGACTGCGTACAGTGTCATGACTGACTTTATGAGCTTGGCATGTTTAGAAAACAGCAATTATCTAGCATTGTTCAGACTACCGTTCTTCAAGTAGACAATATGGTGATTTTCCAATTTAGGCGATACTAGTAAGTATTTCTCAGCACTGTCACATCCATGATATCCTTTGTGTTGGAAAAGTTACAGAGTATTCCAGATTTGTTCAGTAAAGCATCCCCTAACTGGCATCCAGATGGCTGTTCAGACATAAGTGAAACACTTCTGAGTGACGTACTTTCCCTTTTTGTATCCTCTCTTCAATCTCACTTTGCACTGCAGGATTACAGTAGGTCAAGAAAATTCAAAAAACCGTATTTGGGGCACAGTTTCTCCCAGCTTACCAGAATTTTAATCCATTTGTTTTCTGAGAGAAAGATCACTATTAGATGTTTGGGTTTTTTTAAACCTTTGACATTCTATTATAAGGCAAGTACACTTTATCTTTTACAAGCAATCCAATTAATCTGAAAAAAAATCAGAGTTGTACTTTGGACATAATCTGGTTTTGCATTTTGGTTTTCACAATCATTTTGTAGGTGAGATGCAAATTGTCCCAAACACTCAGATTTAATGCAGAATTTGCTGACTCAATAGCTAATACCACCCACTTGCCCTGTGCCTTTACCGTAAGTGCTCAGCAGGCTCTCAAACTGTGCAAGCAACCCAATGGTGTAGAGTTGTCTTAGAAATCCATCATCATGCAGGCAGTTCCTCAGCTTGATAATGAAACCACAAATGAGAGCTGTCAGCTGTGGGAGAGAAAACAGACAAGAGTGAAATGATTCAAGACAAGAAAGACTCTTCAGCCCCAAGCAGAAACAATATAAGAGGTGCCATAAAATCTCAGACTGATATGCTTTTCCCTTAAACATCACTCTTCTTTTCCTCGAGCTGAAGAGAGACAACCAACCAACAAAAACCCAAAACATTAATAAAATCAGGTTTAGGGCACATTGCCTTCATCTCATAAGATCTCCCAAAATGGGACTGCTCTTGACCTCACATCTATTTGTTTTCTGGACACAATCACTTGTATTAGGGTCTTCAAGTTACAAATTACAAAAGAGTTTCCTTGGAGAATTGTTTTAGTTACAGATGTAAAAGCAACACTGCTAGTCCCAGGCCATTAATTTTGCTAGTAAGAATAAACATGTTTTTTTAAAGAAATGAGACATTTGAAGAAAGCTTAAAAATGCAGTATCTGTTTGCATTATGCAAAGATTCAAGCTCTAGTGTTCCAAATATTCAGGACAAGGTCCTGAAGACCTAGTACTAAGATCTAAGATCAATGCTAGTCTTAACTCACTCTGTCAATAGAGGAATTTCCCTGGTGATTGCCATATGCTATGTGCATGGGTGTATGACATTGTTACAGAATTAAACAGAAGGGAATAAAGTTCTGTTTATGATGCGTAAGGATATTCAAACATATTCAACATAACTATCTGCAATATGAAGTGGGATTTGTATAGAAAAAAATTCCTGAATTTATCTCTACGAGATACTACATTTTGGGACAACAGCTCTATCCAACATTGTCCAAGAGATAAGCTGTTTGGAATAAATGAACGAGATACTGAGATACTGATTTCACAGGGAAGTAGATGCACTAGAGAAGAAATGTGGAAGGTTTTTAAATGCAGACAACTTGCTAGTCAGTGGCTGACACAAGAGGCCTCAGGCAGGCCCAGAAAGAGAACTGCTAGGGAAAAAAAAACCAGCACCCATTTCTCTCCCTGCAGCTGGATGGCTCTCCTTAGGTACCACAGGTCTTGCTGGTTTTCTTGATGCAGAAAACAAAAGGTAACTGAAGGAATACACTTTCTGCTCATGGGCTTTCCCCTCCCCCCCGCTCCCCCCACTTTCACATCTTACTTTTTGTTTTAGTTTGGTGGCATTAGAAGGCAAAGGTTGTTTCCGTAGACAGCAGTATATTTTCACTAGTTCTGGAATAATTTTTTTTTAAAATACTGAATGTATAGCCAAGGGGACACTGAAGTTATATATTGTCAAGTGCATGTACGTTACCAGTAAGGACAGGACAGCACAGCCTATGAAAGGAGATCACAGTGTTAAACCCAAGAGTAGAACAGATCTGAAAAATTCTGAAAACAGTAATTTTTCATATTTCACGTAAACCCAACCATGTGTTCAAGTGCAATCAAATCATGCATATTTGCTTGCTTACAGTTTGGCAGAAGACAACATCCCTGCGATACTGAAGGCTCAGGCAGAGCCCTATTGTTGGGGCGCTGTCCTGCATTAATAAAAAGACCATGGCTTTCTTTGCCTTGTCACTCATCATGGCCACGCAGTCAGTGAGTGTTGTCAGCAAGGGATAAAGAGCTTCACTCCATTCGCCTGGTTAAAAGAAAAAAATAGCAGTGTGCTAAGTACTTTATCTGAAACAAACAAACAGGCATTAAGAAGAAACTTGTTGCAAGTCAAAGCTGTTGATAATTCACATTTAGGGCTCATTTTACTTTGGCTGGCTGGTTAATCCTGCTCGTTATTAATTAAGTAACCTTCAGAGTAGTTGTCCATGAGGAAAATATGGAGAACTTTACTCTGTAAGGCTGTTATGACTTTCCCAGCTGTGTAACAGCTCCCAGATTTCTGCCCAGAGAACAGGCTATACAATAGCTGACTCAGAAAGCATAACAGAAGCATGAGTATCTATACACACAAGTGTATGTAACTGCGTGTGCATGTTCAAACACACCCTTTCACAGTGCATACATGGACAGACAGTATGGAGTCCATCATATAATAGAAATAGAGAACATCTGCTTAGCCATCTCTGTCAATGAGATTTCTCCCAAATATCTTGCCTTTGAATCTTTTGTGGACTCACAGGTATGTAATTCAACTGCCTCACCATCTTATTGATCCTTGTTGCACCTCAGGGAGGTAAGACAACGCCTATCTCCCATTTGCAGCATAGGAATAATAAGGCAGAGAGGTGAAAAATTCATGTAGGTACTCTTAAGTGTCCTCTGTTTGCTGCTGAGTGACTTAGAGCTAGCTAGCAAGAAACACAAAGTATAGTGACTTAGACAGGAGTTAGCCAGATCCTTGGAAGTAGTTTGGAGCTTGACTTCCACTGAAATACACGAGAGATGTCCCAGAGGGACTCTGTTCAAGGTCCTACACAGGAAGCACAGAAATGAAACGGGGTTGCCAAAGTTCTACTTTAGTCCTTCAAACATAATGCCATTCCACCTCCCTAGAAGATTGCTCTCCCTTAAAATGCTCCGCAAGCTCAGCTTCTTTTCCTTCCTTCCTTTATCTTTCATCTTAATCAACCACCAATTTAAAAAAAACCCATTTCCATAACTGTATGAAAAATTATTCAGATGTAGAGAGAACAGATTTTGGTATAGCAATATAAAATGAAAATACAATAGTGCCTTGGTTTTGCCTTCCTTAATACAAGGTTGAAACAGAAGAACACTTCGCTTTTTAAAGGGAAGGACAATGTGTTCTATTTTTAAAAAGCACTGGAGCTCACAAATGGAACACACACAACCCCCAGCCCAGTTGGCTATAGGAACAAGGCAACATACAGATCAGAACCTGCATGAGTGGGGCACTTCAAGCTCCTGAAAGGAAGTTGTTTGGGATCTTGACTCAAAGGCAGGGCTAAGAACTAGTGGTAATAAATGTTTCTTTGATAACGGGCCAAAGAAGGGAACTTTGGAAGTCTGCTAACAGAAACCTAACTGACAAGATTAATGGAACTATCCTTTTTGCTTTTGTTCTATGTGGTAGATAGATAACCTAATAAACTACATAAAGGGGAAGTTCTTTGACTGTTCCATTGGCATTAAAAAAAAAGCAGGAAACATCAAAAGAACAGCCAAGGAATTACAGCATGGCTTTTATATTCTATTAAGTATTTTCTCTTCAAATAAATCAGATGCCGTAACATGGCTCTGTGAAAAGCTTAAAAGGCTTAAAACGCAAAGCACAGATGATACTAACAGTGTCTCTCTTACCCCATTTAAGAGCTTTTCCATAAACAAATGAGAATGAAAAAAAACCTGAAAAGATCTTCCAGCACATCATCATCATCGTCTCATTGCCTGGATATAAATACTTATATATAGTTATTAACTCAGCGGAGATATAGAACTGTAGTGTATCTGGCAGCACTTCATTTGAAAGATATGTTTAGCTGGGGTAATCACAAAGTAGACTAGTGGTATACCAGCTTGCCTGAAGATACAGCAATTGTTAGATGCTTTTTTCCTCCCAACATTCACAAGCAATGCAGTGGCTCATCCAGGGTAATGAGCAAAAATCTGCTGTGCTGTGTTTTCAATTTGTTTAAAATTCTGGCCATGATAAACAAATCCTTGTCAGCCTGCAAAATTCTAAATGCTTTTTGCTACCTACTTCACAGAGGTGTCACCTACGTTCTTTTCATTTTTTAGTCAATGGTAGTTGCTATTAACCATAAACAGGAATAAAAGGAATTGCACTCCCAGGCTCAAATCGGTTTGATTACCCTAACATTACACTGGCAGCATTTATTTAAATGTGAAAGGTCTCTAAGTGCTCAACTTTCACCTGGATTTTCCTGTTCTTCTGTCTTCCCCTCATTAATTTTCCTAACAAGACTTTATTCCTGAAAGTATATTTTCTATCAAATGGCACCTTCAAACACCATGAGGCACTAATTCTAATATGAAAACTACTTTGAGCTCTGCTGTTATGTTCTATGAGATGACCAGAAATTCTTAAAGCTATTTTAGACTCCACTGGGCAGATCCACAGGTAGGATGATTTGGTTTGGGGCTTGAAACAATGGAGATGCAACAAGTTGTTACAGATTTACAACAGCCAGAGACCTAGTCCAAGCTAGCTGTTGGTATGTCTGGGACACAAACCCTGCTTTTTAATCAGAGGCTTCTAGTTCATGTTAAAAGTTATTCCATTTGAAAACCAGCATGGTTCAAATCAGCAGGATGCCAGTCATTTGCTTCAGGTGCTTTGTATTGTACATCAAGAGGCAAATCCTGCAGTCTCCACTCAGACAGCTGCAACTGAAATCTGGGTCATAAATAAGGGGCAGACTTGGCCCTGTAAGTCTCTGGTATTCTTCTTATGACTGCTGCTGACCAAAGTCATACTTTAATGTACACTTTGAAATGTGGCATTTTGAAAGGTAGAGGCAGGGAAGAGGGTCAGAGAGAGTAAGGGAGGAAAGGAGGGTTGGATGGAGAGGCAGAGGAAGGGAGGGATGCTGGGAAGGCCTATGAGTTCACAGTGGACCTTTTCTGACTATACACTATTGACTGTTTTATAAAAAAAGTAATGTCTTTTTAAGAGAAGCTAATGCATAAAGCCTGTATAAATCAAGGATGTAGTGTCAGGTGGTAAAGGTTTTTGCTTTTCCCTCCCCTCCCAAGAGTCTCTCTTCTCCACAGCAATAAAAATATTATTATTATAACTATCCTCCAGACCTTGAAAAGATATTTTTAGTCTTTTTGTGTAAGAAAAAAAAATAAACCTAGCATTCATAAATCAAAGTACTGGGTACCTGCAGTTGCCCTTGGTTTAAGTTAGGTTGCAAGGACTCACAATCTCTAAAAAAGATATTTATTTATTGAAGTGGTAGCTGCTTTTTACCATTTATCAGGGACCCTGATCCAGTAAAGTATAATCGGCAACCTACTTAAGCACACAGTCATGCCACATTTGGTTTCAGAGGGAAGCAAGCACTAAGTGCTTCACTACACTGCAGCTTCAGCCACTTAAGTTTAAGATGCAGTCTGGAGTATATCTGGGTACCCAGTTGGGGTGACTTGATTGCTTTTAATTACTTCCATCGTATTAATACATAAACAACATTCATTTATGCACCATTCACATTTTGCAAAAAACTGAAGTGATGTTCCAAGAATTAAAAACCTGTGGAGTCTTTCACTGATTAATACCATTTCCTCAGTGATGGAAGGAAACAGGGCGGACAGCTGAGAAGAATGTTAATATACTTCACGAAGATGAAAATCATACCTGCACTGGGGCTATTATTTCTCTTGGTTTCACTAAACCCAGGAGCCCATGCTGTAACAGTTCAAAGACTGAACCTTCATTGAACTCAGGTTAAACTGTTCTCAGATGGGAGAAATTATAGCCATCTAGCTGGGAGAGAGTGGTATTATTGCACAGGCGTGTTATTCAGACCTTGTAAATGCAACAGAAGTGTGCTGAAGGTCAAGGACAGAGGAAAGAAGACAAACAGTGGGATGAATCCCCTCAGATTCTGTATTCTGAAACATCAGACTTGCAGTGCCCAACACTGCTTGGTGTGTTGGTGTGCAGCCACGATAGAGATTTTCCGTCATCCTTGTTGATTGCTCCATGTTCTGCTTATGTCCCCATTCAGAAAGGCCAGCTCAACAGCATGTATGAAATGGCATGTCTGAAATGTCTAAAATGTCAGGCTCCCATAGACTTCAATGACATTTGGAACAGGCCTTAAATCATTGTCACCTATGACAGTCTGCTAAAATACATCAACTGGAGAAACCAAAGAGACCATGAACAAGTGCTCTCCCATACCTGGGTATGAGAAGTTACCAGATACCTCCTCGCACTATTATTTAGGAAATAATAACTTCTCGATATGCCTAGGTAACTCACACGATATTGCAGAGCCCGACCATTTCAAAATGGTCAATCTTTACAGCGAGGCACTTGTTCAGCTGTGAATTACGAACAAACCCCTGCAATTTTCAGAAGAAGCAGAAGCCATGAATGCACATACCTGGGGCAGATTCTTCCGGAGCGGGGCTGCAATCTGCACAGAAATGGAGGGGCAACATGCATGATTAGGGAGCAGCAACACAGTCGAAATATAAGCAACTCAAATGCTCAATGCCAGGGTTCTCAAACACCTCCACTGAGTGAAAAGGAGCTCAGCAGAGACACTCCTTTGCCTGCAGGCACCGAGGGCAGGGGCCGTCTCCTCCATTCCACTGTTTCTGATCAGAGGAACACCCAGATGAGGACTTGGAGGAAACCAGTACCTGCTAGCTCCAGGGATCTCTGTGGATTAGCAGCAAGTGCACTGTCAATCCCCAGTGATCCACAGGGCACAATTTGAGAACCACTGGTTTAGTGCAATTATAGAATAAGCTGGCAGTAAAGGCTGCTAAACAGAACAGCAAAAGACTAGTAGTAAGTTCAATGCACTTAACAGAAAATTACATTAAGGCACCCACAACACTAAGAGTAATAAAGAAAGAGTATTCTGCTATCTTAGACAAATTTATGTTATAAAATTTCATATTTAATTTTTTAAATTTAATTTTAATTTTAATTTAAATATTTAATTAAAAATTAATATGCAAGCACTAGATTGCATATTAAGGGCTGAAACCTCACCAGTGAAGCCTGTGAGTGTCCCACACTAACTTCAGTGGGAGGAACAAGCTGTTAGATGAAAATACACTACAGTGCAATGCAAACAGTAAAAAAAATATATACACTCTCTTAGAACATGTCTTGCATTAATGAAAACTAGTTCATTAAGCTAACAGGATTTAAACTTCTGTTGTTTATATCCAGATTCACAAGTCAATGCATCATGAATTTGAAAATAACAACAAGAAATACAAAATTCAATTGTATGCATTAAAACAAGCAGCTAAGCTAGACAATCCAAGATAAAAAAACTCTCTGTGAATTAAAACTCATCATGTTCATTAAAGAAGCTATATGCCCTCATGTAATTTTAGTAATGAATACCTAAGCCTGTAACAAAAATAAATGTTCAAATAATTTCTTAAATCTCCCTTCTACTATTTCAGGCAGTATCTTCTTTCACAAACATTCACTTCTAGAGAGATCCTCTGAAGTCCTTCAATTACATTCTACTGTCTCTCTTTTACCAATTCTGGAAAGAACTGCTTTCAAAACAATTTCTAGCTGCTCTCTGCTCAGTGTCATTAACTCAAAACTCAGAATTACTAACAGAAAAAGTGTTAGTACTTTGAATACATGACAAGGAAAAGCTTTAAAATGCTGTGATTATGAACTTAGAGAAAGGATCTTCTGTGTCAATTGTTCCCATGATCACTTGTGAAAAACGACAGTGAAAGGGAAGGAATTCATAGAATCATAACATAGTACAGGATGGAAGGCACCTTTAGAAGTCATCTAGTCCAACCCCCCTGCAATGAGCTGGGATATCTTCAACTAGATCAGGTTGCTTAGAGCCCCCCATCCAGCCTGACCCTGAATGTTTCCAGGGATGGGGCATCTACCACCTCTCTGGGCAACTTGTGCCAGTGTTTCACTACCCTCATTGTAAAAACTTTCCTCCTTACATCTAGTCAAAACCTACCCTCTTTCTGTTTAAAACCATTTAACAGGCCAAGTTCTGTGTGGAGTCAAAGAAAGTAACTCAGTGGGAAAATTACCATTGAATTCAGTAAGACCAGGTTTTTTCATAGTATTGAACCTGCCCCTCTGTCAAAAACATGGGCCATTACTTAGGAACTACATCTGATGATAATGTGATCAAAGTATTCAGCTTGCCCTGGCTTCTAAGAAATTTCCCAAGTGTAACTAAAATTGCTCATTATGACCTACAAACAGAGTTTGCACCAGATACCTGAGAAACAGGACTTCCTCTCCAGGATTTTTTAAGTTAAATTCACCCAACACTGGTTGACAGTCAGACTTCAGATCTAGTCGTTGCACTCAGGCAGCACTGGGAAATGAGGATGGGGCCAGGCTTTTTTCAGTGGTGCCCAGCAAAAGGACAAGCAGCACTGGGCACGAACTGCAACACAGCAGGCTCCATCTGAATGTGAGGAAAAACATCTTGTATTTGAGGGTGACAGCACTGGAACAGGCTGCCCAGAAAGGTTGTGCAGTCTCCTTCTCTGGAGATATTCAAACCCCACCTGTATGCAACTCTGTGCAACCTGCTCCAGGTGAACCTACTTTAGCAGCAGTTTGAACTAGATGATCTTCAAAGGTCACTTCCAACCCTGACCAATCTGTGACTTTGATTCTATGACTATTCCAAGATGCTTTCAGCATCAAATTGTCTTGGGAAAAGCTTCTGATATCACCCACCACAGATTTTTTCTGTTCATTTTAATATTAAAAATCCACGACTTTTAATCATTTTAATCATGTAGGTGCATTAAAGTTTACTGGTAAAATTTTCATGTAAACACATATAAAACTTCATGTAAACTATCTAGCAAATAAAAATATTTAAAGGTATCAAACTGGTAGAAGAAAGGTAGTCAAAGATAATAGAGAACACATTCTGAAACAAGGACCAACTCCTTTATAATACACAAAAGGTCGGTCTAACTTACAAAAACATGGTTATTTAAGATATTAAGCAAACCATAAGTAACATGTACAAATCTACACAAAAATGTATTAACATTTAACTTTTGTCTTGCTTCCTTTTGCTAAGGTACTGCCTTCCACTGCAACATTAAGAATGGGATGGACGTGAAGTCACAGACACACATAAGGGACAAAGGGCCACCAAATGATAAGACAGAACAGGAAAAAGGAAATGAAAACACAGATCAGTCTTTCTAGAATTTAGCTTAGCACACCTGCTCTATTAAGTGGCCAAATAATAGTGACCACATGTAAAGAAGTGAGAATAAGTCAAATAAGTATATATGTAAATGAAGTAATTCTGAAATTTAATGCACAATTGCAAAACTGTCAACCTAAACTGATAAGGGTATCTTTCATTCACATGCTCATGGCATTATGTTGGATTCATTTCAGCATCTACATTACCTCAAATTTTGATAGGATTATTCTCCTCAGAAGTTGCACTGCCAATTCGTACCTTCCCACCACAAGAAGGGTAACTGTGTGTCTCAGCACCACAGCTTTTGACAATGTGGTTTAAAATTTGCTTTAAACTCCAGTAGGTTCATCCAAGTTTAGCCCAATCTAATGGGACTGCCTGTCTGCTCTCCTATGCTTTGGCAGCCCAGGTGGGACCATTAGTGTTGCAGTAGTGCCTGCACTTCTCTCACGTTTTATTTATCTTTTATACAGGCTCACTGTAATAAGCTTTGATTGCTGCAAAGAAGCTGAAGCCAACAGAAAAGCTACCAGAGGTGGTGTCTGACATATGCTAACCCAAACACCTGTTTTACCAGCTTAAAACACCCAGTGTCAAAACTAAATGCCACTGTTATCAATGGATTTGGGATATCAGTGGGATCAGGATTTCAAAATAAGTAATGAGCTTAGCAGCTCCCAGCACGCCACCAGCCCTTTCTGCCTGACATCAGTGTTTAACACCACCACTGAACTAAAAAACACATGGAAGGATGTAACGGAGGCTTAGGAATGATGCCAGCACACAGGAAGAGAGCAGCAATGAGAAGCAGTGTCTGGCATACGCACTTGTCTTTCTGAGAGAATGGCATGCACAGGATGGTGTGGATGAAGGTGGTGGTGCGGATGATGAAGGTGGTGAGGATGATGAGGTCTCATTTAAATCTTCTGGATTTATCCAGTAGGCCCGAGTGTCCCGATTACCTTTCTTACTAGTACAGCTGATGTCACACTGGAAAACATCTTCACAGCTGTCACTTTGCAAGCGCTCCTTCTGGAGAAGTTTGTCCACTCTCTGTATAATACACTCCAGACTTTTGTCAACATTCAACCAAACTTTCTCCTTAAAAGAAAACATTTATTTCTCAATTTAAAAAGAGACATTGGGTAACAAATCCCTTGGCAATAAAATCCCTTGGCAATATGCTTCCTCCTGTGGTTCTAGTCACAATTCCTCTGCAAAGTTTCTTTTAGGCTATGTGGTTCTATTGGTGCACACACAAATTCTGGATATATAAACGATGTATCCCAGCATATCAACAAGATGTAGCAGCATGACTTGCATGGTAAATTGCAAAACAATATTCTAAGCAAATTTGCTGAACAATTTTAAGTGTCTCTTCCTGCACTACTATTCCAATTTCCAGTTGACACTATTGTTTATTCTTGAAACTCATGTTTAACATAATTATCGTATACAATCACATGTATTTTTTCCTATATAACTCAGTGAGTAACAGATAGAACCACTGCATGGTGTTACTATCTAAATAATTGAATTGGCTTTATTCAGATCTCATTACTGTGAGTTTCACTATAAGTCAAAGTACGCCAAAAAAAATTAGCAAGGACTCACTTCCATAATGAATCAGATCTCATTGCTAAATTGATATTTCACAATATTAATAATTATTTTTAATTATTGTAAACTATTTTTGAGATTTAATTAACTTCTGTTTATATTACACAATGACAGAATTTACACAGCCCAATTCTCATTTCAGTTGGCAGTGTGGTAAGGAAAACCATTTAAATACTTTGTGTAAACAGTTTTAAAATGCTGTTCATAAACAAAACAGAGATGGGCTGCAAGTTCTAAAGATTTAGATGAGCATAAAAACCAGAAAGGCTGAATTGTATAGCTAACACACACAAAATAATGCTTTATTTTGGAGAAGTCTAAAAGGTCTTTGCAGTGCAGTCAGTTTTTTAACTTTAAAAGCCATTTACTTTCCCTCGGAACCAACTTCAGAAAAGCCATGCACCTACTGTCATGATTTCCCCTGTTTAGGAGACCCAAAAATATTTACTGAGGCCTGTTTGTATCCCTGTGCCAAGGAGTAACTGAGCATAGAATAGAGGAAACATCTTTGCTAGTTGACCAATACCTCCAAAACACACACCCCTATGCATATCCTGAGCTTACAAACAGAGCTGACAAACAAAAGAACACAGCAAACAAAAACTACAAAGAAAATATTCATCACTCCATTAAGCAAACATACCCATTCCTCTTCATGCCAATCCACCTGCAGAGAAGATCTGCTATTTCTTCCTGTCCATCTGGCCACAAGTGTATCTTGATCATTCCTCAGCATCACTTGCTCCCCTTCTCCAGAGGTTGGAGATGCTTTTGAAGCTATGTAGTCTGGCCTTGCAGCATTTAGTCCATGTATTGAATTTGCCAAGAGCTTGCAGTCACAGACTGTGACAAGTTGCCGGGTCTAAAAAGCAATAACACCCACCCCACCCCCATGTTTTAACAGCTTTTCATTATTCTGTGCACAATGTATACTATATTCTTTTGCAGAAAGAAAAAAGAAGTAGTCGTATTCTGTAAAAGAAACTAACCATTGCTTAGGAGTCTCTAAGGTGCCTTTTAAAATAATGTTACAAATGGCCTTACAAAGCAATACAGGATACCAAAACACTAATGGTACATTTCCAAAGTCTGTACTACTATGTTAGCCTTGCAATTGTTGAAATTTTTACTAATAAATCTTCATTTCACCTTTATTTGCACTTCACTCGCCCACTGAACAAAAGCTTAAAACAATGCAATGATATTTTTATACTCCACACAACAGCTGCTACACCAGAAACCATGCTTAACTTCCACCATCCTCTGAAACCATAACAAGACTTAGGAGGGCTGAAGATACAACCCCCTAATCAAAGCAACTTGTTCCCTGTCTTATTCAGTGATTTGTACTAAATGATTTCTGTAAGTTATGTGAATATGAAAAGTATCTGGCCTGTGTTTCTATTAAAAAAATAAAATAACAAACAAGCCCTTACTACGTTATATACACACATGGTCCAGCTGTAGAAGATCCCACAGATCAAGTATATATACTGTACTCATTTACAATGAATATTAAAATATACAAGGCATTTACAGGGGGTCACATTATTTTTTGCACTCTACAAAGTTGTATGCATATCTTCTCCACTGGGACAATGTATGGCAAGCTGGTTGGCCATTACTGCTATTTACAACCTTCAGATCTGCTTCAGGGACAGAAAAGGTCAGTAAAACTGTATTTGTTTCTTTGTCCCTGTAAATAAGACTGTGTTCAGCTGTGGGTGCAGTCTCATTTCTGTTATCACCCATACAGAAATAACTGATTCATATCACTATAATTCAAGCAAAGGCTGTGTCACTATTATTCCTTAATTCACCAGCAGAAAAATACATTACTGTTTCATTAGCTTTTGCCCAGTGGCTGCTGCTTGACAGATGACTCAGAAGAACATTAAAAAAACCACAGGTGGTTATGGAGAGAAGGTTGTAAAAGAAAGCAAATAATGCATATTTCTGGAATACGATGAATGAATAGAGGGAATCAGAGGACATTGCTTTCCATTGCACTCTCAAGAGCAGGTGAAGGGAAGAGGGTGAGAAGTAGGAGACAACCTACATAAAAAGCAGCAAATTTTACAGGCCAGTCTGATTTTCTTTAAGACTGTACATGTTACAATACACTACTGAACAAGGTAAAAAATGTTTCAAAACAACCTACTAAAGATAGAGACAGAGAAAAAATCCCACACTGTACTTCTCTGTGGATATGTATTATCCTCTTACCTTGTCTGCTAGGATGGCAAGTGTTCTTTCCAGGCCATTAGCTGATTTATCCTTGGCAGCTCTTGAGAGCCTTTCTGCATAGTAACTGACTTGCGTTTTCAGGGTGTTGATTTGTGCAATAATTTCCTTTGCTCTAACAATGTCCTGTGGGATGTATATTATAGACTGGGAACTTGTGGAAGTGCTGAAAAAGAAAGGCTGGTTTTAGGGGGCAAACTGATCTAGAAGTACACAGGTAACAGTGGCATGCTGGGGAATTAATGGCAGACAACAAAAATTTACCTAAGCTAGCAGTCAACACTGAAAGGCCAGTGGGCAATTGCACAGCAGGAACATGATCCTAGAGCCTTCTCTGCCTTTAGCTGAAAGCATTCGGTTGCAGATTCGCCCTTATGCCAAGGAGCTGTGGGCAGAGCTTGTATACCAGAGGGACAGTTTTGCTGAGGAGAATGTGGGTGATTTTACCATCCAATACAGAACCACTGTTTTCAGAGACAGCCTGCCCCACTCTCCCTCTCCTTACAACACAGACACTTCACTGAGGTCAGGTTTACAACCCTGTTTTACCACACAGCCACTAGCACCATGAGAAGAAAATCTGCACTCCTAATACAGAAATGCCACTCAGATCCAAAATGCAAACGCTGTGGTATTAACAAAGAATCCTCCTGCTCATACATCCTTTCCTCTATTGCAGGCCTGATTCAAGTTACACCAGCAAAAACAATGTTATGATATATAAAAACCAAAGTGTATCTCCAGGCTAATCCACAGACTCTGTCCTTTACTAGACTAAACTAGGGACAGGATACAACCGTCCCTATTATAAACTCAGCTGTAACAATATAAAGCAATACCAAATTTGGCCTTTTCCAAATAGTAAGCGAAATAAACTGTACCAATGAAACATCTTTATATTGAATACTGCAGCTCCTCTAAGACTGCTTACTTGGCAGTGGAGCAGAACACTTTATGTCCTCTAAGCTTAGATGTTTACAGCAGTTGCTTCTCCAGTCCAAGACAGACGCCTGGACTCCCTCTGTAACTGCTGGGGAGAGAACAGCACTTCTGAAGGGGGACTTAATCCTATCTGAGAAGCTGTTCATAAAAGCTGCCTTTTAGCTTAGAAAATTACTTTAAGCTGAAGTTGTGCTCTTAGTGAACTATTTGGAACCAACCCACTACTACCTCGTTTGCCAGGCAATATGCTGTTTTCTTCCTCCCAGTAGGAAAGCTATGCAAAGACCAGGCCTTTACATCAGCTCCAGCTGTGATAAGTGTGATGTCCATTCATAATGTGGCACCAAATATGAGGTGACACCAATTCTGTATTATCTTATTTTTTTTTCCCCAGTCATGGATAGCTTCAGCATGGGAACAGCACAGAAATACCTACTGTTTATACCAATCTCAGCGCTGTTCAGCTACACTGACGGACTACACAGAGAGGAGTTTCTTTTCCAGGCAGTTACCTTGGATCACAACATCCAAGGAGCGTGAATTCCTCTGCTACCCCTAGAGCAATGCTGTTAATTTCTGCAGCGTATCTGTGAGGTAAGACAGGAGGGTTGAGTGGGGCATGCTTTAAAATCATTGCCACAAATACCAATTCTTGTCTCTTAACCAACGTTAAGGCAAGTTGCAGTGTCTGTCTGAGCTCCCTTACAAGAGAAGATGGGGGATTTGTTTTCAAAGGATATAATGCAGAAGTGATTCTTGCAAGAGTTTCCTTATCTGTGTCCCTCTGGTCACCCACCTGTGTGGAGCAGAGAACAACCACTCCCCACTACGGCTACGCCACATAGCAAATTAATCTCACCTTTTAGGACTTTCCCTGTACATGATTTGTGCTCTCTATTGACTGGTGATGTTAGTGACAATTCCTCTGAGCAATTTCTTACCATGACAGTGTGGTTAACATGCATAAAGACATATTTGGCAGGAAAGGCCATGCAGCATATTGAGATCTGATTTAGAATTATTACATTTTTAATCACAAACATTTGCTGGGATGATCAGGGGGAAAATTTATGGTGTAAAGTTCACATATATTTACTTTCCAACCTGCAATTGCTTTTTCAAATGAACAGCTCTCATTGTACTATATCAGCAAACTGTAACACAGCCTTAAACTCTCAAGTGAATTAAGGTTCAACCTTTAATATGAATAATTCAGAGCAGAACTTCTGCACTGCTGAACCATTAAGTAATGTTTCCTTTTCATAGCACTGAACACCACAACATGGAGAAAAATAAACAAAAGTTAAATGAAAATTTTTAAATGAAGACATGGATTACAAAAATACAAACCATGCCCAATCACCATAAAGATTAAAAAATAAGCAGTTATCTTAATTATCTTCCATCTCTGGCAGAAAATTTCTTTCTCCAGACAGTTTTCTCTCAAAATAACAGAGAAAAAGATGTAAAATTCTTGTGTTATGATCTTCAGTTTTCTAACATGATCCGAGAGCTCCAGGCAACTAGCTGTTCATTACAAACAAACATTGCAGATGAAATAACATTCATTCACACATCATGTTCTACAAAGCAGCTACAATTACTTAGGGCACAATTAGGGATGCCACGACGCATGACATTAAGAAGCCCTCCACACTTTAAAACACACCAGATCTTTGCCAAAGAAAAGGAGAAAATAAAACAACCCAAAGAACAGAAACCCTCTCTACAGAACTATCAGAAGCAGAAAACTCACCAACACTCCTCATAACTGCTAAAAAAACAAAAAACCAAAATAAATTAGCAGATTGTTAGCAAATACCAAAAGCAGAAAAGAAAACAAAGGATGTTTGGGGAAATAACTGATCCGAGTAATTTTTTCAATAAGGCAGGTACATAACGATTAAACTTTTAAGCAAAAAAACACAGATTGCCAGATGCTCATGTGTTGTTCTGGGGAAACGTGGATGCACCAAGCAGTTTTACCAATGAAAGGAGAAAGAACTGAATGATACTCTGTAACAGTGAAACTGAGGAGATGGATCTCAGTTCTACTATACTGTTTTTTATGATAACATAGAAATACTTAAAGTTATTCTTCCAAATGTTGAACCTGCAGTTTTCATGGACCCAGAAGGAACAGTTCTGTAAAGCTTTGAGGAAAAGTACTGGATAGAGATTAAGCTTTCTGATCAGCTTAATTATTGGCAGGTGGGGGCGGGGGGAAGATGACACAGGAATTTAAGATATTGCAGGAGTGAGGCCCACTTCAGTAGCTAAGCTGATAGAAGGAAATTATTTCAGGAAGCAATATTGGTATCAAAAGAACAGGAAGGGCAAGCCTAGCATACCAGTGTTTCCAGGTCTACAGTTTCCTCTAGTCCCATCCTTGTGCAGTCTGTAAGTCAGGAATAATTACACTAGGCATACTTTTGTACCAATCTTTTCATCAGTACACATCTGATGTTGGATGCTGGTATTCACTTGTCCACTGCCAAAATTAATTCTGCAGTTGGCAGAACATAGTTCCCACATCACTCCCTCCTCCCATCAGCTCCAAATCCTACAAATCCTTTCTTTGGAAGGGCATTATCAAGGTCTCCTTTTCCCTGGCTACAATGACTCCTTGTCCTGCTGCTCTCATTGTCCTTAAATTCTCCATACTGCAGCAGAAGTAACGCAAACCTAGACAACATCATCTCTTCCTTGGAAGCTGGAGTCAGTACCATGCAGGTCTCTCCCTTTAGCATAAGTGACCTTCCCAGTTTCTGCCCCTTCCTCTAGTACATACGGTTGCACTTCCAGAGAGGTCACTAGACAGTCCCTGACAGGACTGTGGAGGTCAAGCAGCCTGCCTGCACAGCAGTGAGGCCAGATTCAGAAGCCTGATCTATGCATAAACCTTTAGGTTATGCAGAAGAGCCTCCAGCAACAGTCCTAGAACTAAACCCAATTTGTCAACAAGGAATTTGACTATCAAGCACAGCTGTCGTGTACTGAAGGGAGTTCAGCAACAGGACCCCGAAGCTATGAGAGGGGTGAAAGTCTCCCGAAAATAATGGGTTGAAAGCATGATGCAGTGCAGCTGAGAAGGTTCTACAGATGAATTTTCTAATCCACAGTTAGGCAGAACACAAACTCAACACCCAAAATACCTAAACTAAATGAACGAACAAGTATTCAGGAAAACTAAAGATTTCACTGAAAACACTATTAGAAAGGACCCATCAGTAAACACATGAGATATGGTAATATACAGGAGAAACTTTTTTCCCTTTCCTTCTTTGGAAAAAAACATGGAATAATCTTCACATTGTATAGTAGAACTACTGGATGAAGTGCAACAAAAACATATAATGGAGTGATTTTCCAAATCACCGAGCACAGACCAGGAGGAAAAGGCACAATAACAGCTGACACAACATTTTTACTTACTGTTTCTTTGCCTCTTCAAATTTATGCAGCTTTTTCCGCAAGCCACCCGATTTAAAGCCTTGACAATGAGCTGCTGGTGCTCCTATGGTGACTATGTCATAGTTCTGATCTGGTATGGACAAAAAGAACTTACAAATGAAAGCCTGTCATCTTTAATGTGGACAAAAAATTGTGAAAATTCAAAACCAACTCAAAGTAATTTTTGTAAAACTCTGTGCCAGTGTTTTGAATGACATGGAAAACAATTTGTTTAGAGGTCTGGGAAATCCATCAAATACTTTTGTGGTGAAAGATCCATACTTGAATGCACATTCTCCGTTTCTTAATCTAGAAGACTGACAGTGAAAAAGAAGCCTTGAACATCAGTCTTTATGTAAAACCTGTCATTAAGGGAATCCCTCACATGGATACATGGGATGAGTGTGCGTCCATGGTTAGTGGGAATTACTATTAAAAGAAGGGAAAACATAGGTTATTTATGAAGAAACAAGCCTGATGTGAACAAACCCTTGTGATTTTGCATAACCACACATGATGGTTCCAGAGAAAAAGCACACAAACTTAGCAACAAACAATGGTCAGAACCTTTGCTATTCTGCTACAATTCAAAATGACTGAAAAGGGATATAGCAGCCTAACCCAATGTATTCCCTAATACGAGGGCTGACTTGCGTCACCTACGGTACAATGAAGTCCGGAACCTAGTTTTGCCACCTGCAGAATAGCAATAATTACACTTACACCTCTTCTTCAGTAAACAGATTTAGAATCTGAATATAGAAGGTGCTACAGAAATGCTAAGTAGCACTAGTACTACAGAGCAGTAGTTTGTAAAAACTTGGCTATATGGTTCAGAATGGAAAACAAAAAATGGAGGCAAAGGTAACAAAATAAGGTGAAGAAAGAGAGAAAGAAACAAATACCTGATCCTCCATCATCCTGGACTCTCATTCTCTGTATATGTAAATTTGTAGGAACAAATTCCAATTTTTTATCAGCTTTCAAGCTACTGGCTTTAAATGAAGGACCTGGGAAATGCAGGAGAAAAGCAAGCATAAAAACCCTCTGCTTCTGCTTATGCTAAAACATTCAAGGGACTTCATTCATCATTTGCTATGTGCTGAAAGTAAAGCAGAGAAAAGAAGAAGATATATCTTTCTGTTACTGTTTGTAATTGTTCTCTACTTTCAGGGTGAAATAAGAGCATGAATAAAACAAATATTGCCAGATCATTAGCAAACTCACAATAAAGTAAAGAAATCTAACAACGGTATTTTTTACTTCTCAAACTAAAAAATTCTGGGTTCCCAATGTCAGAGAAGCACTAACAATCATGGTTGAGAATTACCATGTTATTATGAAAAAGAAATCACCTTTATACTGGTGCAGGTCAGTTAGGTTTTCTTGATAAGTTAAAATAATTGTTTGGTACTGCGTAACTATTTGTCGACGAAGGCTTTCCCAACAAGGAGACAGTTCTCCCAGTTCTTCTAGTTCACATACCCTAGGGGAAGAAGAAAAAGAGATTTAAAAAAAAAAAAAAAAAGGAAAAAAGAGAGGTGTTTAGCTCCAGTGTTCACCTGAGCAAGAATAAGTTTCACATTGTACCAACACAGCACCATCCTCAGCTGACACATTCTCAATTCACTCTGGTCTAACCTGCTCACCAGATGGAATGCTTCCAAACATATGTCCCAAAGCACAGCTGTTGAGCTCTGCTCCAAGGTACACAGGTTCACCGCAGGCAGAATACACTGTGTTCCCCCCAGGAGCCTCAGGTGTTGGTCAAAACCAAAGCTTCCCACCTTTCTCCAGGAGCTGTCAAACTATATGATGTTTTGCAAATGATGGGCACTGTCATAACATCAAGTGACCTGGGGCAATGAGGACCTTTTTAGTCTACGCCACTGAACTTTGGTGGCTCTCAAAACAGAACTGTGACAGAATCCAGGTGGGACAGTAGCACCTATGAGACATCAGGTACAAGGAGTATCTGCGCTAGCCAGGTATCTGCACAACAGTCTTCAAGGCCAGGCAGGGAAGGCCTAAGAAGTGTAAGCATTATTAAGGGTTTGGAGAGACAAAATACGAGCCAACACAACCTTCATCTAAGATTCAGGATTTTAGGCACCCAAGTTCCACTGTAGGTATAATAAAGGATGACTGGATACCCGTAGATAAGAACAGGAAACCCCCTGGCTTTCCCATTGCACCATGACTGCCAGGTTTTCAGTCACACATGGCAATCCTGTGTTACATACTGTTTCCCTACAGCACTACTGAGAAAATATTTAGCGTATTCCATGCCATGCTCGTATTACTGTTTTCTTGGGTTAAGATATTATTTGGAATAAAGGAAGAAAGGGAAAATAAACGAGTCAACAGCAGATCCAAGTCAGCAGCATATTACTCCAGAAAAAGTAGCACAATCATCTCCCAAAAGGATCTAGCAGTTCTTTTTGCAGTTCTCTCAATATCCCTCATCCATAGTTTTAATCAATTGTCTATATCATTTAAGCTTTTCACAAAACAATTCTCACTCCACAGTATTTAGGATATTATCAAAAGGAAGCAAATTTCCAAGAAAAACATTAGATTGACTTGCCGATAGGTAACAGTGTAAACTGTATTTATCAGTGACTTGGAAAAAGACACTTTTGGTTCCATCTTGTAAAACTGCTTCTGCGTAAGATGCTATTATGACTATCTTGTCAAACTCCCTGCTCAAAACTAGCCACGCATCTGAGCCCAGGTCTTCCTGAAGTAAATTCACAGCTTAAACACTTGTTTGTCCCATAGGCTAAGACAGCAGGGGATGCACATGCCATAAATAATTAGGTAGTCAAAATACCCCCTCAGTTATATGTTTCCTTTCAAAGAGCTCTGGCCCAGAAATGCTTTATGTAAGAGCCAGCAGCTGTGATTATCCAAGGACATTTTAAAAGTCACCAGGATGTAAAGACAGAAGCAGCTGTGCTTCTGTAGCTGTCTGGCATTCCTCTGGGCTGCAGCACAGAGGACGGAGAAGAGAGCACTTGGCAAATCTGAGAGATCCTATGAATACAAAGTGTGACTGTGGATGTCACTGAGGGTTACCTCAGCTGAACAGAAAGAAGGGATTCTTTCTCACTAACTACACAGAAGTTGTATTACCTTTGAGCCACACAATTCAGAGCATACAAAGTTGTACTAGTAATCACCTGGGCTGTTATTAGCCCATAACTGTATACAGTATGGGCTGTATGTATAGATATATATATATATGTACACAGTATGTAGCAATTGATCTCTGCATGATTTTAGCAAGAGCCTCTGAACAGTCATATTGCATGGCTAACATCTTCAGAAACTTCACTGTCCAAAGTCTTAGAGAAAGCCACATCTTTTTTCCCCATTCACCCTAAATTCTCCTCTTATTATCTTCAAGTCCTTGAACTACATCCATCACAGATGGCACCTTATGGGTAAGCTTGCCACCTCTTTAAATTAGGATGGCTGTACTTCATAATAAATAGGCGCTTTTAAATGTAGTGTGAGGAAAGCTGTAGAGAAAAAAAGATATAAAATAAACAGTGAATAAACCAGGTCTAAATGCATAATGGCATACCCCAAGCCACCTGCATCAAGGTTGCAGCAGGACAGCTAGGCAAGATAACAGCATTCACTCTTTAGAATCTAGGATCTGACTACTCCTACTAAATGCATGCCACTAAAAAAACCAATTCAACAGCAGAAAAAAAATATAAAATAAACCAATGTGAATTTTGGAAACCCAGTCATGTCATGCATTAGTTTCTTCATACATAATAAATAGTCACCGCTATCTTCCTGTGAGAATTTATCATTTTTGCAAATACGAAAATACCTCAAAAACCGTAGACTACTTCTGCCTGCTCATATGGATTAGCACTATTTTATTTCACAATATCGCAAAGGAATTGAATTGTATTAATACAGGATAATGAGAGCACTAGTTTTACTTTTAATTCAGGTCAGGCTCAGTTAGGTCTCTAGGAGGGGATTCAAACACAGCCAAAATAAAAACCCAATTCTCAAAAATACAGCTAAAAATTCTTTTACCATCCTAATCTTGGCTTTTATAAAGAATACATAAACAATTATGTTTGCAAATCACAGCCTACAAATGTAGGGAAGTAAAACTCATAAATGAGAACATTGCCTGGAAGAGAGTTAATTGCTTCAAAAAGAAGCAAGTTCAGAATAAACCTATAAAATGTTTACCAGATTTCCTTCTCCCTCCCACCTCCTAAAGTGAGAAAAAGTCATTACTGTCCTACAGTGTCTCATTTTAGTTGGTTTCATTCTGTTTGTTTTCCATTCAAAACTACTCTTCTGACTCTCACTGCCATCTCTTAATTCACTGAGTCAATGCTCTTGTCATCTATCTTTGCTTTGCTTATATAGCACAGAAGTCAAATGACTTTTTCAAAGGCATCAGGATTTTTCTTCTCTGTCTGCTACTCTAATTACTTATTCCACTTAGCTGGTGTCTGTGTTGTCTCTGTCTTCTCAAAATTCTTAGCAGCTGGAGTTGTTACTCTCATTTACGCTGTCTCATCTATACAGACTTCCCTCCACCTATGGAACACTGAGATAGGTTTTATTTTTAATTCAACTTCACTTTTCTCTTTTTATTAAATATAAACTATGTTTCAAAACCAGAATGTATTGAAGTATATGCATCATCATATATAAAAAGAGATAATGTATTCCAATGTGCTGGTCCTAATACAGTCACACGACTATGGAATGATAACTTCTGTGGCCTTACCAACACTTTCATGAGATGAACAGATAACCTGTAAGTGCAGCTAACTGCAGTATTATCCTGTGTTCACTATGCCAACAATTCTCTCCCATCAATACCTCTGTATGTTCACTTTACCATATACTCAAGCCCAAATTCTATACTCTGACATGGAATTGTATTCGCTGTAACTGTACAGGCAGCGAATTGCTGCTTTTACTATTTTTTCTTCAGCGCCTCTGTGCATTAACACATACTCCTTGGTAATTCAATGACAGCCATATCACTGCTGTATTACTGCACATGTAAACTGGCCCAAACTCACCTTGCTGCATCTTCTTCTAGAAGAAGTTTCACAAATTGCCTAGGGATGTGCAGCGACAGGACGCTCTCAGCCATCTGCTCCAAGATTCTCAAGTGGTTTCCATCAGTGGTTGGGAAGCGATACATTCGGCAAATGGCACCACCAAATACTAAAGAATTAAAATTATGCTATTTGAGCATAGGGTTTGAATTAAAAGTGTACATTCTCTCCTTTTTTAAACTAAATGGCTTTGATTCACTAATGAGCTGTAACACACTGCTGTAAAGATCTGGTTTAACCATGCATCAGTCTAAGCTTTTCTAAGTATGGTCACTCTGCAATGCCCATTCTTCTACGTCTGCAGGAAAAGCCCCCCAAAACACTGGTAAGGAAATGAAACGCATATTCAAATTTTGACATAAGTGGGAGTTTTTATATGTACTGTGCGTTTTCCTCTCAAGCAATCGTTTGCTGGAAAACTAAGCTTTCTCCAAGATTTTTTCTTTTTTTAAAAAGCAGCTGCTTTCCTCTGTACTTCCCCTCAACGGTTGCTTAGAAATAAACTAGCAAACTGCATGCAGAATTTTATATACTACAGTCAACTTAAATGACAAAAGTTTGCTTCTGCTGGTTTTACTATACAAAGTAGTGTAGATGATAAAATAATTTATTCCTGTATGACCCTCAAAGCCTGCTCAATCAGCCGCCTGTTCCTATTCAAATGAAACATCTGCTTAAATGCCCTGGGGCCACAGGCAGACAGCAAGAGATTAGCTTTTTCTGCAGCCTAAAGCTTACTTGTTACTGCCCACAGCAGCTTACCAGATTTCAGTAGTGCATCTTTCCGTAATGAAGCATATTTGGATCTGATTCCTAAAGATTCTGTTAAACTCTCATCAACTGGCAACACAGTCTAAACAAAAACAAAGAACAATAATAGTAAAGAATAAAACCTCAGTGCCAGGGCAACATGCAGTGATGACCCCATTACACAGACCTGAAAGGAATATTCAACACAACACATGGTTAAATTAAATATTTCAAATATGTTTACTGTGTACAAAAAATATTGCAGGCTGAAAAAATAAACCCACTTAAACCCTTTAATATAAGCATTCCTATCTACTTCCACCACACAGTTCAAAATGCCATAAAAATTTTCATCCAGCCCTTCAACTACTTTATGCTAGCACAGCTCCAGAGTCCTTAAAGGTACTGCACCAATACGTGGCAGCTACAGGTCTGGCTGGATACAAGGTGATACTAATCCACATTGTGACTGTGATACACAGAATGTAATTATCACCAGGACACTAAGAACACAAGGTTTACAGAAATAAACATATGCCTAGGCTGAGAAAGTACTATAAATATCTGCTCTCAGACAAATATTAGGGGATCAGAAAAGAATAAAACAATGCAGTATTCAAGTAACCTGTTCAGTTTATCAAAATCTTTTAAGTTGCCTGTGAAAATTCTGGAAATTCTCTGAGCATCCCCATTACAGCTTTGCTTAGTGCCACCTTCCAATTCACAATGCGAACTGGAATACCACAGCTTTGTAGAACTGGTGATCAATGCACCAAGTGCACCGACACATGGTGCTGCAAGCCTATTCAGATGAAGGGCATGAGCACCTGAAGTGAAAACTTACTCTAAATTAAAATCTTTGCCAAGACTTTTAACCCCAAACAGAAGCACCAAGAACTCTGCAAATTACAAAGCTGCTTCATCACCATTAGGCTGCTCTTTACTGTATTTTAAAATTGTAAAGCACTATTAAATAGCAAGATAAACAGGAAAACTAACAGCAGATACCAACCTACCTTCTTATTTCAATGCTGGCAATAAATCTACGTTTTTCTGAATTTGATACAATGCTCATACTCACCCTTCCATTAATTGTATCGGGTGACCTTGTCACCGGGGGCCTTTGGTCAGTTTTCTCTTCCATTTGCCATCCAATAACTGTAATGTTGCCTACACGGTCACTTTCAGCCGACCTGCAACAAACACTCTGCGTTGAGATTTTTTTGGAGGTGGACCTGTTTATCAACAAGGGAACACTTATAAAAGGCTATTAATCTTCAAAATTAATGAACATTGTAAATAAGAAGCTTTTCAACTTCATTTTGCATATTTTTATAATGCATTATTCCAACAGGAAAAAGCTTCCCTCATTCTGCAAGGATGCTGTACAGACCTCCTAATGAAGGCAAACTAAAACCATGCATGTGTTTTAATACTTATGTAAAAGGAGAAACAGTTTAGATTTTACAGTTAGTCTGTTGCAGGCAAAAGCAACTTAAATTGTGAACAGGAAGCAGATAAGGAGCTGCATCTGCACGTGTATGTATATGCCCATGCCTGTGAATGTCTGAAACCAAACTTTTTAACTTTCAGTCAGAAGACTGCTACTTGCTAGCTGCAACTGGTACAGCTGCAAGTGGTAGATTTTGATAATATGTGATAGATTTTGATTTATAATAATTTTGATAGATTTTGATAATAATAATCATAATAATTTATGATAATACTTTGACTAAATCAAAGTAGCACGTCCCAAATCTTCTACTTAATAGAGAAGTCAGCCAAGCCGCCAGTTAGGAGGCTGATCACATCTTGTGTTTGTGCAGGTAACACTATTCAGTCTGGGAAAACTGGGAGCCTGACATTCCAGGAAGAAAAGCTCATGCTAAAAAGAAGGAACCTGAAAAGAAATGGTCTAGTGAAGAAGGTGAAGATTGTTAATGGAAGAAAGGTCCCTGAGGTGGAGGACGATCCTGGAGATCAGTGAGCTGCAAGGAAACAAATACCAGAGATCCCCAGGGGCCTGGCCACTAACAGCTAAGAAGCCACACAGCAGTAACTGACACAACTTTCTGTCTCACCTTCCCAGACTAGCAGCTGCCTCCTTGCTGGGGAGGGAAGCTGACACCATACGAACACATGACTAAGCTGGGGGAGTAAGTGAGTGAGTCAGAGACAGAAGAATCAGGTGGGATAAAAGCTTTGATCTTGCTGTTTTTTAAATATATACCAGTATCCAGATCTACCATAGCTATCATTTATTCTGTCTCACCCATGACACACAGTAATTTTGGCAGAGACTTTTATGTTATTATTTTAAGATAGATTCTAAACAGTATTTTAAGATTGTTGTATACATGTAAAAATATGCTGGGACAGCTAAGAAAAAAAAAAGTCTCTGGAACAGACAATATTGGGGAGACAAAAGAAATAAGCACACAGAATGATTACAAGAAAAGATTTAAGTATCCAAATCATGCAGCATGTTTATAGACATTGCTCAGCATTCAGCTTATAAATCCAAGGGATAGCGTGGCAATGAGAAGTCAGTCAAGGCTTATGCCAATCCTTAGAATCAATCAATGCATGTATTCACACATGATTCTTTGATAATCAGGATATAGCTGATATCAAAATGAGTTTAATAAAGTCCACTTTCAACATAGAAAGAATGAATGGATAAACCTAACAGAATAACCATGTCTAATGCAAAACCATGAAACTCCTGCCATCACATTCCTCCTCTTTCTTCATCTCCCTCAAAACACCCTCATCTTCACACATATGAGAAATCAGAATATTTTACTCACCATCAATATCATATTTTGGTGCCTTTTCTGACTCAATTCCCTCATCTGCTCCTCCCTGCTAAATCATGTCAATTTTTTATTCACAACACATTGTGGAGAAGCTGAAAACCTTACCCATCTATTCTCTTAACATGAAAAGCTTTGCCTGTGTTTTGTTAGTTGTATCTGGGCTAAGAAATTTCTGCAAGTTTATCAGTCACTGTTTCTAGTGCTGATTATACCAATACTACCAGCACCATCTTCCTCAGTTCCTCTGATTATGCTTCCCCCTCCAACTGACCTCCCCTTGCCTTCTCTGACAGGGATGCCTGTCCTACTTTCAACACAGACTACGACTACTACAGTTACACATAAGTGCTCCCTTTATTTAATCTCACTTTTGCTTTCTTCTTTCTTCTCCAACCTTCTACTTTGTCCCACACTGGCTTTCAAGATTGTAGTTTGACTCCAATGACTAGAACTACTATTTTAAGGATTTGTATTAGACTCACACCCTATTTTTCATTCTCTCCTGAGTCATGTTTCTTCCATGAAAGTTTCCAATATGAATTAAACTAGCAAATCATAACAATCTATGTTGCTTAGTATGACTCCTCCTTTTCCTAGTGCATTATATTGATAGCAACATATACACAATTTAGCAGCAGGTAGGTGTTGAAATATTAAACACAACGTAGATTTATCTAAGCCAAGGTATTCCAAACTGCTAAGATAACCCTCTGTTTCAATGGGTTTCATTATCCCCATCACAGGCTCTTTATACATCAGCACAGTTAAAAATACTCTATTTTGCCACACTTCACAGACACATACACTGAGGTGATAGGATGAAATGCACAAAAATGACATTGGTCTTGACAATACTTCCTTGACTTGCAGAACTAAAACCAATGTCTAACAGTATTCACCGCATCAGAAAGGTCTTGTTCTACATGTTTTAATTATCATGCAATACAAAATTCCTTAATACTGGTCTGGAACTAAAACATCAAACAAGCAAAAGGTTTTCATCACATCTCACAGACAGTTTTCATCACATCTAAAGCATACTTTGAAGAATTAAGAATTAATTCCTAAATGAAGGAGAATACTACAAACCTTAGTGTTAAGTGCAACCTGTGATTCTTCTCCTGAAGAAGTTCTTTTACACTGAACATCCCAGAACCCAACAAATACATCTGAAAGAAGACGAGTATCAGAATTATAATTTACCTTTAAAGGCTTTTTCCACAGCAATAAAGCCCCAAATACAATTATTCACAGAAGTCTGAGAACAAAAATACAGTTATATATGCCCATAGGTAACTAATTAAACCCCTTTAAAATTAAATAAATGTGGTAATTTATCAAAAAAACTTTTTATACTGGAAAACATTAAGCATTTTGCTTTCTATAGGATATGACTGGAGACCCAGGAACACTGAAAGCAACAACTGAATGGGGCTCAGACTGACTAAGTCAACATTTCGTAGTCCCTCCCTGACCTAATCTTGGCTCCTCCTGAAGAACTTGTCTCCTTTGGAGGCATTCCTTTTTCCCCAGAGCTCTGTACATGAAGAGCTCTTTTTCCATGAAGCTCTGTACAGAGAGGGACAACTCTGCTGCCCCCGAGGAAGCCACGGAAAAGCAGACACATAGGGCCTGAAACAGTATTCTGGGCAACAGTGTGAGAATAAATGGCCTGAGTTGCTCCCAGATCCAAGTGGATACACGTCAGGGCAGGCACTTAAACTTTTTTTCAGTAAGGGTACAAATCTTACCCACGAACAAAATCACTAAGGTATCAGGGCAAGGCAATTTCTGGAATTTAGCAGCTCTATTCAAAAGGACTGTTTCATTATGGGCCCAAGAGGCATAGGGTCTTGGCATAGGTTAGAGACCTCATTTAGGGGTGCTGGATCCCATTCAATGTATGGTTGAGTAAAGAGCTCCATAAGATAAGAGAACAGGTGACAGGACTCTTAAATCCATGGTTCTCAAACTTGCTGCAGACAAGCCTTATTTGAGAAAAGTGGCAAAGCTCCCCGCTCTGCCAAGTCCACCTTATGGCATTTGTCCCTCCCTCCCCTCCCCATCTTGCTTTCTCTAGGATCAATGCTGCTATCCCTTTGCTTTCTTCCACAAAAGTTATTAGTTTTATTTCCTTGCCTCTTGTTTCCTTGCTCTGCACTGACTGGGCAAGGAACAGAATAAAGAAAACTTACTGTTCCCTGAGATCTATCTTTGACGTCGTACACAGAGAGTTTGATTTGTGTCATTTGATTGATAAGAGAGTCTTGGAAAAAGGCAATGCTGCTTAGAAAGATAGGATTACTTGTTCCCTGCAATCATAAACAAAAAAGGCAAAAATTAATGTAAAGTGGTATTTGTTAGGAAGAAATGCTTCCTGTGTTAGCTTCAATTTTAAATCTGATCCAGAAGTATCTCACCACTTACCTCAATAATTTCTGTCTGTGCATGCTTCGTCCAGAACGCCTGAGGAGGTGTAGTGACACTCACTGCTACAAAACTATTTGGTTTTCGATCTAGCGATGGAGTTAGCAGCTCACTGCAAGCTTGAGGTATGCAACAGATAAATACATTTAGATTCAGGACCTTTTCCATATTGCTGTAAGACTTGACATTTTTATAACGGCATACTATATACCCTGAGCAATAAAGCCAAGGAAGGCCTAACATTCATTCTGTCCTCACATTATAAAGGCACATCACTCACCTTTGTGCTTGCAAAGAGTAAACATGCAACCAGATCAGTCTGGCTCCAAGCTGTAGAGCTGTAATTTAAACTTGTTCTCTTCTAACACCTGCCTATCCACCCCCCTGGCACAGCCCATTATAACAGCCTACATGCACAGGTTTTCCTCTGGGAATCTCATGAGCATGGCTGCATTTGATTTGAAGTCACGCTCCATTAAGCCTGTTACCAAACGGCATTTTGCCATGGAGAACCCACAGAAGTGCTTGAACGTTGATCAAGCAAGCACTACAAGGAAAACTGGCTTCTAATTGTAAAAGGACAGCAATTAATTTCCTCTAAAATGTTACTGTAAGTTTGACTGCTGGGAAGGGACGTGGGTGAAACTATAGCGACTACAGTAGGCTACCAAAAATTTCCATGAGTGACTACACAAATACACTAAACTTCAGAGCTAAATTTTATCTAGCTCGATACAGGTAACTACAGTGTGGTCTGACTCTACTTCAGCTAGATGAAGAAAGTTAATTCTGAAATTTGCCTAGACAAGCAAAATGTTTAAAAGTACACTAAACAGTTTTGCAGTTCTAGATATTTTTAATTTATCTGAAAATATCTGAATTATCTTCTTCAGCTCTAAGGAGTTCTTGTTAAGATTATTATTCATATACAATTACAAACACCTGAGAAAATTTTCTGATTTTTAATTTCAAACACACTGATCAAACATTAGTCCACTATTAAGCCAAGAAAACCATGCTGCAGTTGAAGATGTGGATTGAATTTTCATTAAGAAAATATTTTTCACTTATTCTTCAAGTGAGGTGAGCCAATGCACAAGCTTCTCATCCAAATTTAACCATCTCAGAAATCAAGTCACTTCTGCATCTCATACTATCACTTAACAGCAGAGGGGTATGTGTAATAGTTGGTAACTCTTAGAAAAGATCCTGTCCTGAAATGGTGTTTCCAGAGTGCTTGAAGGCCTGAACTGCTGATATACTGAGACTGAAGACAGATTCACTGTATCTTCACATAAACAAAACAAGCATTAAAACGTAATATTCACATGGTAAACATTTAAAATTTTATAGGACAGATGTTTTAATTGCAGACTTTTAAAAACATCACAAAATCAAACTGCTGGCTGCTTATCAAAAGATACTGCGCACCCAACCAGAAAACTGTACCACATCTCCATAAAAATCAAAGCAAAGTTTCAATTCTTACTATATGAAAGGCCCTTCAAAATTAACAATTAAAATCCTGCCCACATACTCAACAGCATGCATCATCAAAATTAGCATAAAAATCACTAAGCCTACCTAAACTGAACTCTAAAATCGGCTCATCTGGATCCTGAACGTTTCCTGTAAACCAGAAAAAATAACAAACAATTAGCCAAACATTTCTGTTGCGTGAATCCTTTCCTAAAATTGCAGTCATACAGAGAAAGAAATTGAATTTTCTAGGAAAAAAAAGTATTTTTTATTCAATGAGCTATGACTGTTATTTAAAATATTTATTAGCTAATCTTTGGTATCCAAAAATGATTTGGAAAACCTGACACAATCTCGTTTTGTAAAACATGTTAAAATATGTAAAACTATGCAGGATTATACAGAATATGGGAATATAAAATGCCAAATCTCAGTACAAAACAATAGGATTAACGCCACTTAAGTGTCTGAGCCACTATATCAAATTATTAAATCAGGAGGTATATAAAATACACCTCCTCTGTGATCAGTGAATAGGGAGAAGTTTGAAAGTACCTGTCTCTCTCACTAATCAAAGAAAGCCTCTGGGGGTTACAATCCTAATTTACTTATCATAAAAGATACGGGAGAGAATTCTCAGCTCCCTGAACTCTCTTCAAAATTTTATACAATGTCAAACAAGGAGATTGCCAAGACTCTTCCTAGACCTTGACATTCTTTTGTTTTCTTCCCCATTGCTTATTTTTGACTGATAAACACAAGTGCACAAAATCTAGTTTAATTTCTTCTTTCCTTCCCTCTCCAATTTTAATGTTTTGTCCACTAAAAAAATGTTAAGTTTAAGATTTTTTTAATCCTTTAGTATAATTCCTTTATCTCATTCCCTCCAGATAACCAGACACATCAAATCTTGTAGCATTTAAAATAAAATAACTAACTAAATAAATAAAAAGTACAATGCAGATTCTGAAAGTAGCAACAGAGCAACAGCTGACATGAAAGCACGTACCTGCCAGAGAAAGACCTAGCATGTCAGAGGTGACATCGATGGTGGAGGCCCGTTGCACAGTGCGGGATTTTGCACCGTGGCGGGGACTGTGTTCTCTTGCTGTCATTTTGTCATGAAGAACCCTTCTCTTCTTGCTGCTCGGCTTTACCGATGTTTGTCTCGCAGAGTAGCAGAGTGCAGCGGGTTGTCTCCAACGGCTATTCCTCTAACATTACCACGCTAAGTGATAAAGAGAGAAAAAACACACACCAACATTTTAGGCCACTATCTAGCTTCTGTACTTTTTGACAGTGGCAAATCTACTGCCATGAAATTGCCTCAGGTCATTCAAATAAAACACTCAAGGCAGATCCAATGCACAGTAACTCAATTTGCATGAACCGTACACCCGCAGCATTTTACTGCACATTGTTAAAGATGGTTCCACATGCAAGAAAGGCTCTTCTGTCAGAGAATGGGAGTTGAGACTCATTAACATGCCAGCTGCTCCTCTCCTTTGTCTAACTTATTAAACCATCCTTAATGAAGTTTCCTGGTTTTCATAATCCCTGGGGAGCACAAATAAACTCATCAGATGGGACTTCTGCCTGCAGAGGTACAAGGGGTAAGGACCAAGGGACAATGTGTCGGCGGAACGCAGAACAGAAGAGCAGCAAGTTGGTGTCAGCACACTGTGTCGTTCCAGGCTGTACTGCCAAAGGAAAAGGGATGTTGGAAACTGTAAAGAAAACCCACCGGGCTAGAGTGAGGCTGGAATTCTGGGATGCTGATGGAAAGGAAAAGCAAAAGGGGATGCCTACTGATGTGGCACATGGCAGCATCCGTGCTTCTCCTTCACCCCACACTTCACTGGTCTACAGACATCCATGACAATTGTTCTTCCCCTCACAACGCTATAAAGTGAAATGTTATGGTAGGAAAGAAACACACAGCCTATAGAAAATTTGGTTATGTTGTTAAATGCGGTGCTTTTGGTTTGGCTGATGAATTTGAATGTTCCTTCCATCAGCCACATCAGCAATGCAGTTAGGGAACTTCTGTATTCATTTCATACTATTATGACAAACTCAATTCATTTAGGAAGTGAGATCAGGAGTAAAGTCTAATAAACCTGAAAGGTAGTAATACAGTGACTAATACCTTCACAGCAGCCCCTCATTCTTTTTACAAAACATTCGAACCACACTGCATAATGGGAGCGTAATTTTTTTCCTTTTAGGTTGATGGATCTAACAATGGGCAAGATGCATTCTAATTAAATAAAGCACGTAGCTTTTACTTGTGTTTTCAATAGGCATTTCAAAACCTGTCTAACTTAAGTCTCTGATTTTAGCTAGTCAGCATCTCCCTCTGGAGGATTTCAAAAGAATCTCCCTCTCTCCACAGGGAACTCAAGCACCTTCTTTACTAGCACTGGTTCATATCTAAAATTCAGATGCAAGTTAAGCATCTAAGACAACTGAATTGCACATAACCCTGGCCATATACACAAGCTTAGCAATGAAATTTTAAATGGGGAGCTCGTTCTAGGGAAGAAGGAATTTGGGCTGTGTCCACAAGATGGGCCACTCTGTTGCTACTCAGAACTAATAATTTGGCTTGGTGATTCAACCCAGGTTTATACAATATAATGTCATAAGCCACTCCAAACAGGAAAAAAGGGAATTCTTGAGTAAAGGAAGCAGAAATTGAGAGCTCTGAACACCCCATCCCCAAAAGCTAAGAAACTCAGTGACAGCATACAAAGCAACACTCAGCTCATAGATATAATTTATGACAGTCAAAAATTAAAGCAGGCAGTTTTCCAATTCATGTGGAATCACAGAATAGTTGAGGTTGGAAGGGATTCTATGGAGTTCATCTAATCTATCCTTAGAAAGGGCCAATCCTTGAGAAGTTAAAATAAAGCCAGGTATTTTCTCTGGTTTAAAACTATTTCTTTTTAAATATTACTGAATGTAATATTTTTCCAATGCTCTCTCTCTAAGTTCTCAACTACTCATTTAAATAGCAGTATTAATTTCTCACATAATGATATGCTTTAAACTGATCATACTTACAGAGGACTCTCTTCCTCATGTGTGGAGGGATTCTGCATATCATAGCATCACTTAACTCCACATCTAAAAAATTAACAAAATAATCAGACTTTTTATGCAGCATAAATCACAACCAAGGGGCAGGTACCACACTGAGATTAATTAAACTTCTGATTACTAGCTTTCACATTAAAGTTTTCTGAAAACAGAAAAAGAGTATGATCCTCTGGCTGGACCTCATCCAGCTCTACCCATAGCAATAGCGTAGCCAGAGCAGGAGCACAAAGCAACAAGCTTGTGCTGAAAAGGACTAACTTCAGGTCAGCATTTGGTGAGTGGGTAGAATAGCTGTAAGAAACATGTTAACGTGTTTACCAAAAGGCTTGGTGCTATTAAGAAAAAGGAATGTATATGATATGTTAAGTATGAGACAGCATTTGTTACTATGCTTTTCTATAGTTAGACTCTCAAAAGTTTGCTGTTTGGAAGAGTTATAACCACTGCTGACACGAGAAAAGATCCTGTGTCAAAACAGAATTTCAACACATCAGAATGCAGCACTCTTTCTCCACTGGGTGAAATTACTGTGCAAGGTAGGCCGCTATGAACAGCTAGCAAGAAGCATACAGAAAAGTGAATTATTTTTCAATATGCTACAGGTTAACTGAAGGTCTGTATTTGCTAGTGGTACCGTCTCATTCAAGTACATCTGCATTAAAAGGATAAACCTTTTACGATGTCTTGTGTACGCCATACTACAGTAAAAGAGATAAGGAAGTCTAGTCTGAGCTTTTTGATTTAATCACCAGCCCTACCAATTACCCAAGACTGCTTAATAGGTTATGAGCTTTTATCAGTTGTGGAAAGGGATCTATCTTACCTAAACTGCACAGGAGGCAGGTATCTGATCACAACTCACTGCCAAGGTTCTCTGCATAGTCAATGGTGAGACAGAGGCACATCCAGAGAATGAGTCACCATTTTCCAAGGTAGGTGGGATGAATCACCCCATGAAGACACACACACACACACTTGCTCTTTCTCTTTTCTCTCTCATTATAGAAAGAATTTAGGTTACTAGCTTAGGCCTGATGCTACAGCTGGGCAAACTGGATCTCTCCCACAGTTTGGGATGCTAGCTCAGGCAGGGAGGACTTCCCTCTATTCTGCATAGCCTGACAGACCCAAATGACAGGTGCTCTGTTCACTTTCTTGAATCAGAACCATTTCAACAATTACAACTTTATGATCACATTTTTTGACAAAAATCAGCGGAGGTAGGATTCCTACCAAATCAAAGGTAGTATTAGCACCCCAGATAGTTCCCTTAGATGGTACCGAAGACTAGTTAGTACCACTCCTGCAGCCTGCAATCCTCAAAGGCTGATGCAATTCATGTCCAGGCAAATCCCATCCTGAAGATGGCATGACGCATCTACACATAGCCTTTGGCTTGGCCCTTACTAGTACTGTATACAGAGGATGTTGGCAATATGTGCAGCTTTGTACTGCATGAAGTTTTGCTGCCAGCCCAGTTTTCAGCTGTGGCTTCAACAGAGGCATGAAAAGCTGTTATTAACCTCCGTTATCAGTAATGGTCATTTCCACTGTGCAGAAAAAGCTTCTGAAGAAGCCTCATTTCTGTTATGTGAATATTTATTTTGTGCTCTATTAGCACAAAAGCACACGACCAGAAGAAAAGATCTTCATTAGATGCCACTTCTGGCCTGCTACTTTCAGTCCTGGCAGTTGGCCATGGGAGGAAGCAAATGCCACTGTGCTCAGCTGCGTGGTTTCATATCCTGTGGGCTTGCAACTTGGACATTTGGTCTCACTCTGACTGCCTGCAAGATCGCAAGCAAAAACAACAATTATCTCAGCCCCAAAATAATCCCTCGATGATTAGTTTGTATAACTACAAACTAACTGTTCTGGCAAAGTGCTTTGGCCTGTTGCCTTCTTGAAAAAAACTACTAACCCTCCTACCAAACTACCCCTTGAAACCAACGTGTCAGGTGAGATCAAACCTTCTTTCACCCTAACACCTACTTTTCTTGACACCCATTACTCAACTGTAAGAAACATGATTTTTCCAACTCACGCATCAATAAGCAGGACAAAGAGGCTACTCCAATAATAGACTAGATCAAAGACTAGCAACTGTACTTTCCTACAGCCACAGCGTTCTGGGTTTATGGCATTTGATCAGGTAAGAGGCATGCCAAAGCAGAAAATGCAACAGCCGTAGAAAGCTAAACGTCACTGATACATCTACGTTAAAAGAGTAATAGAGAAAGGGAGAGTGTGACAGCTTCTTTAATGCTTAAAAAAAAAAAATGGAGATGCAATCCTACTAAAAATTCACCATCTCCAAGAGGGAGTGAAAAAGTAGTTGTGGGGTACCTACTGAATTTCAGTTAGTTTTACCACGCTCTGGACTCTCTGGGCTGTAAGGTCCACTCTCTAAGCCTTACAAATTAGAGTTCCTGTTCCTGAACAATCCACTTTGAAACATCAAGATGGCTAGTTCAGCCAAATGCATTCTTCAGATAACAGTTTCTCTGGCTGAAAATGTTTTACAATACACTACTGAATACTAAATGAATACTGTCTGAAATAGTAAGTATTCTGGATCTGCAACATGGCCACATTTCCAACTAACATCCTATTAACTCTATCACTATGGACAAAACAATGAAAGGATCAAATGCCAGACTATGCTAAGTTCTGACTATGTTGCCTTCCATGTGAGAGCACCATCCCTAGGTATAACTAGCACACAGGTTGGTTTCTTTGTTTGTTTGTTTTTAACTCCAACCACAGGAAACTTTGTGAAACAAGATCTGCCATGTTGGCTCAAGACCAATCTTCCAGTAATTCCAGCCTCCCATCCCCAACAGCTGTTTCAAAGAAGATGTAAGGAACTTTATTAACCATGTTTCGGAGTCTGAGGTGAAGGTCTGGATCAACCCCATCGCTCATGGCTGCAGAGCCAGCCCAAGAGCAGAACATCAGCTCTCAGGACAGCAGCTCCTAGTGAAAGCCTGCTAAGATGGACAACAATTAAGAGCTATTTTCTTAAAAGTCTCACAAGCACTTCACTCTTCTATCTCATTTAACGAGAGACTGAATGTCCTGGACCTCACACAGATCACAACAGGAAAAGTCAGAGCCATGACCTTGACACCTTGAGTCAGATTCTTCCTTCCAGCCAAACTCTTGCGGGCAGCAACACAGCCTGTGTCTACTGCAGGTCCATAGGCTGACAACAGAGTTTTGCTCCACTCACTCCATGACCTACAACATCCCCTTTACCATGCCCCTTGGCAAGGCAAAAGAAAGCAAGTGGTGCCAGCATTCAATATGGACCTTTGTCTCCCACTGAAACTACCTCCACACCAAAAACACACTTGGCAGGTTCTAGTCTGTCAGCTCAACAAGGAGGTTGTATTTCACCCTCTCCGTCTACTCCTTAAGTCTAGGTTCCCCTCACAAGCTGGTTCAATGTCCCACTGACCAAAATCTTGATTACCAAGGACAAAAATACAAGGCTACCCTGAAGTCTTCTCATCACTCTATGAAGCTCTCCTGAGGATTCCGAGCAAGTGGGTGACCTCAGCAAGAACAGGGAAAAGTCTTCCACAAGAAAATGAAAGAAAATACCACAATATACAATGAATATACTTGTGCAGCGTGGAAATTCCAAAATGCAACCTTTCAGTGACATTTAGATAGAAGGCCGTTTCAGCAGCGTAAAGCAGCCTGCTTTCTTGTCCAGGCTCTCCCACTTATGTACAGACAAATCCATAAATCACAAACTTTTTTCTTGACTCTTTCCTGATATGAACTTCAACAAACTCAATTGATCTAGAAACCTGATTTTATCTCTTTAATATATTTGAGTACTTTTAATAGAAAACTGCAATTCAGGCCACTTACTTTTTTGTGCAAATTAAGACTGTCTATATTTGCAGCTGAAACACAATTAGCATTCTTAATATAATAAGATACTGTTTAATTTCACTTGTCATTACAACACTCTTATTTCTTCAGCGCTCCTTCTACGAGTACAAAAATATCCACACCTGCAGGTGGAAGCGAGCATTTCTAACATACGTGTTTGCTAACTAAAAAGGAAAAAGCACAGCTCTGTTTCACTTTGCAGAACAGCTTTCATCAAGCTGTGCACAGCACAATGCCATGGAAAATGATGAGTCTTGCTACAGAGCAGTTTGAAGTCCAACTCCCCCAGCCTCTTCTGTTGTTTTACCAACAGAAACTGAAACAGCTTACAAATGGTCTTTACCCTAAATTAATCTTTAGCCCCTTCACAAGAAATGTGCTGGGTACTTCATGGTGAAGTTTCCTGTGCATGGAATGACTTCTCATGACCCAGGGTTCTTATGCTACCTATACAGAGATGGCAAAGCCCATGAGAACAGGGGACATACTTTCTGTTGAGGAGTTTGGACTGGAAACACATTCCTGAATTTGATGGTCCTTTGGACACCCTCCTAAAGCTCGCCTCTTCACAAGCAGTCTTTCAACATAACCATTACACTCACAATGCAGGAACAGCATTGCTCTAACTGGAAAAAAGCAAAGAGCTTAACCCCCTCTTCTGAGCTCCTCCTGCTGCAAGAAAAGGTGGGGTGGGGGAACAAAGGCAGAACAAACCAAAAGAAAACCCAACAGTTTTTGACCTGAAATAGAGATGAACCAGACACACCTTAACATTTGCTGCAGATTTTATATTGCTTTTGATTACAGACGGATGGCAGTAAAAAACCTCCAACATACAGGCAATGAGAGAGGACCATGGAAGACACAGAAGGATAAAAGCACTGAAACTAGATTTATAATCATAAATTTTGGTCAAGCTTGGATTACAACAAACAGTCTAGGGAATTATCTGATGTATCTGCCTATAATACTTATCTAGTTCAGAAACTAATATTGTACCAATTAAAGCTAGTATATTCTGGCCAAAACAACACTGTTAGCACTGTCCTCTAAGTGTTTGATGGGATCTCACATTCTGCTTTGAAATCACTGAGCTTCACCTGTCACAGGCTACTGTTAGCACTGTCCTCTATGTGTTTGATGGGATCTCACATTCTGCTTTGAAATCACTGAGCTTCACCTGTGCAACAGGACGGTGCTCCAGGGTCACAGTTTAAACGTTTACTTTCCTGACACTACATTTTCCCACATGGAAGGAATGCTCCATTAGGTCACAGGTATACTGGAAAGACCTCCCAAGCACTCTCTATTTTTACGTGGCATTACTCTGATTTTCTGTGATACCTACACTTACTGTTTAAAATGTTTCTATAAATTAAAAATACATAGCAGCAACCAAGGACAAATGAGAAATGCATGAACCCTTTCTCTAACATAAGTGTTTTCAATAAGACATAACTAATTGACTCAGGAAATGAAAGAGTGTCAAGTATTTAGAAAATTTTAAATAAATGTTAGTGTGGGAGTAATATTCCATAAGGGTTATTGCCAGGATTTAGGCAGCATAGCAAAACTGGAGTCTTTTGCTACTAATACAAATCTGCTGATGCATATTTCTCCATCAGTGTTTGTTTTGTACTCCTGAACTGTTTCTGTGTGTGTACTTCTGATCCATATATCTTTTTTTCTCACACAGTGCATGCCTAGATTATGCCTAATGGCCATAATACTGGATGTCTTTTCAAATGAATCAACTCTCTTTAGGTTCCAGATATCAGATTCCTTTGTGCTGCTTTCATTTCTCCTTCCTGGAAAACAAAATGATTTGTTTGTTTACCTTAATATTTCTAAATCAATGTTGTTAATTTAGAAGGTTGTTATGGGCCAAGAAGCTGACTACAAGGCTCTTTCCTGGATTCCTTTTTAGAGTCAAGTAAACAAGTGGTGGGATGCTGGCATTTGGAAGCATAAGCATTCAACTCCACACAGGCCAACAACAGTCTATGCTGCCCACCACTGCTCCCATTTCAATGCTTCGGCGGAACAGCTGTGCCAGTGACAGCATCCTTTTTTCGTGCCAATCCTACCCTGTGGGTTAACAGTAATATCACCCTGTATGATATAATGGCATGGGGGTGGTGGGGGTGGCGCATGTGTGCGCTGCTTCAGGGTCTTGCCAGTTTCTGAAAATGTTTTCCCTGATAATCTCTTTAGACAGCATGCAGATCCCAGTTTGCTGGCCCTGTCAAAGACTTCAAAGTCACCCAGAAAACCCTGTCCAGATTCTTAAGATCTCAGCCAAAGACCCCCCCAAAGTTTGTTTTGCTTGCTTGCCCAAGTTGTGAGAAGAAACACACAGTTCTCCATCAACCTGATAAAGGCAGATGTGAGCTGAGATGATAGCCAAAAGGGAGCAGGGCTGGTAGGTTTGAGGAAGGATGGACTTCTGAGCTGCCTCTCAAGAAGCAGGAATCAGGGCTAAATGGAGCAAAAGATACTGCTCATCACCTGTCAGCCATTAGCTATACTTCAAGACAGACACCAAAAGAAGAAATAAACCCATTTCTGAGCAGCCCTTGAACAAGATGCAGCCTTTAAATACTCAAAAACGTTTATACATTCAAAAATGATTCAGGAGTCCAAGCACTGGGAAGGAGCAAGGAGACTCAGGGATGACTAAAGGGACTGTATTACCCTGTTTGCATTGCCCAGTGCAGCAGGGGCACTCTGGGGCAGTGGATGCACATGTGCTATCCCAGTTCCTCCCTGTGCCCCATACCTCCCGCCCATATGCACACACACACACACCCACACACACCCCCCACAACATGGTTACAGCAGCTGTATTCTGAACAAGGCCACCAAGAAGGGGAAGTGGGACATGAAGTGACAGGATCTGAGACACTAATTTGTCCAAGCTTTTCTGCTATAGGCAAGGAACAGCTGCAGACTCCTGTCTTTCAGAAAAGGAAGTCACAATTTCATTTCCCAACAAAGCCAGAAAACATTAAAAAGTAATTTTTCAGAGGTCTCTAAGTATCACCATCTGCCCATTGCAGGTCACAAGGAAGGACACTACTAACACTCTTCAGAAAAAACACGTTAAGATGGTATCTTCAGAGAAACCCGCATTTCTACATATTCAACAATAGTTTGATCTCAGTGACTGTACTGATGTGAATTATCAGCAGGAGACAGTACATCTAGAATTTAGTTAAGAAAAAAGAAATAGGAACATGCAAGCAAAGCCCAATGAAACAGTTCATAGAAAGCTGTAACTGTACCAGAACATAATGAACTCTGCTGACCAACGTACTTGCTTATGTGTTTTTAACACAGAATAAATTGCACCTGGATTGTAAAAGGATGTACGCTTTACCACATATGTAAAGAGCAAAATCCACGTCAAGTATAAACTGAACTGTTGCTAATAAGACCTGACAATATAATTTACTAAATGGATTCTTGACTTAAAGCAAAGCTACTGAAACACAACCATGTGGGAAAGATTACATGTGCTGACAGACACGAGTCATTTTAAAACACGCTGGAAAAATATTTGGAATATACAGGAACTTAGCATATTTGCTGAATTTAAAAGGCCTAAACCAGTAGCACAAAACTGGAATAAATAAAGAATACAATCTACAAAAAAAGTAGATCATAAGCATAAAATAAGCAAGCATATGAATACCCATGGACAAATAAAAATGTTTTTTAGAAGGTTCATGTCTCCTCACTCCAACATATTACAGGTAGAAGTGGTCTGTTCAGACAGAGAGGGTAGCAAGTACTTCTGTGGCTGCATTATGCATTGTGCAACACATTGTGCAACATATTCTGCTATAACAACATTCTTTTCTTTCTCCTTCATCTGCTAACAGACCAAAAAAATAAACAGTTCAGATCAAAATTCAGAGACAAATTAAGACTCCTATAGGGTATAGCCATGGATTTCTGAGGTCCAGGGCTTTTAAAAACAATTTTCAAATAACTGTAACCCCAGTCTACTGGTTTGTTTTCAGCAGCTAGCACTGATTAATCTTTAGAACTGATGTAGTTTAGTGGGCATCAAAAGTTTATTTAAAAAAATAACAGCTGCAGTGGAGATGGTAGCAACAATCACAAAAAGATATCAATGCTATGCAAGGACAAAGAGCATATATTAGTGCTGAGTTCCTTGTAGCACTCAGTGCTTAGAAATACAAGCTTAAATGTCAGAGTTTTGTCAATTGTCCAAGCACCAACATGCCTTATAAAACTGGTATGTTACTACAAGCCAAGTGACATCTCACTTTTTCTAAAAGCAAATTTTGCATGAATACAGACAAGCCTGAAAAATATAAAAAATGCATCCCAGATTACCTTCGTCTCTTAAAGTTCATGACTAACTCACTCTCATGACCGATACATTTTACTCTCAATTTTTGCATGCTGAAGGCAAGCAACAGTGACGCCAACTTCTCCTGCTAACTCCTGGTGCCTCCCACCACAACTCATCAGAAATTCATAAGCATGCTGCCTACCTCAGCAGTCAAACCTCCAAGGCAAGGCAGCAGAGATTATATTTCTGCCCACAGCTACTGGTCTTGCTCTTCTGACCCAGATGAGAAGAGTTACCTGCATTTCAGCCACACAAGTTTATAATCCAACCATCTCATCAAAGCCACTTTCTTCAACAGGTTACCAGGGGTCCTCAAACTTTTTAACCAGGGGGCCAGCGCATGGATTAAGCGGCAGGCAGTCATCTGCGGCTGCTTGGTTTCCCCC
>JAVJGJ010000014.1:69644157-69683787 GCA_035590215.1 Microhierax caerulescens | reverse complement strand
TGGGCAATAGCAGCAGAGTACATGGCCAGATGTGGCAGCAGTCCACAGCGGTGGTGGGTCCAGAGCAGGTCTGGCCACACAGCAGTGGTGGTTGTGCTGGGGGAAGGTGCAGGAGCAGTGCGGTGCCGTGAGTGGCTGCTGCTGTGGTAGTATTCTTGCCGGTGTTTATGTGCTCATTGAAGGTGTCTCCAGTTGTAGAAGAAATGGGTGACCACAAGCATGATAAGAAGTTTTTCAGGACACAGAATGATGTGTTAGTGCTGTATTCTAGATCTGCTGCCACTGAAAGCTCACTCAGGTTACTGTCCAGTGAGACCCAAGAGGTGAAAGGACAGGGCACTGTAAGTTCATCACACACCCCCTCTGAAGAAATCAAAATCCCAGATACAAAGAAAGCAGATAAAAATAAAGGTGATCAACCTGCAGGAGATGAAAAGCTCAAGATAAAAGTGAAGAAGGAATATGAGTATGAGTTCAGGGACAAGTTGTCCAAACTGCATGAAAAGTTTATTTGTAACAAGTTTGTGATGGTTGGTAAAAACATGAGGTATGAAATGTTAAGAAAAAAAGTTCAGATGAAAAGTTTATTTGTAAAAAGGTTATGATGGTTGGTAAATACCTAAGGTATGAAAAGTTAAAAGGAAAAACAAAAAGGGGGGATTGTAGAGGGATAAATCTGGGTTAGTTAACATTGATAACACAGCTGTGGGCTGGCTCTAGGGACAGTGGGTTGGTTGATGTAGATAAGTGCAGCTGTGGCTGGTTCTGTGAAGTGGTTGAGAGCCAGTGAAGAGAGAGGAAGGAGGGAGAGGAAGAAGCAAGAGAAGATAGAGTGGGCCCTGGATGAGAAGAGCTAAGAAGGCAGCAGAGGGACTGTATGAAGAGTGTGCTGGTATGAGATAGTAAAAGACCTTGTTGCAGCTGGATAGTTTGGAGAGTGCTGAGATGTATCTTTAGACCTGTTCAGTCTCATACTGAGCTAACATGGGTTCTTCTGTATGCTTGTCCTGTACAGAGCCAACTTGGTGTCTTTAAACCTGAGGTGTACACAAGCCCACTCTGCTGGTAACATATCTAGTGCTTTGTGCACAATATGCATAATTTCAAGTTCATACTAAATCACCTTTCAAGCAATGTATTTTCACATAGCATTGCTGAAGAGGCTGGTAACAATTAAATGACAGGAAGTTTATACTACTGGAAAAGAGTCTGTACCTTCAGTATGCATATACTCATTAAATTACTATTCCTACTAACATTGATATACTTAAAATACATTACTGTCAGACAATAATGATCAATCTGCATCAAAATGAGGAAGGAAGACTGAAACAGTGAACACTTCAGTAAAATACTATCAGTGTCTTTAATTATATTCACACAATTGTTAAATCTCATCCTAAGATTAACAAATTGAAATGAATAGTACAGCTTTGTAAGTGTCCGATAAAAATACCCTGAAACTGAGTGTGGGATGAGAAACTGTACCTTCTTTCCAAATAGTCAACCATTCAAATTGACAATCACAGAAATTGCCAACAGTAGCCCTTCGGACCTTAGTCGTCTTCCAAGGCAATATGAGAATGAAGAGCTGAGCCTCCCACTAGGCAGATGACCAACACCTTCCCTTGACATAAAATTGATCGCTCTTCCTAAAACATGCAGAAGTCTGTCTAGGACTAAATAAATCTTTAGCAGACACTAGCAACTTCATCAACTACTGTCAGCACCTAATCTTCTGCGAGCAAGCTAATCAAGAAACAAGCAGTGTCTCCTGTCAGCTGTCAGTATTCTGGACAGACATCAAGAGTGCTGCAAGCCAGAGACAGCACAGGAGCAGCACTCTTTGCTTTGATAGCTCAACTCCTCCAAGTCAGAAACAGAGGTAATCATTCATAGTTATTCTGCACCGTTCAGTATCGCTGTTTTTTGAGCAAGTTCATTGCTCCTACAGGGAGATGCAGGAACATGGATGTTCCTCAAAATATCTGGATAAATCCTTCAATTCATACTTAGTTTCATTGTTCACTCTTCACAAAAAAAAAAGTAAATATAGAAAATAACTTTCAGCACCTGTAATCTTTGCTGTGGTGTTGATGATGTCCACAAAAAAAGGTGTGAATTAAAAATTGTATCACTTTGCCATTTACACTCACTCAATAATTTACCTATGACCAAACTACTTTTCCCAAGTATAAAAATTCTGCTGCTTTAGTAAATAGACCCATGACCCAGTTTAGTTTTACATTTGCAAGAAGCTGTAATCTTTAAATACTTTCTTTGTAATGTTTTATATCTTATATCATCAATTTTATTCCATTAGAAAAGCAAAATCTTCATGTTCCAGTGACATACAGAGCCATGAGCCTCCAGTCTTGCCTCTAGTCTCCTCTATTGTGCTTGAAATTGAGATATCCAGGGAGAGAAAATCAGTTCAAACCATTTCTAAAAGTTTTTTAATTTTGTTATTTAAATTTATTGACTACAACTCTTCAATCCCTTCAGACCTGGGAAAGCTGGGATCATGAGAGCAAAGGCAAAATGGTATGATGATAATTAAATAGTCTGATCAGAAGAATCCAAGTTTGAAATTGTTATGATTGCCTTGTAAGCAAAAATAGTAATCAATCGGGGGGGGGGGGAGGCGGGTGAAGAGAAGCCATACAATTCTCTCCTGATACTCTTCTAGGCACTTAAAAACCTTAAGAACACAGGCTAAGTACTTACTAACAAACAAATAACTAGAAAACTAAACATAGCGTTGCCAGAAGTACGTTAAAAAGGTTTCTTTCTGTGGCATTTTCCTCCTGTTATTTTATGGATAATTCTGTTAAAGAACAACCTGATCAATGCTTTAATAGCTGATAAAGCCACTTAGAGCAACTAAGGATTTGCGACAGAGGAAGAAAGCACATTACTTACCCTTGCTCAGAGAACTCAGCTCCTTTTTGAACCTGGTGTTGGACAAACCGGCATCTAGGCAAAGGGCAGTTCTTCACTACAGCTACAATTGTAAGCATTTGTCAAACTAAGGAGATATCTGGGGCAAGGGCTGTCACTGACTGTAAGTACTGCACCCATCATGTGTCACTACAGGTTCATCAGGGATCTTCAACCACTATTTTCAGTTCCAAGTAAGCTCTTCTCTCAACAGTCGAGTTTGCTGTCCGGCAGTCTGCTTCTAAACATTATCTTTGTCATACGCTAAACTTAACACGCCTTTGTCCAACCCTACAAATTCCACTGATGTCTGATTTACCACACAGCTTTTCCAGTACAGTGCAGGGAAACTGCAGGGCAATACAGTAGACAGCAAAGTATCACACTGTATAGCAGTGATCAAAAAAAGCACAAGCTGCTGAACAGCCTAAGCCCAAAGAATCCAAGCAATTGCCCTTCATAAATCTTCAAGCTCCTCCTTAAATGTACATCAGGAATTCTCCTACCGGCTACTGTCATATATTAAGGGATTATCACTATGCATTTCAGTGTTGGCTATAAATATTTTATCCATATGCTACATACACACACAAACTACAGTCACTAAGATGTGCCTTATATTCAGTTCATATCACCTCTAAATTATGTCTGGACTCTTCTGTTTCTGCATCATAACCTTCCTACAACACCACTGTTACACACCAACTTTTATTAGTCTTCTGATGGACTACAGATATCCTGCTTGTTAGCTATCACCCAGGTGATATCCACCACACTCCAAAGCTCCCCATGACTCTCCATCAGCATAGCTGCAGCAACTACACTTCCCATTTTGCTAGTCTTCCTGACATATCCAACACAGCTGTCTCAGACTCCTCTTGTAACATCATTCCTTTGATCATCCTTGCAGCTTTCCTCTGCATCTGATACATACTGAGCTGAAGTTTCTTGGGTATGCCAAGAAGTGTTACACACTTATTCCAGGTCAGGTCCCAGCCCCGATGCACCCAGCTCAGGTGCCTTCCCTGGAAATACCTCTCCTGACACTTCCCTGGATCCCATCCACCATTTTCATAGTAGTCTCAAATTGACAGATTAGAGACAAACTTGAACCCACTCACCTTCACAGAGGCCTTTATCCTTCAGAGTTTTCTCATTGTTGAACTCCCTCTTCACAGGAAAAGTTGGGATATCACTCCCTAAGCTGAGACTGTAGCACCATCCAATTTCAGGCATCCAGCACAGATGCCAGAGTCAGGTGCCTACCTAGCTCTTAACAGTCAAGGCAGAAAGCAGGCGTTGGGTGTCTAATTAAAAATCTGTCTCTTTCCACCGATTATGTAAGAGCTTACACTCTAATTTCAACACCAAGGTTAAACTCAGTAAATGAATTCCTGCTAGTGTGTGGCCTGACACTTTGCTGTGTTGAATTCAATCCCTTCAGTATTACCTACTTGTACAAATAATTGCAGTCATTCCTTCTACAACTGTCTACTGAAAACTAATGTCCTCCTCCCAACAGCAAGTTTCAACAGCCCACTTTCAACATGACAACACAATCAACTCAAAAAACCCCAATAAAAAAGCCTCAAGAACACTAAACAAGTCAACTCCCAAACAATAATGTATCGCATATATCTGGCTCCTGCTGCCTCCCCTTGTGCCTTCTTTGCGTGAGTTTACAGTTCTTACACTAACACAATCTTCCTTCACCTTGAACAATGATTTCAATGCAGCACCATGTTAAATGGTTCAGTAGAATCCAGCGAGACCAGATCTAGCACATTTTTTCTTTTTCTAGAAAACCTACTTTCTTATTAAAAAAAGATACTAGGTCAGTCTCACGTGACTTAGCTTAGCAAAATAGATCATGTTTAATCCTCCTTCCACTCAATTGCTGCATCTTTATTTATTCACCCCTTAAAAAAAATTTCTAAGGTTATTAAGGTCAAATTAATGAGTCTGAAGTTGCCTTTTCACATTTTCAGTTTCCTTAAATATATATATAACACTCAATAGTATCAAGTAAAGTAACATCCTCTAAAAACATCTTAGTAATGGATTTATAATTTAATTATACATAAAAAAGTTATCTTTAAGAAATTCCCAATTTGAGAATTCCCAATACAGAAACATAGAAAATCACTCTGACAATCAGAAAGTCTGATTGCTTTTAAAGTACAAGAGGCAGAAACTGGATGCTTCTTCTGATTACAAAAAAGCTATGTGAAATTATGTGTAAAATATCCAAGAATTGCTGAAAGCTCCTGAGATCCCAAAATCACCAGACATACAGAAAGATATAGCTAGGGCACTTGTTTAACTTGATATGAGAAATCCCAGTGCAAATCTGAGATGCTTCTGGGATCTCTGTTACACAAGCGTCTTGAAGAGCTGCACAGTACCTTAGATGCCCACCATTCAGCACAATTCCTTATATTCACAAACTATTGAATACATTCATTTAGACTTCCCAGTTCGTTGGGTCACTTAAGCACGCTACATCTAGAAAAGGTTTTGTGCTGAAGCATGATTTTCTTGATAAAATTTCAAGGCTTTTTAAAAGAATAAATTCGCTACCTGGTTCAAGAAAACTCTTTGATATGATCCAAAAACTTTTTTTCTTTTTTTCCTTTTCTTGTTGTTTTAGCACTTTTTAATCTCTATCAGCTTGCTATACACATGTAAAAACTTTGCAAAAAATACCTTAAAAGCACATGAAACACTTCCTTAGTCTGCAATTTTAAGGTCTTTTGTTTGACCCAAATTGGCATTTCTATGCCTTGAGCTCAAAGCAATCATCTTGTTAAAAGGTGATATTTCTGTTGTTGCCTCCTTCAGACAAATTGGGCCTGAATTTTAAGACACCTACCTATTCATTCACTCTTCAAACAGTGTGTGATTTCTGCATGCTGGTGCTTTAGAAGTCAGTTTGTACCTGTCTGTTCATGTCACGCAGTGTTCAAAACAGCCAGTGAAGATTCCTTCTGAATATCATGGCTACAAACTTCTGCTGGGCCTCTGCCTAAATTCACACTTACGGGGCAGCACATATGTAACTATAAGCTTCAGTCCTACTGAAATTAGCAGAAAAGTTAAGATTTCTCCTGATGTAGACTTTAATGCTGGCCTGAATTCCTGGAAGACCTCAGATCACTGACAACTGCTCCTGACTTCACCAAGGGCTGCAGGTGCTCAGTGTCCGCAAAGGACTTTAATCTAAACTCAGGTATCTTAATAAAAGATATGTACTTGAAAATCTGACCCCAGGAATTTAAAGCCCATCTGCCCAGCCCTCCCAGAAGTTATGAAAAATCATGCACTGAAGCTAAAAATAACTAGGAGCTTTTCCTGCTATTTATTCTGCAGAGACTAGCATGCTAGCAATACCCCAGTCTGAGGCATACTACCACTGCAGATTACTGTCTGTTATTACAGTGCTTCAAGCTATTGTATTCCACCTAGCCTTGGGGACAATACAGAGAGCTGTCATGCGTTTGTACTGCACAGTCCAGACCTTCTGACATATGGAGGTCTGGACTTAAGGACCCACATGGTCACTTCCTACCTTATCTTCCTAGCAATATGGAAAAGAACACTAAAAGTAGGAAATGATCCATACACAAAGTTTCCAAGAATGAAAGTAACACGGTAGGCAGCTGATTTTGAGGGTCGGTTTAGATGGTTTGGACCAAATGTTAATCCTTCCAGTGTGTTTTAGTGTAACAATTTTTCCTGAAATCTTCATAATGATTCTGTGGTAGTTCACCTATGTAGCTCCCAAGGATAATGCTGAGATTATTAACAAGTAGGTACCGGGCATTTTGTAATTTAAACACTCTAACAGCTTTATAATTAAAATGCAAACACAGGAGTAAAATTAAGATATTATGTAACTGAAGGTAAGCTTGGACAGTGTAATGTTCCAAACACTTTAAATGCCTTGATGTCAGAATAGCACTTAATTCCAGAAAACCCTTAATATTTTTTTTTTGTGCTTGTACAAAGTAATAAGCCACAGAACATTGTAGTCTCCAGACACTAAAAATGTCTTAAATTCTGCTGCCACCTTCTCCCTGACTCTGTGCCCTCTACAGCTGTTCTCATTAGCTATGTACCATCACGTCCTCTTACCCTTCTTTCTGTCACTCTCCCTGTGTTAAGGCTCTACGCGATCTGATTATGCCTTCATTGAAGATGTTATTCAAACTCAGTCCTTCATCTCTGTCTTCACAGCTAAAGTCATGGTTAACTCTACAGACGAGTATCAGCAGAGTCAGAAAAACACTTAATGCAATATAGAACATTATCAGAAGGCCAAGTGCCTCACATTATGCAGCAACTGCACATGTAGTTACTGCAATTATACACATCAATCTGGCATGGTGCATGCAACTGCTCTAGCGCTAACAAGAGGATGATGAACATGATGCTCTTAAGAAACAGGATCACTGCCCATTTAACACAGCCATGCATTCACACATAACCTGCTCTGTATTTTAACATGCTTTGCTAACTGTCGAGTGGGGAAGGAACAAACTAGTGCTTAGTTTTTTTGTTAAAAAATGAACTGTAAAAGCAGATAGTAAACTTGCAGTAAAAGCTAGCAACAACAATCATAGAGCAGCTTGCTGTGCTAATAACAGTCACTCACAGTTTGTCTTTTCATCATCTGTACCAGCATGTACTTTAGCAGGGCATATTTTCTAGAGATGTCACCCAGAGAACTCACTGAAGGGAAAGCAGGGACTGCTACTTAAAAACGATGCCACTGAAAATAAACTCTGTTTTATACACACACATTGAAGAGCCTCAATCAAAAAAGCTACGTGGAGCTTTACAGATGCAACATTAAGTTTTTACTCTTAATGAAGAAGCAACTAAATCCAAATCAGTTGAAAGAAAACATGCACTATAATACCAAGCAAGCAGGCAAACAGAAGTGGGTGGCATTCTCTTTTCTTTCATTCCCATTATCTCTCCAGACCAAATCCAACAAAAAGCTTCAAGTTGAGTAGTGGGATCTGTCTATATGGAGTTGATAGCACAGCCAGGGCCATATTTGAGAAACACTTAATTAGGATGACATGCTGTCCCCGTAGGGGAGCCCCAGATGCTGTTTTCTTCCTCTATTGTTATGGATTTCTTTGAAAGTGTGGAGACAGACCCAACAGGGGAGAAGACGTAGCTGTCTTGGTGAAGAATGACAATTCTTTTTTAATTTCTTCAGCCAGAAGCAGCACTGAACTGAATGGAGATGCGGGATTGCCCCAGGTGTATCTTTTCCAATACAGTCAATGATTAATAGAAGAAAGAAAGATGATATGAATGACTAGTATTACTGCAATTCCTTTTAAATCACAGTAAAGCTAGTTACAGGGTCTGGCAACGCTAATTTGCTGCTGGCAACTTCATCTCTGCCTCCTTGGGATCAAGAAAGATCTGCAAGCGCATGCCTGATTCCCAAGTTATTCTTCACTGAGCGGTTCAAGGTAGTGAAAGGCAAAAATTACACATAAGCCCCTGGAGCATCCTGTTGTGCACTGCATTCCATTCTGCCCCGGTTAAATAACTCAGTCCATGGTACTGACCACTCGCTTTTAATTACAGATGTGGGCACAATCCCGGCAGTACACCTCTCTAGACTTTTCAGTAATTGATTCTCAGTCTGCATTAAGTCACATATCTGATACAAGAAAAGCAATAGCACAAGAGAAAGTGCATTTGCTGACTCTGTCTGCTTGATCTTACAAATGAGCTTATTCTCCCTTAGCAGAACTTGAGGAAAATTATCTGAGAAGTCACTACTGTTCACCACTGACTACTCCACCATTCATTCTTTGCTAAACTCTGTAAAAGGGCAGAGGGCACTACATCAGAGGTGAGGAGACCGAGGGTTCCTCTTCAATTTCTGCACACAATTACCCAAGTGACCAAGAGCATCACATGCGACCATGAGCACCACAATTCACCTCCCGCTGCCTCCTATTCCCAGACCAGCAAAACTTCCTGCCTCTGTCTCATTTGGTTGGTGTCTACTTCATAGTGCCTTGTGGTAAACGCCATATCCCACACATCACTAGCATGCGTGCCACAACTTCTCTTATTTTCTGAAATCACAGAAGCCAGGTGCAGCTCGTCAGCCTGACATAAAGCCCACTAACAGCTGCTCTGCCCCACAGGAAGCAAAGCGAGTCCTGTGACTGAACTTGGCTTGGAAACAAGTGGGCAAGAGTCTTCTCACAAGAGTCTTCTGCTAACAGCAACCCCACCAGGACTCACAATCACCTCTCAGGGCCTAGTAAGGTGACCATCATCCTCTGCTCCTGCCACATCACAGGACGTAAAAGTAGCTTGTTCACTGTGGAGAAGTAAATACTTGGTAAACGTTTGTGAAGTGCCTAACAGGTTTTAGTCCCCATCCTGAAGGACAGTCCTCTATGCTACAGCAATATCCAATGACAGCAAAGGCAGATCTACCTTCTTCCATCTCTGTTGACCCAAGAAGTTCAAGGACAAAAATTAAAGAACTACCATTTTGTTCTTACAGTGGAAACAGGTGACGAATACTGGCCTTTTAGCACAGACTATACTTCAAATCCCACAAATTTCCAGAAACATGTCCACATCACTTGTTCAAAGACGAGCAAATTATACTGTCACTAGCTAATGACCTACCTGAGCTTCTGTGGACAGCGCACACAATGATAGCAGAAAACCTCTGGTCAATATAATGTATTACACAGTACAAAACATAGGGTAAGCATGCAGCTGATACCAGAGTGCAGGATCTCGTCAGTACTTCATTATTTCTGAGGCTGAAGTTCCTTTTGCTTTGCCTGCTTCTAACTTATTTCATCTTTGAACCTTTGCATTCAGTGTCTGCAGATCATCACACATTATAGCAGCAATCACTCAAGTTATATTACCTTACTCCATCTTTCACAGCTGAAATTCGGCATGCGCATCCAGTTCTTCTTTAATAAAGTCTGAAAGACACGAAAAGGACAAAGTGTTTCTGACTAAATGGATCCAAATAAACAGGCTAGTAGTATAAGAATTTTTTTTTTTTTTTGCGAAAAGTAATAAATACAGGAATAATTAAAAAAAATCACTAAAAAACTTGTAAAAAATGCAGTGTTATTAGCATTTTGTAATATAGCTCCTTTGCTATTTGAAACAGAATATGGACTGTGGATCAGTTCTGAGCAAACAGAACGTAAGAATAAAGCTGAAAGAAATTTTAGAATCAGGTACCATTACTGTAACATTTTACACTTAGGGACTGTGATGTATATCTCCCACTATATTAATGAAAATACAATGCATTTAACTAAAATTACTTTTCTATTAAGTCTGTAAAAGACTCAATGCAGTTACAATATAAGAAGCTCAATAAAGTAGCTACTTCATGTCACCAGCAACAACTGAGCTCTCCCAGCGCAGCTTCTCAACTCAGCTACCTTCTCCCATCTGCTCATTCCAGCTGCAGTCAGTGCTGGGGTCACCACATGGCACTGCAATTCCTTCCCCATCCGCGAAAAAGAAATACTGGCAATTGAACCCAACCTCCCAAGCGATTTTTACTTCCTGCAGGCCCAGACTGAATTCAGATGCCACTGGCAGGGATTCAGGAGTCTCCTTTCTTGCTGCCAACACCCACAGTTTGTGTCACCACTGTGACAAGGAACATACTGTCCTTGGCCACACCAACATCACTCACCACACCTAAGCAACAGGCATCTTAATGGGGCGTCTTCTCTTCAAGTAGTAAAATAAGGCATTTTCTAACACATTTTATCCCATGTATCAATCAGTCCAGAACCCTTACCCAAGTTCATTGTCAAACATACACAATCCACACGACAGGAAAGGCAGCTAGACACACAGCTGAACTTTAACTTGAGAAAGCCACAGCCTTCCTAGGCTCCCTCTGTAGCCAGCCAAATCCAACATCTACTCCAATTAACCCACCAGCTACCGGGGTCAGCCTCTGAGAGGGGCCCTGTGGTGCAGGGGAGGCCACCTGTCACACTGCCCACTGCTGCTTCTGTTTTGCCTAACACAGCTGCCACAGAGTTTAACATCTGGCCCGTGGTCTCTTCTCAGCTCCCATGATGATCTTAAGACACAATCATTATTTTGTGAGGGTACTGTTCTGAATTTTGAGGTTTATGGTTTCCAAAATGATGCAACAGCTGTGTTGTAACTCAACAGAACAGTGCTTTATAGCAGTGAACCAGGAAGAGGTGCCTTGCACCCTGGCATGAGGGCAGCCAGGGTGCTGGGTAGTGCATAACCTGCCAGGATGGAGAGCAAAGTGAGCTACAAACACAAATGTGGCACAGCGCTGGCCGTATGCGGGAACATCCCATGGGGTGAACTGTCTCTACCAACTCACTCCAGAAAGAAACCGAGAAGTAAAGTAACAGACATATAAAAAAAGCAGTGGATCAGGATGAGAGAACAAACTGGAGAGCAAAGCGCGGATGAATCTGATGGGAAAAGGGCTGGGTTACAGCGAAGTCCAAGACAGCAGCTAGCTGAACACTCCAGCTCACCTTCTCAGCCTTTCACCTTGACGGCAGGAAAGAAGCAGGATTCCTCTAATGTGGTTCTACTGAAATTACTATCTCCTGCTATAGCCCAGACATGACCATCTCAGATATATCTTTTTTTATTCTTCTCTTTTTTCCTACTGACATGAAAAGCCTGTCAGAATGAAAGAGAATTTATGTGAATCCATATAGGCTAGCTGCACAATGGACCCTCTGCAGCATCACAGCATCTTGCAGGCTGAGGCATTACAGATGAGCAGAAGCCAAACACAGGATGTTCAGCACACTCTGCTGAATGATTATTCCTCCGCACATCTCTTTCCAAGAGGGAACCCACTCCTCAGCAAGAGGCAGTGGAATCTGAATTTACAGAATAATTCAGACTGGAAAGGATTGTCTAGCTTTCTGCTCCAAGCAGGGTCACCTCTCAGCTCAGAAAAGGTTGCTCAGGGCTTTGTCCAGTTGGGTCTTAAAAACCTCCAAGGACAGAAACTGTTAAGCCTCTCTCAGCACTGCTGGACTACCCGTTGTTACGGGTGCCACCGGAACTAGTAGTACTAGTTATTTCATGTTTCCAAAAGCATCACAGAAGGAAAACAGTAATTTATAAGCAATTGCTTACTGCACAACTGATGCACCACACAAACTCATGATTCAGTTTCACACCTTCACCTCTCTTATTTACACTCAAATTATAAAACAAAGACATTAACTGTGTACCTTGGAGTTGGGAAATAACTATAGATTAAATTAAGGCCAAAACACAAGCTTTTCAACTAGTATGCTCTCCAGGACAACAAGTATGATTTTTAACCTAAAATAGCAGCCATTTTGCTACAACAGTACATGTTAGAAATCTTTGACTATGGTACCACAGAACTGTGGGAAGACGACACTTCTCTAGTAAAATATATAGATGGGGCAAATATATAAATATATACTGTAGGATTCAGAACACTAAAACTTTAATTCACAGAAAAATATACTGATCAGTTATAAGAAAAACACTCCTTAAAACATTAAATTCAAGGAAGATTCATACATAAAGCAAACGGTGTTCAGATTTGTGATGCAGTAATTAAGATGCTCATCAGTTGATGTAAACTCATCAGTTTACAGTGCTGTGTGTAAATATTAGGAAAATCAGAACTACCAAATAAGAACCAGAAGTGAAGTAAAAGAAATATGATTAAGTTAAAAAGACAAAATGACATGTTACAGACTAACAAAAAACACCTCCGCTAAAAATTGGAAATTTATCAGTTGAGAAAAACCAAGAAGAAGGAAGACTTCCATGTCAGACAAAGCAGCCACAAACCAGGCAGATCCTGCATTAATGTGTACCAGCCAGTGTGCTCATCACCACAAAAAGCAGCAATGAGACTAAGTCAGGAACACTGGCTACAACAAGCTAAGCGCTGCCCACATCAGTCTGTAACACACGTAGAGAAAGGCTTATGAGGACAACAGAGTTAGCCTCCCCAGGGTAGACCAAAAAATTGTTAAGCTCAGCAAAGTGGAGGCTGAGACAAGTTACAATTTGCTGTCCAGAAATACATGACACCAGAGGTGAAAAAAACATTAAGATATAAAGGATGTTAACAAAACAACTAACCTAATGGGAGTAACAGCAACTGACAAAGGTAGTTTATCCAAGGAATAATTTGGTTTCCATATAAAGGGAAAATTATGCCACTGTTAAAACTAGTTTAAACTAATTTTTAACACTGTTAAAACACTGTTAAAACTGCATTTCCACAATGCAGGAAACTCCATCCAGTCCTATGCATCTGTGCATTCATCAGCAAAGTATCTAAAATTTCTTAGAAAATTCTATCTCTTCACAGAAAGAGCCTATAAGGCAGCTCAAGTTTTCTTCTCTTTTTGTTGTCCAAGGTGAAGGCAGAACATGCTTGAGGTTCACTTCTATAACTGCTAGTTCAGATGAGAAGTTTCAAAGCATTTTACTACCCTGCCTTTTAGAGAGTTCTTCAATGAGGACAGAGAATCTGACAATATGTGGAGCTCTTAAATGCCATACACAATAGTTTTTGGCAAAAAAAATCAGCATTTTAAATCATTTTTACTTTGGCAAATTCAGTGCAGACACACAAAGTTACAATTTGGTGTCCTTTATAATTTCAACTGTATTTATTTAGTACAGCTATTTTTTCCTTTTTCCATTCTAAAAGCAGGGCACATACTGTGAAAGCTCCCAGACACCATGAAAACTACTCACAAAGCAAGTCACAGCCAGCCACAGTTACCGGATCAAGGGCTGATACAACGGACCTGCGACATTACAAACCCTGTAATATACTGTACCACCATTCACCTTCAGGACATTTAATACAAATACTTAAATCTGGTCAGCTATTATTCATTTCTCTTAAAATGAAGAAATTAAAATGGCACAGATGATAAAGGAATCTAAAAATCCTATTTTCAACACTATGACAAAAAAATGACTAGTTCTATGGCCACAGGCAAACCCTTTCATCTCTGTGGCTTAGCTCACACATCTGTAAAATACAGATAGGCAACCTAGTAACAACACAGAGCTTCTCTGCTGGCAAATTAATAGTTGGGCCTTGCTCACTACCATCGGGAAGTCACATCCATATTGCAAAGCAACACTGGAAATCACATATTCTAGAGCAAAGTGTTTTAAAATCATGCCATCGGTGAGATTTTTCAAAAAAACTTGCAACTTCTGCAGACAAGTCCTACCTACCCATTTCCCAGCAAGTTCTGACCTCCTGCAGGTGCCCTCCTACTCTGCATTCCATTTTAAAAGTGACTTTAGTTCTTCAACTAGATTCCTAGAGACTGCCTGTAAGTTCTCCTCTTTGACACAATCACATTTTTTAACTGCACTCCAGTTCCGTTGTGCTTTGATACCCGATTAAGAACAACTAAAGTGCTAGCTTTAGCCATAACAACTAAACTGAACGGCATTAGTACATGCCCATGGAGTAAGCCCAGACAGTCCAATGTCCCTCCAATACGAAAGATCCTAACTGGGCACCAATGTCAGCTGCTCTTTTTCACCCTATACTGTACAGTTTTTAAATTACACTGCCCTGTAATTAGCAGGGCCCTCAGGGCAAAGTGTGGTAATGCACTACTGCAGACCACACCAAAGCACCAGATTCCGGGCATGTTCTACCTCTGGCCTTCTGCATTAAGAATTGATGATTATAGAAAGAAAAGATTCTTCAAAGACTGCAGCATGGTTTTGCGTAATTAAAACCATAGAGAAATTGTTTTGCAGTTGACTGATGGTGGCAGTTAAAGCCTAAGTGCTTGCTGCCAGATTTTAAAAGCCATTCAGATCCCTGACTATAAGGAAATGATATATATAGCAAGATTTTTTTTCTCCCTAACCCCTTGTACTTGCAACCAGGGTTACCCCACGAACTGAGGAGAACACCAGTTCTCAATTAAATCTGCCGCACCATTATCCCTAAATACTGCCGAAAGTGAAACACGTGACACTATTCCCTGTGGAGAAACCTCAAAGTATGATACTAAACAGACCTAAGAATGACGGGGAGTATACATGCTCCTACTGAAACCCCCTCACTCGCTCCTCCACCCTCCCTTCTTTCCTCTTTCTCACTCACTGGACAGCAGCTAAATCACCCCAGGGAGAAACAAACAACTAACCCTTTTCCTTTGCAATTAAACGTGGTGTCAACACCCCTGAAGGGTACCTGCAACCCATGACACCAGGTGTGATTTTGTCCATTAGTTAAACAGGGGAGAAAACCAGAGCTACTTTGCCCAAAGGCTAGCTTTGATAGCTTTTATCCAGGTACAGTCCAACAGACACGCTACTCCCACAGAAGATGAGCCAATCTGAACGGCTGCCTCCCATTGCTTTTCCTCCTCGCCTTTCCCCTCCTCCTCTCTGTCAGCAAAACCAAGCATGTTGGTACAACCTAAACTTCTTAGAAAAACCCAACCAACTAACCAAAGAAAACAACCCAACACCCCTGTACCCTAGAATACTTGGACAGAATAAAAGAGCAAAACAGAACAGTTTACAAAAGGTACAATTTAAACCAAAGCACACTGACAGAAGCAAGCTGGGGAAGGACTATATTTGATGTTTATGCTGGCAAATTTGAGAAGCAGGAACCTCTGAGGCAGACAAGAAGCTGAGGATGAACCACATGACGGTAGAGCTGCAAACTAATGTTCACTTCAAAGCAACTTATCAGACCAAATGCAGCTCAGAAGACATTTCCTGTAAACATATTTTAAAGGCTCAAGTTTCCAATAATCAGCCTACAAACCCAGACAGCACATTCTTTTTTTCTAGGTCAAAATAGTTATGACCTCTGCTACAAGCCTCAAGCAGAGAGAAGGTAAAATATACTGTGCATCCTGCTGTGCTGTCTGATCTTCTCCCTTATTTAGCCTTGTGGCAAATATAATGCCGCCTTCTTTAAACTCATTTACAAACTATGAGTGATTTCCTGAAGTCTTCCCTCATACTCCCCATTTTGAAACACCAGCCTGTTTTAAAGAACATAAACTCTCTTCATTCTGAGCAAATTATTACTGTGATCAATGTGGCAACTCTTTCTGCAATACTAACTTACACAAGATGCTATCACCATTTTATCAAAATAGGCCTTACAGAAAAAGAGGAAACTTGCTCTGTCTTGATCTGACTTCCCCAGAATTATTTCAGATTCGTTTGCATTGTGTATGCAACCTGTACTTTCACAACGTTAAAGTCTGAGCTATCTTCTCTCCTGGTTGGGAAGAAATAAAACATCTGTGACTACCCGTGTCCCTGGTTGCAGCAGTGCTTCAGCATTTCTAATGCTAGGCTGTGTCCCTGAAAGAGCCACAACTTCTTGTTGGGCAGTCACAATTCATCTTGCTCTGCACCTGATTTTCACGGAGAGGAAATCATAGCACACACCAATGCCTCCCCAGGAACAAACACAGTGGCAGCAACCACATTAGGACTGTTCCTCAACACTGTCACATCTAAACCTCCACAAGTCAGTCTAGCTGAAGTGCTGTCCTGTAAAATGAGAAGAAAAAGATTACAAAATAGTTTCAAGGTCAAACTAGTCTGCAAAAGTGGATCCTGTATTTCACATTCTATTTTAAATACTCGTTTGCTATTACAAGCATGATCGATCAATCATTTACTATGTGCTTATGCAGAAGAGATATGGTGTATGAAAACACCCAGAACCATGGCGAATCAACAGTTTTGTGATAATGTTAACAGTAGTAAATGAATAGTATCCAGTACTTAAAATTCTCACTCACTTCTTTCATTTATTATATTAGTGTCACAGTATAACTTTCAGCTACCAAATGTCCACATGCCTGTCTCTTTTTTTATCACAGGAGGCTGTATTTTCAGCCTAAATAACATTCCATTGTCAAACTAAACATCCAAATAGTAATGGGTGAGAAATAACTTCATGCAGTGTAACAAAATGATAATTTTCTGGGGGTGTTCAGTTTTACACAATCCCCTGAGATGACATCGACATTAAGATGGGTTTTCCTTCTAGGCTAATCCATCGTACTGACCTCGTCATGCAGACCTATTTTATGGACCCCCAAATGCAACTTGAGAGCTGATGCAAAATGCAACATTGGACATTCCAACCATGACATCTGCAGCACAATTTAGAGAAAACTAGGCTGCGTTATTAATTTTTGCATATAGTCACAAGCTTCCTGTGAAGACATTGTGTTCTCGGGCCCCAGACATATGAATCACAGAGGAATGGGAAAAAAAGTGCAAGCTGTAGGGAAGTCGGGAAAGCTGTAGGGATGTTGGGAAAGATGTCATACTTCCAAAAAAATAAATGATGCAAAATATTACACTCTCCATTAGCTACCAGAGCCCTCCCAAATGCCTGTTTGCTACCTTCCTTCTTTCTCTTAGAAGCCTTTTACAGGCTTGCAAATGTTGTTATGACAAGTAAGCACTGTGCTAGGAAGGAACAACTCTTCCATTTATCCTGGATGTCTTACTCACTACTAGAAGGGGTATCAAATCTTAACATAAATTGAGTCACATTACTAGAGAGTTCTTGGCTGCTACTTATCACAAATATAACACTAGCTAAGCAGATCTTCACTGATAAGTGTTCTGCCCTCCATTTGTCTTTCTGATAATTTTACATAAAGTTGGTATTTAAAGACACTCCTAGTTTTTGAAGAGACAATTGTTACATGTGCCAAATTGTTTCTAGCCCTCAATAAAATCTTACCAGTGGCCCCTTGTGACATTTTTTGATTTTCCATGAAATTAAAGGCTGTGGGGATGTTTACATATCTGAAATAGAAATCTCACAAATAAGTAGAGAAAAGCATGTTCAGTTCTTCTTGAACTATTAGGAAACATTTGTGTCCTACAAAAAAGGCAAAGCATTTACAAGACGGTAAAAACTCACACACCGTGGGTGTGGAAGCCAAGCTCCCCTCTTTCTCAGTTCACACACACACACACATGCTGTCAGCCTCCCATCACTTCCAAGCACATAAACAGCCACTTCCTTCAAGCGTACCCTTGTGCAAATACCTAGCCAGGTCCCCTCTCTCACTGCTTTCTGCACCCTAAAGGTGCCTAGCCCTTTCCACTACCCCCATGCACTGAAATGACATGGCATCTTCAAAAGGATCCTGTGAGAGAGATCTTTCTCAAGGGGAAAACCAAACCACACCAACTGCCCCGTGCGAACCGCCAGCACCCCCACCTCCCTCGCTGGGGCACAGAGAACCTGGCAGAAATGGGGCACTGGGGGCAGAAGGGGGCTCAATGGCAGGAGGCAGGAGGACTGTTGCTGCCTTGGTCTCCTGCCTGCAGGCATCGCTGCCCTTCACAATCCAGCCTGCCCCATGGGCAGCAAAGCCACATCTCACCCTGCCCACTCAGGCCCACAAGGAGCCCAACACTGGGTGGCATTTGCAGTTTCGCTGTGGAGAAGCCGTCAGATAACTAATTCAGTCTCTCAGACCATGTCAGTTAAAAGGCAATAACACTTGTGTGCATTCCATTGCAAAAGATGCTGGTAAAAGGGAGGCAAAAATAAAGGATGTAATTTCACTATATAGCAATAAATGTGACAAACGGAGGTTGTGGTATGGGAGACAATATTCTGACTGTATTTCACTCTGATCCCTCCAGCCATGGCTTTGTGGAGCTCAGAAAAATAAGCTTCTGAGCCCCTCTTGCAATGGTAGTGGTGGTTTTGCTCCAGAGACCACTGGTCTGGATCCTCACAGCATGGATTAAACACTGTCAAACACGATTCCCTGCAAAATTCAGCTCCCATTTCTTACTTTAATCTGTAACACTGCCCACACCCGTAAATGGCTACTTCCATTCACCAGGTATTTTAGTGAATATGCTATAGATAAATTTATTGTACAAACTGTTTGTGAACATTCAGTAAAGATGGCAAAGCCCTGTAGGGTCTCTCGTGGGATCCTCAATAAGACACCACAACGCTTCATGACAAACTTAGGACTAAAATCTTATTTAATTGGCTTCTGACCAGTAACAACGAAAACCCGGTGTTGGGAAAAGAGCAAATTACATGACAGTATGAATGTTTACTCACACTATGTCATAAATTCTAAAAACGGCCAATCTGCAAACATAAGAACTCTCAACTTCCTTGCTGATACAAGATCACAAGCTATTTCTCTGAAATTCATAACTCTTGACATCAAATTTGTCCTGGTTCCCCTCTATTCCCCAGCTGAACTGCAGACTTCATAAGGAGGTCAGCCAGGAAGAATCCCCTCTAACTTCCCATTAGTCCTTCTTTACAAAGTCCATTTCTGGTCTAGTTTGCAAGTCTGCCTCACTGCATACATATTGGCAAAAAGAGTAGTCACTTTTCCATGCAACTTTTCCATGTAAAATCACTGTCCTGTAGAAGTATCAGTGTTTTTAATGTCATGTTCTCATCAATGAGTCTACAAAGCTATGGGACAATAATTTGAAATCTTTGTTATGTAGGCAAAACCACAAAGGCCACAATCTTCCTGTTAGTCACTACCTCCTGTTTACCCAAACACAATGAAAAGTCATCCACTTATCTCAGGAACAGAGAATAATTTAATGAACTTTTCCCAGGCACCCACATTTAAGAGAGTTTATAACAGAAAGACCTTATTCTAGTCAGCTCAGTTGCATGCATTTTTATGTCATGTATTCACAGCCACAATACTAGTATTTACTGATAATGCTACTCAGGATGCAATTCTTTCCAGACAAATCCTCTATACTAATGTACAGAGCTCAAAAGAGCTCTTCTTGCAAGCTTTCCTGAAACAACAGAAGACACTGCCGTTTTTTCATGTCCTTCTACGTGTATTAAAGGAAACAACATTTTGCCATGTTGGTCCATATGTCCTTAGGAAAATCCCTCCTAGCTGCCCAACAGAAATAACATTGACACCAGGGGAAAAGTAGATCTTTTGCTTTAAAGTCACAGAACCATAGAATCTTCTAGGTTGGAAAAGACCTTTCAGATCACTGAGTCCAACCGTGAATCTACCACTGACGAGTCCATCACTAAACCATGTCCCTCAATGCCACATTACATGTCTTTTAAATACCTCCAGGGATGGCGACTCTGCCACTTCCCTGGGCAGCCTGATGCAACACCACATCATTAGTGTCTATTTCTGAAATGAGAGAGAAGAAATCTTCTACAGCAGCTTGCACTTTATAAATCTGGGGCTTAAAATACACTTACCTGTCACACACAGGAAACCTGATGAAGTTACTGGCTTTTTAATGCAACCTAGAATATTGCAGTGTTGTTGTTTGGGTTTTTTTTTAAATCAGATTTGCTGCCTGAATAACCTGCAGAAACAGACATGCTCTGTTATTCACCTCTGCCTGTAGCAGCTCTGCCATCTGGCACTAGCAAGTATTTCTCTAAAAAATAAATCTGAATTATGGATTACGAACCCACTCCTTTTAAACTGTGTTTCACCTGAACAAAAAGGTCAATTCAGTCACATGAGACATCAAAACTACCAATTCACTACCATTTATTTAAGCCTGCACAGCAGTCAGAGGTACTCTGTTGCTTTAAAAGACAAAGCATAAAACTGAAACAAAAACTGAGCTAATCCCTGATTTCTCGTCCCTTTGAAATACAAGAATTCAACACAGAAATAGCACGTCATCATAATCCAGGCCATAATCTCATTTAACCAGAGCAAAATGAACCACAATCATCCCCACGCTGGCTCCGACTGCAGAGCAGGGCTGGGGGACTATCATCATGAAGGACCAGTCAAGTGGAAACACAGACCCTGAAGGCAAATGAAAGGACCATCACTGCTATACTCACAGTATAAACTGCACCCTTCCCTGTTCAATCCAGCACATGCTCAAGAATGCACCGAGGTTTCAAGAGACAAAAATGGAGACTGTGACTTTTTCTGTGTGACAAAAACCTCACGCAATACAATAAGGTGAGAGCCCCTGTAACCGTTTGGGCCTTCCAGGGCAAACAGGACTTGTTCACTGCCTCCCTCTGTGTCCCCCTGCTTGAACTGCTCCAGGATTAAGTGGAAGAGCTTTTCAGGACACAGCATAAACAAAGATTTAACAGTTCTTTTCCCATCTCTTTAAAACCAGTCAACAAATCTAATTTAAACAAGAAGACTTAGAAAACAGGAAAAGGGACAAAGCAGATGCCCTCTAGATGCATATGCATGTACAAGACCCCTAAAAAACTGATGTAAAAATTGTCATTTCTAAAATCAATGCAAATAAAGAGATGAGTTCTCCAACAAACAAGATGGTTCAGTATTGCAAACAGTGCTATTAATGCTGCTCACATGCAAGGATTTTATTCCAATATATCTCTGGTTTTCCAGTGGCTTATTCCTAACATGCAAAAATGGAAACAAAAAAAATGTGAAAAACTCAAACTTTTCCCCTCCCTCCCTTTCAAATTTAGATTTGAAAATAGAAATGCTGTGCTGTTCTGTGGCATGATGATGTACTAAACAAACACCAATATATTGCTGCTTTTTCATATACCACAGAGCCCTCTTTCAGAAACTCTAATGTCAAATAGCAAATGCCCATAAAAAATGTGGCAACCATACTTTGTGGAAGGAAAAAAGAAATGATTACTCAGTACATGGACCATCTTCTACTCTGTGTAAAACTGATACAGAGCATCTGATACAGCAGTGCTCCACTTCGGGTCAACCATTAGGTAAAACTGTAACACAACCAAAAAATCACCCATATTAAAGATGGTTCATGTAAATTCGTTTCAACAACAAAAGTGCATTTCCCCTAAGTTCTTCACCAGCCATTTAGCAAGGCTAGCTATAAATCATTGCTGACACAGCTTTTGTGTAAAAAAAAAAAAAAAGAGTAAGTGCTTCCTCCCACTGAAGATCTCAGACCTCCAAGAATTTCAGAGAAATGTTTTTTTTCTCCATGCCCCTCATTTCTCTATTTACTACCCACAGCAACAGCTGTTTCCTGCAGTCATTCCCCCCTGCCACAGCAGGGAGAGGTAGAACAGCATGCCCAAGGACGATGCTACTGCCCATTTGAAAACTTCTGCTCAAGGACTGAGGAAGCAAAACACGTAAGAGGTAAGAGCTAACCCAGCAGCATTGCTTCCCAAGTGCCAGGAAGGCAGACGAAGGGCTCAGAATAACACAAAGGCATTGTCACAAAGGAAACCACAGAAAAAAGCAGCAGGTGTCATGAAGGAAGAAACAAAAGGACAGCTGAGCACCCCACCTGTCATTCGTAACACAAGCAGCACAGCAGCAGAAGGGAAGAGCTAAATTACACAAGTTTTGCAGCTTTGCACCATTCGAGGCTTACCTAGGTGGAAAACCTACTAAGGGGAGAGAATCATTAAACAGGTTACGGTAGAGCAGCTGAAGTGAAATTGAAAAAGAGGGCTGTATTTCAGCAGGAAGTCCACAAAAGCTTCACTGAGGGCAGAGATAACAAAAAATGGCTCTGGAGTAATGCTGAGATGAGAAAATCAGCCATGCAAGCACCAGTGATGTCCTGCAGATTAGAAACTGAAGGGGAGAACAGTAAGCCGGGAACTTCTGCTTGGGTTCACTGGAGATAATAAACCTTTACCACAGAAATGAGAGGCCAAGGAGAGATTGTGAACTCTCATAGTTCCAGTCCTGCCAAAAGTACAGGTGAAGTGGTCCCAACAGCTTCTTCCATTTGTTGCCTTATGGCCTGATACACAGCCAACTTAAAGAAATTAAAACTAACTTTCAGGGTGCCTGGAGGGCAGACTTCGACAAGCCCTATTACACTTACTACAAAATCCCTGCATAGAAGGATCAAATGCAGCCACTTCCTTTGCACTTAACACAAAGTTATGATCACTTCCCTGCACAAACCTCTCCTGCCTTGGATATGCATGTTTTAGTTGTGACTTGTTAATATATCCAAAAGAAGGCACGTAATTATGAAGATAGTATCACACCACCACTAAAACTGCTTTAATTCTTCCCAGAAGCTTTCCAACTCACATAAAACAAACTGTCCAGTTATCTTGCGAGGCTGAGCTTTTTATTCTTTTTTCAGCTGACGCTCTTTTTCACTTAGTGGCATCCAAGGGCAGACAGCAGGACATAACAGGCAGCACGAGAACAAGGTGAAGAGGGAGGGGAGAGGGAGTTCTCACTGGTGGTCAGCACTTGCACAGAGAGTTTATGGACAAGTAGTAAGGAGAGGCTGTCTTCAGGGTTGTGTTGACTCAGAGGCTGTCATCCTGTTTATTAGATGTTAAGAACATTCTTGAAATTTCTTTTCAAAATGTTAACTGTTAATTATTTAACTGCGCCCACAATGCATTAGTAAAGAAATTATGTAAACTCAATTGAAGATAATTGAGTTTTATTATAATAATTTGTTCTGGTTTGGCATAATACAGAATTCATACTCGAAATGCATACGTACTTAAAGGCAAACACGAAGGCAAACACAACTCTGACACACAATCTTAGAAAACAATAATGCAGATACAAATCAGTGGAAATATTAAGATTATAGAGACTGCTTTATTTGGACTTGTTTGGATTCAAGAAGGGAATGAAAAAGGCTGCCATGTGCCAGAACCTTGTTAGCGAGCAGTTCTAAAACCACCCCTAACACTGTTTAAACTAGCTTATATTTATAATGCTGTAACATTAGAAATATTTTATACCAGAAATATAAATCATTAAAATTAGTCATCAAAATTTTGGTCCAGGAGATGGGCATTTATGAGTGACATTGTTTTAAAAGCTGCTCTCACACTATAGTTGTCTAAGTTCAATACCACAAGAAGCGTAAAAGTACTATAAATGCACTAACCAACTTTACTTTCCATTTTATTAAGAAATCTAATCTTTTTCAAAAGAGGAAATAATACCAAATCTAGTTAATTCATAGCAATGAAAACACTGTGCATCAGAGAATACTATGTATTAGGAAATAGAAGAACCTGAACTATGCTGTAATTTTTAAATGACCTTACTACAGCACCATATTCCTATGAGAGGAGAAGATAGTGGTCACTTTCATGTAAATTCTACAAGGAAATGAGTGATTGTCTCAAGTACCTGAAAGTAAGCAGTAAATGATCAGTTTTTGAAAACATCCTCATTCTCTCACTCAAAATAATACACAGAAGCAACCAGGCTCCCTTGTTACTAAAAGCAGCTGCCAACCTCACTGTAAGATGCACTTTTGGACACTGCCATGCAAATGTAAAATAAAGGGGTGGGAAGAAAAACATAAAAAAAGAAAAGGCAAGGAAAGAAAAAAAGAAATTAACATACATTCATTACTGTGGTTCAAAAACAGAACCCCTAACTTAGAAAATCTCCTGTGGGGAGTACAGCAAAGGCTCAAAACTCAGTGGATTCTACATGAGGATAATAAGGGATACCACTCTAAACTACATTAAAATTATAGCACCAGAGTAGATAAAATAGCAGTAAAGCCACTACAAAAAACTGTTCTACCCACTCTGCATATGTCAACACTACAATACGTCCCAGTTTTTGCATATAATCAATTGTCAGAAGAGGATATATATATTTTTATATAGATATAGATATAGATATGCTTTTAGGGGCACAAAATGAAAACCACCCCAGTATCTGTAAATATCATTTAAAGTATGTGAAGAAACTGTTTACATCCAGGCACTGCACGGATCACAGTGTGTGCACAGTCCCAGCCTGAATGCTAAGGGCAAAACAACACTGTGATTCTGAAGGTAAACAATTATTTTGCTATTTCTAATGCCACTGCTTTTTATTCTATTAACACAGAAATTCAGAAGTCAGTAAATTTAGTTCTAAGCAAGAACCAGAGAACTACAGCGCTCTCCAAAGAACAGCAAGCTGCTTAAAAACTAATTGTTTTCCTTCCCCTACCATCTAACAGCATTGTTTCTCCAAAAGAGGTGTTCTGTCCTTAACATGGCTGCCATGCCTTACATAACATCAATGAATGAGAATATAGTTATTTTGTTTCCTACGACCTGCGCTGCCCATTAGCCATATGATTCTCCATATGGCAAGGCAAACAGTAGAGACAAAGCTTTGCCGTAACGCAGCTCCAAGGATCAGCATCCTCTGAGAATAAGCAGCAGCAGAAAGAGACTCAGCCTTCACAAGCTCTAAATTCCCATTTGTATCTTTCTCTAGTAAATAACACGCATTCTTACCTTAAGAAAACAGTAAGAATAATAATAACGGTGCTCAGTAGAGCCTCCTCTGTTTCATCTGCGCTCCTAAAAAAAAATCTTGGCGCAACTGTCTGCTGCAGCAGGTAATCAATAATATAACCTGCTTCTTCTGTTGCCAGAGCTGCTCCATCTGAACGCTAGCTAACGTGAACACTGTCAGTGTGACTCATACAGTGACTCAGAGCAGATGCAGAGCTGCAGGAGGAGTTTAAGTTTCAGAGCTTCCTCTCGCTGGCTCGCTCCTGCTTTCTGTCACACAGGCAGGCACACACTTGCCACCCGTGTGTCTGTGTGTGCCTCCAGCTTTTTCCTCCAGCAGCAGGTTTGATTTCACCCTCTACGTAATCATGTTTGAGTTTTTCTTCCAGGATGGCAATTCTGTTTCTTTCTTCACCGTAAATATATCTACCTTAAATGCAAAAAGCTTGCCCTGCAAGCCAGGTCCATCCTGTGGATTGCCAGGAGGTGTGCTACTACAAGATACCCGTGGGCTCACATCTCTCACCAAGACTAGGGGAAGAACTCAAATTTCCCCAAGAAACGTTCTAAAACAGAAGCATTGAGTTAGGCCAATATCCATTTATTCATGACAAGTTTATAGCAAAGTGTCTCTGATTTCATTAAGTAGTCCAGGGAGGGCAAATTTAGTCTCAAATACAGTGAGATAAAAGAATTGTAGGAAGGACTATGGGATGCATGGGATGCAGGTGAGCAGAAATCCTATGTGCTCGACATCAATTTAGCAGGGAGAAGTGCATCCAGGAAAAGAGCATAACTGTATTATTGACAGGAGTAGCACATCTGGGTTTAGGGTTGAATTCTGGCAGCCTCCCCACAGATATCCATCTCACTAGGCACTGATCACCACAGTCAAAGCAGCAATTTGATCAGCTATTTATTTCCCTGGCTTGCCAGACTCTACACCACATACAACTGAGAACAGGCATCATGCAGCCAAAGTTCGGCACTTAATGCTGGACAGTGTTGATACGCAATGCTGTACTGATTACGCTTTTATTTCTGAAAGGCACATTATACTAAACAGTTGCAGTGTTGAGCAAATCCAGCCTTCAAAAGAGGCAGATGAAGCCTTCTACTACTGAGCCAGCAGGTCAACCACATGGAAACAAACCGTGGTGGGATGAATCAAGAGAGTATTGTCAAAAGAAGCTGCTGGCCCAAGGAACAATTACATTAAAATGCGTAGACCTGTTTTACAGCCATTCATATAAACATCCCAGATAGTTTGGGAAAAAGGCACTTGGTTTATTTCAAGTTTCAAATACATTGATTGTCAATGCTGCATTTCAAGCAGAACATCTTTCCTCATACTTAGCAGATGTCCAGCTGGCTATTGCCCAGATAAACAGATTTGTGTTGAGGTTTCTCATGGAAAAGCTAATATCAAAGCATGATTTTGATGGTTCTGTGGTTTTTGTCTTTTAAAATAATTCCCTTTTTTGCAAAGCCCGATCAAAGGAAAGGTACACCTACCCATCCAATCCAAGTATGTGCACAGCACTGTTCAGTACTGTATCTGGTTGTTATTAAAGCTGCTGAATGAACTTCATACTATTGATGGCGAATGTTTACTCTCTCCATGTATCTGAAAGCAGCCAAGAACACTGTTTCGGCAGGGATCAAGAGATCAAAAGGAATCAAGCTGAGCAAAAGTATCCTTGAAGCATGGTCATGGAGATAACATAAACAAGGGGGATAAAAAATAGCTTGTGTCTATGAAGTTTCACTGAACTAAACTCTTTCCCCTAAACCCACTAGTATTCTACCTATCCCTTGGAAAATCTTCTGTTGAATCCTATCCTTTCCCCCAATTTAGTAATGACAGTGAATCTTTACTCCTGTCAAGCTTTCAAGGCTTTATTTTCATGTCTTAAATGGTTGAATAGGCAAAAGAATGCTAAAATCCATGGCATGCATGGGGAAAAAAAAAAAAAAGAACACTAGCAGCAACAAAAAAAAACAAATCAAGACCCCTGAGATTTTACACAGGAAAAGTAATAGCAAGGCCATGGTCCAAATGGCATTTATGACACAGACAGAGAGGAAGACAAAACTGAAGACAAAACTTGAAGGCACTTCAAATGTCTGGGGGTCTGGGGTTTTTAGGGGACGGCGGTGGTGGCGGCGTTCTTTGTCTGGTTTTAAATGTATGGCACACAACTGTATCTATTCAATTTTGTGCTGCTGTCCACCTAAACACATAGATCTGGATCAGAGATGACAAAAAAAAAAAAAAAAAAAAGAGCTGTCAAAGGCCTCCAAGATAAAACACGAAGAGCAAGCATGCACTGTGTAAAATGCACATACTTGCTTCAGCTGCAAAATACCTCATCTACAAATCAGAAGTGATCCAGCTGTAAGCAGCTGTTCTGTGTTGCCTAATTTATCAGTCTTCTTAGCTGGACCTTCTGCAATAGACAGGGTTTGGATCGTGAGTCTAAAAGTGGGAAAACCTGAAGCTTCTTACCAGCAGAGGTAAAATCTGAAATCTAGAACAGGAAATTAGTATAGCCTGCTAAACTAAACACTGCTGCAAGAGACTGTGCATTAAGAGGCAGTGTAAATTATTATACATTCTTTAAGGGCTAGAGATAACAGTTTTCCCTTTTTGTCCTTTAGGAAACAAGCAAGCAAAGGCTTTTCTGTAGTACCTATTCAACATGATACCTCAGAACATTCTATGGTAAAGAATGCTGTTCCTCATCATCATCTCCCTGTCTCTGGGAATTTGTTTGTTTGGGATTTTTTTTTATTTTTTAAACATCATCATTATACCAATGCTGGTGGAAATAGTTTCCACAGCCTCTTCCAGGTTGTCAGATTCCATATTAACCTGCTTTCTCATGAAAGCTCAGTCTACAGTCAGGTTGTCTTTACTGAGAACACCAACCTCTACTCCTCTTGGGGAGTCTTCTTCCTTTTTAGCTATACTGTCCCAGGAAAGAAAAAAAAAAAAAAAAAAAAGCGCATTCATTTTCTTCAAGGACAGGGCTAGTGTTTTGTAGCCTTGTTTTTCTGAGCCCTGTAGAAAGTTGGCTGTTTAGAGATGCTAGTTTTTGAGGGATACTGACACACATTTTCAAGACGAAAAACAGAGCTCATTTTCATTTCAACAGGCTTACACTCCCGTTATCATTGTTACAGGCATTATGGTACTTTCCAAAGGTCCTCACCACTAGTAGCAGACACGCATGGAGGTGAGAACTACGCACACACAGAGCACACGCAGCAGAAGAGACCCACTACAGAAGAAGTGCATGTTATGAAAAGACATACAGGCAGAAAGTAGAGAACTATTTTTTGCATCATTTCATAAATCACAGCTAACTGACCTGACCAAGTTTGTTTCCCATGTCCACAGCAAAGTCAAATGCAGAAACTAGATTTCAAGGCCTTGTTCACTAGACCATCAGACTTGCCTTTTGGTGCATCTCAGTAGTAGGTTCACTTCTTTCAGCTAATTACTTTTCATGGGTATTTTGACGTGCTTTAACAGAAGCACTATTTGCTTCTCAGGAAAATTAAATCACCTGCTGGGAAAAGCATCAGCACCAGAACCTTTACCCTGCACAGGCAATGAACAGAGGAAGCCACACGGGAAAGCAAAACTTTAGTGACTGAGTATGGGAGGAGGGAAGAGGATGCACTTATTCCCCACATTTATCTCAAGGTTTCTGAAGATAAGTAACAGGACACACTACAGCAGTTGAACTTTTTACTATCACTACATTATCCACCAATGTCTCAGTAGCATCTTGCATCCATCTTTACAAAAGCAGATAGCAAAGCAGCCCACAAGAGAGTGTGGGAAACCATTTCCACCACACCACACAAGTACATCTGTTCACTCAGATCACCTCCTCAAGTTACTATTGTAACTATAACCCCCCAAAAAAGTGTTTCTTATTTCTGTCATAACAACCCAAAGCTACAAAATGACAAGCTGCCTGCAACATACTGCACACCCACCTCAGAGGGAAGTTCTTCTGCCCATCTAGTGAAAATGGGCAAGGCGACCTAAATGCCTGTTTCCTCTTTACAGTCTGTTCTTGGCAGATGAAACAAGAGACCATGGGAGACTAAGATCAGAGAAATCAGCCAGAACAAGACAAGAAAAAAATATCTTAGAGCAACAAAGATGTACTGACCAGATGAGAAACAAGTTTACAGACACTGCTGTGCCTCCTGCATATACAGACATCGACATATTTGCTGCATGTGAAGCCTTGCTGGGATAAGGAGGACTCTCCAGATTGCACTTGATGTCACTGTAGTGTCAGCTGATCTTTTGGCAGCTGGCCTGCTCGTATCTACCCATTTCTGTTCTCCTTTCCTCTTTAATGCCAACATCTGTCCATGTTTTGCATTGACAGAAAAGGTCAGCAAGACCCTAATGATACATTAAACCTAATAATCCGGTGATACACAACTTGCAATTACTATGTGCCCGATCTCACTCCCCTTACATTCAGAGCTCTGATTTTTTCCTAAAAACTATACAATGCAAGTGCAGAAGCATTTGTAATCTCAAATCTTAACATACATGCTACAGAGATCACCTTGGACAACAGAGAAAGCATGTTAGAAAACACCTGGTTTCTTCAGGCTTCCAAGAATATTAAAATTGATTCTATCAACACAGCCACAAATTTCTGATTCCAAATAATCTTTTTCTCTACAATGCGCAACTCCTCTCTGTTTCAAACCAGCGTGCCCCATTTTCTGCGCTCATACCATAATTTCAATTTAATACTGATCTGTGAATCCTAACAAAAGAGACATCCAAACCCAGGTGTAAACCCATTTTGAGGCAAGCATGTTACCACACGACTTAAACATCATGGTTCCTTGCATTGTCTAATAAAATGCTATATTCTGGTGGGAATTGTCTACATCCATTCATTGTGCTCATTCAATACACTCTATACACTTTCTGAGTGAAGTTTTCCTGTCTTCTTCACAATGCAGGAGTTGCAGATCTCATGCTGGTCTTCATGATCCATGACTGGTAGGTTCTTCAAATGCCTCAGAAAGAACAATTGTCAATACTGGAGAAAGTCAATGCAAAGACTTACTGTTTTCTCTGTACCGTCTGCTGCATGGAGTAAACTAAATCAAACCCAGTAAAACTGAATTAAAGCTAGACAATTTTTATGACTATTCTGCAACAATTCTTATAAAATTTTATAATTTTATCTGAATGAAGAAAGAGCAGCTGTAATACAAGATTTCTATGTTTGCACAACAGATTTCTAATAATTTGTCTTGCCTTTCAACTCATCTGTACTCCTTTGCAAGTTAACCAGCCCCTATTTTTTACCAGGGAAATCATCTTCTGATATGTTCCTCATTTGTAAGGTCATGAAAAGGAACTGCCTACCTAGACACATTTAAGGGCCTCACTCTTTTATTCCTATTCTTGGTATTTTTTGCCTTTGCCCTGCAAAAAAAAGTCCTGTTGTTAGTATAGTGTAATACAACACTTCACAAAAAGTTAAGAGGGTCTCCAAATGTATGTTGATCTAACAAAAAGAAAAGCCATGGCTAAACCATTTCTCCTTCCCTCTGAAAATCTTTTATTTCTTCTTTCAAAATAATGTGTGTATATATATATATATATAAATAATATATCCAATCAGAAAGAGTTATCTGTAAGCTCATAAATTTTAAGTCGCTACATGTGAATCCAACAAAGGTTGGATTCATGGTACACTGTAAATTATTCCCCAGATTAATGTCACCAAATTATCAATTGGACCATTCAAAGGTTAAGGTACTGTACAAGTTGGATTATGTATCAGAATTCAGACCAGTGGGAGCCCAAGGTACAAAAACTAATTAAAATTGTTGATAATGGAAGCGTTTCTTACATGATTAATCTAAATTTTGACATTGACTCTAGATCATCTGGGATTTTTCCTAAAATTAGGCCATGGAAAAAGCTCTCAAAAACTAGCACCTCAGTGTTTTTAATGTGGTTTTAAAAAAAAACTTGTCAGTTGCTTTATGTCTTATCCTAAGAACAGTCAACAACAAATAAGCAAACCTACACAGATAATAAAAGGAGGCAAAAAATAGAAAAATAAGAACCAGTCCAGAATCTCCTTATTAAATAAACAATTTTCTTTCTCTTCAGGCACATAAAAATACAGACTGCCCCAAACAGACCCCTGTGCACCATTTGCTGGCACTTCCATCTGTTAAGATGTCTTTCCATGTATCTATTGGAAGATCAGGTGATATATCAGAGCTGTAAGTGGTTGCTTTGTTTTTGTTTTTTTTTTTTTAATGAGATTCATTTGTTTATGTATAATGCAAAAGTACGCACTGACATATTGCTCTCTCTATATAGATAGATTATTTTCACTCCCTAGGAGGGTGGAAGGTCTCATTGCATGGGATGTTTGGGGGACTAAAGGGAGACCAGAGATTACAGATGTTTGCATCATACAGTGTTTTGGGAAAAGACTCTGAGTCCTTAAATTTAAAGGGAATTAGACCAGGCAGATAATAACTGAAGACACTGCATCATTTGATTACCAGATTTAATGTATTATTAGAGTCTCATCGACCTTCTCTAATAACATTTGTGTGTCTGTATTAAGGAAGCGTGATTAGTATTAAAGAACTATGATTAAATGGAAAACATCACTAACAGTGCTACTTAAAGGTAATTTTTTGGTATCTATATCCTTTGATTCTGCAGAGCCTTCATCCCTCAGTTTCCCATCAAATGTACTGCATACATTCATTCAGTTGTTGAACAGATCCATCTAAGTCACCAAACAATTCCAGCTCTGCAGAACAGTGATGTGCACAGCTCCACATACAACCTTTTGTTTATAGTTCAGTTCTGCCAGCCTGAACTGGTAAGATTACTGGCTTTTATATTATAAAGGCAGTAAAACATGTATTTTCTATTACCCAGCCCTCCTCTATTTCCACCTTCTAATTCTGTCTGTGATGTACTTCAGCTGCCTGGAACTCACGGCAGCTACTCCTGCACTTACTTGCCTGATGAGGCTCGCAGTGGTCACAGACATTGGATACTGCTGCCCTGTACCACTGGGAGCTGCAGCTGTCCTTCCCAGCTTTGCCTGGGCCACCAACCCAAGGTTTCCTTGATGTGGACATTAGTTTGTTGAAAACCACAGGTCTGTTGGCATGTGTTTTGCACATGAGACAGAGCCAGGATAGAGAAAGCATGCACCTGGAGATCAGGGAAGCAAACCAGTCACATTATCCTCGTAACCTACACTCCAGGTCACCTCACAGTTTTTAACCCAAACCAAAGGAAAGTAAGGTTTCCCTCTCCCCAGCTCATCAGTTCAGGGTCTTTCTGGGGGTGTGGGACTGGGTGGTTGTGTTTTATTGTTTTGTGGGATTTTTCAAGTGGAAGAAAGAAGCAGAGTCTAAGCCTCAGAGGCACAAGTTTCTAGGGCCCACCTTAGCTTGTAATGATTTTATTAATTACTTGGCTGCCATTACCCAAAGAGTCTTAGGAACTGAATCTTAAGCTCTGATTAGTGCACCAAATATTGGACAAGCTTTCCTTCAAGGTCTTATTATGTAATTTGGGGATAATGCTTAGTTTTGGAAGAAAGATAACCATTTATCTCCCCTTCCAAATCTTCTGAGGTTGATTCTAATCAATGAAGAACTGTTTAAAGCACTATCTAATAAATGACAGTCACATTCCTAGAAAGGTACATCCCAAAATACATCTGCTTTTGCAAGCTGAGGATTTCAAACACTCATGAAATCATTTTAGAGATAAAGATGACATACTGAAAAGGGTTGGCTATAAATACAAAATCACCAACACAAGCATAGCTCTGCAAGAGCCATAAAGACAGATAGTGTAAAAATACTTTATTGATTGCTATAGTCCAAAATAGCATTAATTTTCTGTTAATTCCTCTTGGGAAAAACAATCCTAATAACGCTCCATGGAAGGGCTTCTGAAATAGAATACTATATATTCACCTTTGCTGTTTATATCAAGATTGAATGGAGACACAAAGCTGGGCAGAGAAAGACAGAGCTTTTATCAGTGTCAGTTCTTCAACACAATCCGAGTAAGAAATTCTAATACAAAGGACAGTCATTTATGGCTTCAGAACCTTCCATTTAGCTTGAGAACCACTGAACTATCTCCAGCTTGGGTAGCTACTGCACAGTACTAGTTCAGTTACAAAATCACAGGTAGGGGCAACACCATCCCAGAGCTGTAGTTCCCTTGAGCCAGGCACAGCAGAGTATGGAAACTACGTGATCCACACCCGTAACTATGGAAGGAGTCTTAAAACACACAGGCTGTAATTCAGTGTAACAGCTGTAGTTAAGATGGAAAAGGAAAGGAACACATTAAAATTTAAGGAAGACAAGTAAAAGCTATCCTCACATTAAACCAGTTGCAAAAGTACAGGTGTCGTTCTTTTAACAGTGGGTCTAAAAAGGGTAAGATGCAAGCAGCACCTGTTAGGCAGCATTTCTAAATAGGCTGTCTTTTTTAGGAATTCATATAATAGCCTGAAACCACACAAAGACTGGCCAAACACTATTTCAAAAGGACCTGACACTTTGTCACCTTCATATAAATGAGCTTAGAGTTTATTTTTATAGACTATAATTTAGATAGCAGATAATCAGTACAAGCCTTTTTTTGTACAAAAATGGTGCACATTTCTTCTACCCACTCTTCCCCCCTGGTTCTTCCTCTCAAAAAATAACTGATTGCAGGTTCAAAAAACATCATGAAGACCCGCCTCAGCCTTTTTACAAATAGTAACTTTGTATGAAATTGGTAGCAATTATAGCTTATGTAAGAGTGAGAAGGAAATAATCACTTTTTAACCCACATAAGTCCTCCACACAGTAAAGCAACATATATTTGGTATCTTACCTATTAACTTTTGGGTTGTTTGTTTTTAAGAGAAGCCTTTTCAACTTTATTACTCCAATGTTCCATATCACTATAGGCTAAAACCCCGTAATTTAGGTACTAAAAAGAGGAAATACATAGTTTGCAGAGTTACATTTTTAACTGAAAACCTTCCATTAAAGGGGAAAAAAAAAAAAAAAAAAAAAAAGGAAAGGAAAAGTGGGAACTTAACTGCATTAAAGAAACAAAACTATTGATTCCTCCTACAAATACAGCCTGCTCACCAAGAATAAAGAAGTATTTAAGAACATAAAATAAAAAGTCATGGCTTAAAATTCTGTAATGCCTCTTATCTCTTTAACAGCTGAAAATGACTGCAACCCACACATACCCCTTATATGCAATGTGGCTACCGAAGAGACTACATTAACAATAATGTCCAGGAGAGTCAGAAAATACACTGAATTCTCTATTTTCTCACAAACAAGACAGGCAGAGTGCAATTCAGAGCATCTAAGGTAAGCCAGAGCTAAGCTGCTAACTTAGGCGTCAAGAATTGCCACTCTGAAGGTGCTCACTTCCCTCTAAAACTGCAGAGGGGATGAAGTCGCTGGTGCTAATATGCCCCAATCTGGCCTACCAACAAATAAAAAAATCCACAGAAGATATACAGAAGCGCTGTATAAGCAGCGGCTTAAGTGCTAAAGTTAAATAGGGAGACTATCCAGTAAAAGCAGAGCTCAAAATAGAACATAGACGGGAAGAATCTGGCTGTGAGGTATGAGATGTTTTTAGAAGATGACAGACAGAAACAGAAGAAATGTCAGAGCTGGGAAATCAAGACTCTCAGCAAGGCAAAGATCAATGTTACCATCAAGAGGATACGAGTTCCAGTTAATATACCAACCTGAGCAGAGTTCCTAGCACATGGTCTTGAAAGGAGAGAATTAATGGCACTGTGGTGGCTTGCCAGTGGGGCAAACTGGTTTAGAGAGCAGGAAATGGAGAAGTGATGGCAAAACTGCACAGCAGGTCATCTTGGAGGAAAGCATGGCAGGACGGGTCAAACAGCACAGTTAACCATATGATGGAGAAAGATCCAAGGACGTGGATTCAGGAGAGGAGTGATTCAGGCAGAGACACAGGCACACATTTGAAGCTGCATGAGTGAGCTGCCTGACTGACAGGCTGCTCGGGAGCAAACACAAGGAAATAAAATGCCTGGCCAAGCTGTGACAGTAAAGGGAGAGAGAGGAGACAAAAGGACTTGGGAAGAGATCATCAGGAAAGCTTTATGGAAGTATTATTTGGCAAGAAAAACAACGTTTGTCAAGGCTCTGGGAAAAAAACTTTTTTCAGCTCTGTTTCAAAGGCAGAAGTTTAAAGGCCGTTAAGACTTTGCTGTACTCGTTTGCAGTGGTAAGGCCTCTTTCACTGACACAGGTGCCTGAAAAGCCATGCAGACCTCCGCAGATTTCAGCCTGGAAAAAGGTCCTAATCACGTCCTGACCAGTGAAATTCTCTGGTATGAACCTATCACTCCCTGCAAATTCAAGTCGGACTGGCAGAAACCCAAATGAGACACTAAACCATGCAACTCTGTCATCAGAAGCTTCAAAAGTCATTCCTTGGATCAAGCCCTTCCTTGTTCAGTGGACTAACCTTTTACCATCATGCAAAACTTTCTTTCATCAAAGCAAGTGCTGCTTAACATGAAGTATTTAAGGTCTGCTTATCCTCTTTAATGCACTGAAGGCAGTAATAATGAATAACAGGAAAGCAATATCATGGAAGTTTCCACCACTTCACGGACCACAGATTGGAAACTCCCTGCCTCCCATTTAGCAACACTCAAAGGTCTGGCTACTGAAGATGCAGTACAGAGCTACGTAAATCCTCCACAATCCCTGAGCATGCTGTAGATCAGTTACACAAAAAACATTACGTGTTGAGCTTGGATGCTGTTCTGGGCCACCCATCCCTGAAACTCCTGGGCTTTTGACTCATGACAGAAATACTCCTTCATAGTCACTACTGCTTTCCCCAAGTGCTGCACTGCCAATTGGCTCTAGCACCATTTTTCAGAATTATGTGGCACCAACAGAAAAGCCAACAAGAAGAAAAATATTAGTAACTCCAGAAGCAGAGCCTCCACAGGGTATTTTACTGCCCAGGCTGCAGGCTGGGAAATGTACCGTGGCGTCTGGCCTCTAATACTGCAGAAGCCACACACCCACAGAAAAAAGGAAAAACAGTACTGCGAAGTTTAAACCTCCTATGATACTCTGTTATCAACACCCTGAAATTTATAACACAGCTGCCTGAAGTAGTTGCCTTTTATTGTCCTCTTCAAGTGCACACGCTTCTTTTCCGTACTTCAAAGGAGGAGCTACCAAGTACAGGCAGGGTCTTCTTGAGGAGACAGGTAACAAATACAGGAGGAAGGGATAACAAACATAACTGCTTTGTTGCATCTTGGAAATTTCAGGAGCTGCTTATGCTCCTTTTTCCTCAGAAATCTCCTACTCATTAGTTTTCTCGCAGTACAAAGAGCAGTGGAGGAAGGTGTGGAAAAGGTACATAGACAGCAAACAGCACTATGGTATTCCAGTCTCCGCCTGGTTTCTAAAAAACTAAAGGCAGTAACAGCTAAAGTACACAACAGATCTAGTTTAGATGCAGCACTGTGAAGAATAAAGCACCAGTCAGAATGAAAAACTGTCTTGCTCACATAACACTTAACATACCCCAAATTGTGTACCAAAGCAGACTAGCCTTAGTTTTTCAAAACAGCCTAAAATTAATCCCAGCAAGACACAAGCCACTGGGTAGCATCCTTAGAATTCAACCTGGGAGAGCACCAAGAGCAGCTGGTGCAGAGCAGGATGTCTCTAATCTCTAAGCTGCTATCAAGTCCCAGAGTGCTCCTACTATCATCTGCAAGCACAAAAATGAGGCAATGCAGGAAATTACTGTTCCTCCTTTTTCCCTCCCCTCAATCTCTCAAGCCTGAGAACTAACAACCCTAAAATTAAACAAACAAACAAAATAACAAAAGACAAAACCACTTTTCAGGTAGGTAATTAAACTGGTATGTTTTATTTTAGACAGAGACTACACAGTTAAACATCCAAAGAGTAGTCAATCTCCTGAAAAATCTTCTATCACATCGCCAGTTTCAACGAACAAAATATAATCTATTTTTGCAGTATATACATTGACATACAGGTGCTAAAGGGTAAGACTTGTATGCCTGGAGCTAATTAAAGGCAATGTCCCACTCATGCACACGTGCACCACAGTTAAGCACTTACCTTTATTTGCAGGTGAAAACCACAAAATTAATCAAATACGTTTTTAGGAATTTTGCTCTATTTTGCCAAGTCTATCTGTTTTGTTAACCTTCAAATGATTAAAACAGAGCTGCCACAAAATCATCCACAGCTAATTACCTATTTGAAAATTACGCCTATAGGCAGGTGTAATTTTTAAATGTAAAGACAGGAACAGTTTTCTCCCAGCATCCTTTGAAGAAACGTAGAATTTGTGCCGAAGTAGTAACTCGTGTATTTACAAGAAATCCTTTAATACATTTCTTGAAGAAATGTCACTTAGAACATGAAGCTACACAGACTAAAAAACTGGCATCTCTTTAGATTAAGTTCAGCAAATACATTAAGATGATGGTACAGACCTACCCATCTTACTGCCCAGTTCCATATCCAGCCACATGATGCTGCACTGAGAGAGTGAAGATCAAACCAAGGAAAGGTATGCTTGCAAAGAAAATCAAGGCAGAAAATCACCTTAGAATGAAACTACTAGGAGAAGCATTACGTTGACAAGATACATGCTCTGTCGTTGTGTTGTCCCAAGGCTGGGGCAGGGTCATAAGTTTCAAAGCAGCTGCAGACCTATACAGCTTATCAGGAATTATAAACTCTGCAATTTTCAATGTTTTCCTTAAATGCTCAATTGCTAACATGGTAAGACTAGGCAAAAGTCTCAGGTCTGGCTTCTAAAACTAAGTAACCATCACTGCAAATATCTGCTCTTTCATGATTTAGCACAGGGAAGTTTGAAGACATGAAACACAGAAGTTCAAGTGCTGGAACTCAGTTAGGACCTTCCCCTTAGGATTATTTAAAAACCTCATCAGTGTTTACACCTACCTTGAAAAGTGAGTTTTGAGAACTGGCAGCACAGCAGCTGCACCCAAACCAGCTTCCAGTTGCTTGGACTGGAATATTGTGGAAATAATATGTGGAAATAATTAGCCCAAGTTCAGTAGTAGAATGGAGAATCCATGTTGCCACAAAACACAACCAAACATTCTGTTCCTTTTGAAAGGAAAGGGAGAGGAAATGGAAGAGTAGAGACAGAATAGCTGCCACAGGTAGCTGCTGGGTACCCTTCATGAACTGATAGGAGACGCAGGAATCGTGTAGCCACAGCATTTCAGCCATGGAACCAGAAGAACCAGCTAGCCCACTGAAAGACCATGACTTCTATTTGTTTGTTGTGAAGCCCTTCAGCTCGCCCATGATGCCTGAAACAAACTTGCATCTTGAGACATGAGAAACGGAAGAACTCCTAACACCGCAGCTTGCTCTTCACATGAAAATGCATGTGACAACCAAAACAGGCAAATAAAGACTTGCTCCTGCAGTATGTTAGACTAAGGCCTAACCACAGAAATATGTTCTCTTCTTTTAAAATTCAGCAACCAAATGGAAGTAAGGCTTAAGTTCAACGTAGTAACACTGTAGTATTAGCCTGTCTATGGGACAGAGTGAATTTCAGCTTATTCTTTCTGAAATAAGTGATACCTTTTAAAGGACTAGTAAGATTAAGGGACTGATCAAGAATAGCAAATGTCAAAGAGCAGATATAACTAGTACTTTCTATCCAATGCAGATATTATTCCATAGAACCAACACTTTTAGAACAGCTGGGGGTTTGTTTGTTTTTAAAGGCATATTGGTTAGAATCAAAATAGTATAACACAATAAACACATGAAAAGTGCTGATGTAAAAGACAGAAATGCCATTCTTTGGCTCAGAAGACCTGCTGTCACGATCAGAATCTATACGTATGGCTATAAAAAAAAAAAAGCTCAGGATGAAAGCACTGAAGTTTAACAGGTTATAACACATCAGCTGAACCACAGCAAACACAAAGCAAAGTCACTTAGCTTAACCTCACTCCACTGTGAACTACACATATATAAATAACCTTACATCTGCAGTGAGCTAATAATATGCCTGCATAAGATTACTACTATATGCTGGCATGTTAAACAGTAGTAACAGGGTAAGAAGTCTGGTCCTCGAGTCACTAACTTGAATAGACAAAATCAGTCCAAATACATCTTTGGCAAGCTGAATTGTTTGCAGATCAAGGGCAGCTGAAGCCATGAAGGAAGAACATCTCTGACATACCAGACCACCCCTGTGAGAGACTGTTGCC
>JAVJGJ010000014.1:69622510-69634138 GCA_035590215.1 Microhierax caerulescens | reverse complement strand
TTTTTTCCTGTTACGCTTTAGGAGGCTGATTCAGAACATACAGGAAATTTTATCACTTAGGAATTCTACACAGCCTCTGTACTAGACCCTCTAATTCACACAGTGCCTTGAAGGTATTCCTTTCAAGCATTAGTTCGGTATTTTGAACATTTGTGCAGAGGGCTGTTTCTCCTTTCATTTTCCTTCTGAGAAATTCAAATCTCCAATTTTTAGACTTTTGGGTGCTTTCAGTTTCTGACTGCTAATTCTGTGAATTCAGTAATACCAAAGTTCCCTCAGAGTTCACTGTTCCTTTTCCTTGGTTTTTTTCTTGTTTTTTTTTTTGTTGTTGTTGTTGTTTTGTTTTTTCAAGTCTTCCTTCTCGCGGTTCTCTAAATTATGCTCTCATGATCTTTGACCATAATTCTAGAGGGTCTTTCATCATCTCCTCCCCATCAACTGCATCATAAAAATAATGACAGGTAAATGATATTTTCCCTATCTTCTCTATAAATTAATGTAAAGGTATTTAAAAGTCTGTTTGCCTATAACTCATATATATGGCTTTTCCTAATCCTGTCAAATCTGTTTCACAGAGAGCCCATGCTTCTCAGCTTGTGCTCTGCAAGTACCCTTTCTGTTCAGGTATTATCTCTTGCCACCTTCATGGCTTCACCATTGCAAACTGTATCAATTCTAATCTAATCCTAATCTGCAAGCCTAACTGCAGCAAAAAAAGACCATTGAAAAAAAAATCCCCAGTACCTTCTACTTATAGAACTAATGCATATTTTCTTTTTTTATTCTCCAAGCTCTTGACACTTCTTAGGTGAACCGAAGCTTTTCTCTTTCCAGAGCCACACATTACCCTCCCTAGAGGCGTATGAGTTCATGGGCTCTCCATCCCAGGTGCTAAACAATAAACCAAAAAAAAAGGAGCAAGAATATAGATATTTTTTTTACCATTTCTTGCCTCCTCCAGTCCTTAGACATCACAGTTTAAATTAGACCTACTGCTGGCAAGCTCTAATCTATATATCTCAGTAGCAGGTCCCAGATGGAAATTACTGGGGTACACTGTGCTCTCAGAACCTCAGAACGCTTCTGAGAGAGCACTCATCACAACAGGGAGGGTCGCAGTACAGGCTACAGGAGCAGCCTGAAAGTAAATGCTTCCCATGAAAGATTTGGCTCAAAACCTCTACTTCAGAGACTGATACTGCTCTGCTGCAGAAACACCATAAATTGGACTTGTTTGCATTTCACTAACCTTTTACTTTCTAGATGTTCCAGGTAGATACAATACATACAGATAATGATGTTGGCAAACTGGCACCCTGTGTGTAATTTTGCACCATGAATCCCTAAGACAGTCAAACATACACAATTACACAAATCCAGACATAATTAGAAGCCTATATAAAGGGTGGAGGTTGCCCATCCTCATAAGTACTCTGAAGGGCCTCAGTGAAACACAGATGTTTTGAAGAATCTCCAACGATTATTCCTTCAGGAATCACTGGTCCTTCTGATCATTTTACCCAAGTCTCACAATATCCAGCCTTTTCCTGAAAGTCTCAGGTCCTTGAAGCATGTATTACACATAAGAAAGACAAAACCTTTCACCTTATTACTATCAGAACCCGTGGCCGGAAACATAGAGCCCAGAAACATACCTTACAAGTCAACTCGTAAAGAGGGAAGGATGCATGTTAGATCTTCAGTACCACTGACAGGCACAAAAAATGTAAAGAACGAGTGTTTTCAGGAAGAGCGGACTATAAGGCGACCACACAGCATGCTATTTTACTCTATATTAGTGATGGGGACCATCAAGATTGGGAGCTACCTAAAAGCTCCCAAAGCTGGTAGAAAAATATGAGGTCTATGGCAAGGATTATTTCAACAACCCTCACAATTCTGAAGGCTTCCTGTGATTTCCAAACATCCAAGGTTGATAATACTACTGCCACATATGTGCCCTGACACCCTTTTTTAACTGCTGCATGTAATAGTGAGGCTTCATGACCTCCTTTGTTCTAGAGAGAATTACTCATGATCTTACTTTACTTGAGACATGACCACCATGGCTTCTCCTAAAAGAACCTTTCACTGGATTCTCACAACCTGTTTCAAATAACTGTTTCCCCTTCCCTCCTATCACCAGCTGCCTGTCTCAAATGCAAACTTCTGGAACAGGAAGTAGGAAATGTGATGGGGAAAAAGGTGCACTTACAGCAAAGTGAATTTCTACCCTCAGGAGCATCCTTGCAGAAGAACTACTTACTGTACCACTGTGACTTTCTCCAGCCCCTACCTGTCAGACATGGTGTGGAAGGGAAGACAGGTTCCAATGGTAACTCCTGGGATGACCTATCCTGCTCATATACACGTCAGTGAAGAGGACTGTCTTGCTGGCTTCTTTCTTCACACAGAAACAGACACCCCAGGAGCAAATATTTTGGGGATTTTAATGCTCCATAGCTAGACAGGAGATGTTCAAAGCAACCCTGGACTGCTACAGCAAGATGGTAATACAACAGGACATTATTGTTCCAAGAGTAAGAACTAACATAGTACTTCCCAAGCTGCAGCACCCTGAGATAACTCTGAGGTAAGGGAAACCAGGGGGGAAACGTGCTTTTGTCCCTTCAGAGCAACAGTAGGGAAACAGAACCAGGAGGCAATGTAAGAGAACCACAGAAATAATTTTTATTCCTATGCCAGGTCTTTAGCCCCTGAAACATCTAGGTAAGACATGACATTTACATAACAAAACAGCAGAAGTTTTCACTGCTCTTCCTGAGAAGGGATATCTCACTAGAAAAACACTGATCCTCACAAATCATTCCCCATTGTCTCCCCACATACCTCCTTTCTGCTGGGACTGAAAAACAGCATTTTTAGAGCACCTCTCAAAGCCTCCCTGTGTTCAGCAGCTACTTTAATTGCTGAGTTGCTTCTACACAACAGAGCAGAAGCCTCCACTACACCAGTATCTCTTCTCCCAGGGCAGCATTATCCTGTTGAGAAGTAACAGGCATAATGCACTCACTGAAAAGCAGCACAGCTCACATACAAAGAGCCAACAGTGAGCCTGTGATGACTTCTAATGGCTTTATTTACATCTCACCAGTCCATTTTTAGCAGCACGCTTCCTTTACCTACAAGATTTTAATACAATTGCTCAGTTCACATCCAAGCCTGCAGGGTACTGAAGTTCCCAGTTCCTGACAGCACCTGGACACTTATTGCTCTACTGAAACTGGGCTACTTAGCCTATACAACAGAACTGCTAAATAGTTCATGTAAGCATGTTCATTCAATATATTAACTAGATATTTAATCTGAAGTGTTCTCAAAATTCAATAGAGCACACACATCCAAAACTCTCCTTGCAGATTCGCTCACTATAGAAGCTTTTACATAGATTTCTTGACTATTCTGCTGTGCTCTCTTTTTATAGTCTATAACCTTCTGGTCATAACAGATTACTTGCTCCCAGCTGGAAAGCCTCTTGGGTACACAGAACAGTAACCTACCATTAATATATTAAGTACAGAACATTTCAGACACCATGACGCAGAAATCACAAAGACAGAAAGCTACGTGAGAACCTGATGTAGAATTAACAAGGCTGGTTCCATATCCATCTCTAGCTCAAGAGAAGAAGTAAATCTACAGATCATGTTGGAAACCTGTGTCCCAGGCACTGCTCTGTAGCCGCTGGTAATTCTACCAGAAATACAGTTCTTACTGATAGTTCTTGGAAGGGGTAATTTTACTAAAATATAGATTGGGTCAAACTAACAGGAAAAAATAACTATTCCTAGGTAATCTGTTCTTGCCAAAAGAAACATATTGTAAAAAAGATTCAGTCAGAGCATATGTAGTTTTCTCAACTCTTATATTCTTTGTAAGATGAAGTCTGTCTATTACTTGACACAAAAAAACTAAGTAATGCAGACAACTTAGATGGCAGTACCCATACAATCTGAGTTAGTGCTCAATAAATGCTTCCTCACAGTTGTTTGGGAAAGGGTACACTGCCTGGGGAGAGAAACAGTTTTGGTATATATCATATATAGAAAGATGCAAGCCAACATTTTCACCATTCTTACTAAAAGGGGAAGAGTAGGAAAGTCTCTGGCTACATTGAAAGCAGTTCCTTCCTATGCAAGATTTCCCCCATTTTCTAACAGACAAGTCATTTACATGCCATCACTAGTCCCACATGGTTTCAAAACCTCTTATATGCCACTGCATGCCAAACATAATGCTGTTGTGTCACCGCACAATAGCTGAAACACAGAGGTTCATGTGAAGTGAATTAACACTTTGTGAAGCACTTTCTAATTGTAGAGAGGAGCAATCAGAAGGTGGGACCAGTAGCATCACCACCCATAAATATGGCTGCTCAACTCCACTTCTTAAAAGACTGTTTCCAGTTGCTTACATTTTCCCAAAGTGTGTGCCCAGAAATTTTTCATGCTGAGTGTTTGCCTCAGACTGATTTTTAAAGAATAATCACTAGCTTCAGCTAAAACAGTTCAGCTGCTGCCAAGAGTAAGGGCTAAAGGAACAATGTTTTGCATAAATTTAAAAAACAACAAAACCTGGCAGTCTTTCCCTTCTATCCAAATTATTTTTAAATCACAGTAAACACAGATTCCGTAGAGATTCACTCACAACTAAAATCCCCAAAGATGCCAAAAAAATGAGTACTCCTGATTTCCAAAGGTGACCTAACTGCACATGCCCTACAAGCAGGCTCACTGCTCCAGCCCATGGGGTTCGGAAAACAGTTTCTTTTAATAAACTTTCAACATCAGTTTGGTTGAACATTGAACTGGGCCAACAGAGCTTGTATGTTAGGACAAATCTTCAGGACTATGAAAGAAATACCAAATTCAAAAGCATGGGGAAAACCAGCGAAAACAAAGGAGTAGAGGAAGAAGTAATAGATCTGAAGAGCAATACTGGCAAAGTTGGCTTAAAGAAAATGAAGGTGTCAGAAGACCAGGACTGAAGTCTGGGGGTAGAAATAAAGTCAGAAATTATTTGGCTGGGAAGAACCATTGCAATAAAGAGCTGGGGAACAGACAGGTATAGGCAGATCAAAGACAATGGACAAGCAGCATCAGGAGGAAACCTAAGGCAGGCAGCCTAAGCTGGTGCAAGGAGGCTGGTAACCAGCTGTGGGAATGGGAGAGATACTGGACACAGACTTCAAGGGAGAACCAGCCTTCTTCTGCAGAAAGAATAAAGTATCAACTAGCTTGGGGTGTCTGACTCAAGACATTCCATGATTCAACTTTGGAAGTATATAGTCTTTTACATAACATATGAAGAAATAGCTGGGAGGGGTTAGCAGTTCTGTAAAAATGAAACTCTAGATCTTAAATCAGGCATCCAAAACCTGAGAAATATTGACCAACGGCAAAAGTACAACTTTTAAAGACTTGCCTCACACCACATAGGAACTGTGAGGAGCGGTAGGGTTGCGTCCCAGGCCTCCGGAAGGATGCAGCTCTCACTTAGAAAACCACCTTGTCCTGCTCTTCCTTTGATCCCCTGTTTTGATCACTGTACAACTTCCAATTTCTGCAACAAATAAAGCTGTTACACTCACTGATGCCCTTGACTGCATGGTTCATCCCCACCTTAGGCCCCTCCTGTGCGTTAAATACAACACAGAGGAGCAGATCACCTAAATAAAGATTCAGCGTAACTGGAACCCATGAGGCCAAACTGTGGTTGCACAGACTACTCTTTTAAGGCAGCTATTCTGTCAGCAGGGTAGGTCATTTGTGGTTTAAAATACTGTCTTCCTGCCTATAACCATCTTGTTTGTCTGGGGCAGCACTGCTTTACATTCAGCATGGAACCAATAATGCCAAACACTTCCACGCTTCTGCCAATCCCAGAAATTATGAGCGACGATTCACCCACACTTTGGGAGCAATACTTATGAAGACTAGAAAACCTCAAGGACCATGTTCATCCATGGTTCTAGAAGTATGCAACTGGACAGCAGAGCAAGTTCACAAGTGCACAGGGAGTTAAGTGTCACTCAAGACTACCTCCTAGCTTTTGGCTGTGTGCTGACTTTTAAACATGGCTAGACATACGTGACTTTTCTACTGACAGTATTACCTACTGGCCTCGTATTAATTGTTGCTATATCTGTCTGTGTGATACTGTACAATTTTAAACTTTAAAGAGTGACCTGTAAAAACTGGAAGGGTTAAGATACCCACAGTATAATTCTCTTGTGCAGATGATGTCCATACTCACCAAGCACCTGAAAAATGCTCTGCAGATTTCTGGACCTGGACAGGAAGACTTATCCTAGATTTTACATTTTATACATAACATCTTCCACAAGACAATACACAAGCACCTTTTTTTAAATAAATGCTGTAATCTTCAGTAAATTCTGACATTTTCAGAACTGCTATCAATATTAACAATGTTCTAATACTTACTGCTTTATGGTAAAAATATAACCAAAAAATGGCACAACTGAGCTAGGAAAGCAGCTCTGGTGACTGAAGATAATACCACGCTACTGCTCAAGATTATGGTCTCCCAAGCAAAGTCACTGGACCAGATTGAGTGGACCACTCTTCAGAAATGTCAAACCAACAGTTTAAATTCAGCTGCTGAACTTTGCACTAGAGCTGCTGAAGCGCAGGCACACATTTCTTTCCACCTGCCCTGCTGTGGGAGGCACAGTAATTTTCAGCCTAGTGAATGTTAAAAGTAGCTACAGGATCAAAAGAACTGTTGGTCGCAAGACAAAACACAGCAAGATGCACAGAGAAATCCAGGTGGACAACAGGGCAGGGGGGGGAAATAAATATCATGAGAGGGTCTACCAATAACTACTTCATTCCGAGCAACACTGAAAAAAAACTCAAGTTGTTTTTCTAAAGAGCACTATGAACAATTAGAGGCTTAGCAACCTATGAAAAACTACTCCCTTAATACCAGTTATCACAGCAAAAACGTAGAAAAAGAACAGCATAGATTCCAAGCAGGCAAGTATTTTTAAGACACCATATACAAAGCAATTTAATTCTGAAGTGTTATTATAAGTCTTAAAGACTGGACAATACTTGAAAACGTATTCTAAAGCCTGAAACCACACTTCAGACTGCAAGGGTTAAGGCTTAAACAAACAAACCAGAATTACAGAAAGATCCAATGCCTAACCCTAGCAGTAAGTCCAGCACTGAACTTGCCCCAACACAACAGATCTAGCGACAGAGAACAAGTGGAAGAACAAACTCTCAGCAAATCTAGTATGCTCTGTGCCTCCACTGTTTACCTTAAAGACTTGTCCTACTCATCGCAAGGAGAAATTCCAAGCATCAAATTCTTTCTAAGCACAGTTCATTTTGCTTGTAAGTGCTTCTGTAACTGCAAGGAAGTTATGGAAACCTCAGTGATACAGCTGGGTACTTCCTGGTTAAAACAGCTACTCGAGCACAGAATTAACCTGGACTTCTTAGCCTTGTAAAAAAGGAAGGAACTGGGCATTTGCGAGGCATTCACAGGCACTGATTATATTTGTAGAATTCTGTACAGTTTGCTACGCTGCAGCAAGGGTACCTTGGCTATAAACTGCCCCAAGGAATTGAGGTGTGCAATTTCCAAAGATTTGCAACATCTGTACATACGCGCTTCCTGTAATTAGTCATATGTTGGAAAGAATAACTATTCTTACAAAAGTTTAGAAGGATGGTAAAACATATTATTTTCTTGAGCAAGATGAAAATAGCCATGCATGTGAAAGCAGACAACCCCAGCTTCTCTAAAGCACCCAGCAATGGCAGTCAGCAGCACACAAACCCCGTACCGGGCCCTTGTCTGCAGGTTCTCGCTCAGAGCAGCACGGCCCCACGTGCTTCCCAAATGCTCGGGTCCAGGATGCCTATGCCAGGGAAGCCCAGCTCTAAAGCCTAGCCCCTGCTTTTGCATTCTCCCCAGGCACACACCAGCTGGAGATACAGGTTCAGAAACTTTTTTTGCAGAAACTACAGTTTTGAAGTGCTCCACCAGCAAGTGCTATGAACGTAGTTCAGAAACACACTGCATGCCTTTTTCTATCACTCTCCTCTTTCCCATATGGGCCACCTACTCTCTCATCCTCCCCGCTCTTCCCTTCACGTTCCCCCTCTATATGTACATTCCTTTTTTCCCATGTCTCTTACTCCCTTTCACCTTGCTCAGTTATCTCCTCCACAAAATCTGTTCTGACCGCAACAAGCTGGAAGAATACAGCTGTATTTCGACAGCGTCATCTCTCACACAGCAGGCTTCTCCGTCAACATGGCAAGAGCATGGGCCACAAACAAGACGCACGCCTTAATGAAAAATACAAGACTACCAAAGGGGTTATACTCCCACAAGCGGGCCAAGTCTACATCTAACAGCTCAAGGATGTCAATGTCTTTTTCAAAATACCATTTTGAAGTTATTTCATGCAAGGTCTTAGCGGCATCTCACTGCTGTATGTCATGAGCACTTTTAGTGAATACAGATGCACATGTGCACTCCATAAGCTGCACAGAAAGTCTCCTACATCCAAGATCAAGATATGAACTTGCCTGAGTATCAGGGGGGAAACTATGTTACCCTCCCGTATTTCATCAAGATGGTTTTAGCCAAGTTAGGATGTACCTTGATACTTCGATCCCCCTATTTACTCTTCATTGCGTATTTGGTAAAAATACCATAAAATTCACACTCAGTGGAAGCATAAACAGCCAGGGATAGCCTTCTTGCTGAGTGAATACACTTTTATTACAGCTTTTAAACATTGTTTTCAAGAAGGGCTAACATATTTCTGCAGTGCTGGCACCTCCTTTCCTCTGCGAGAGACAGAAGAGTGGCTGGCTCAGTGGGCTGACAGAAGCTTCTGTGACAGAAGCACAATGTCCACCTGTGCTGGCAGATGCAATGTCCTTAACCCCAGTTTCTGAAACAGAGAAAATACAGCAGCAACTGTTGGGGAAGAAGTCTGGGGAGTTCGCCTTCTGTTATCTTCTGCACACCTCCCTCACCACAAGCCATACAAACCACAAAAGCTGGCTATAACCCTAACACGCCCCTGCACAGCCCAGACACATGCCCTCCTCTCAGTCAGGTCCTTAATTTATAAATGCCCCTGTTATATTCCTTACTTCACTTGGTCCACACTTCATTCTCAACCTGCTTTGCCATGGTTCTTCTTTGGTTTCACCTCGCACGCTGCCAATCTGTGGCGACACTTCCTCTACAGTAAGCAGAAAGGAAGGAGAGCAGCGGCAGCGGGAAGCAGCTGTGAAGTGGGAAAGGGAAAATCCTCCTTCTAACCACAAGTCAGAAGAATCAACTTCATCTATAGTAAAGAGCTTATCGTATCAGGTTAAGCAGCAAGAGGTATGATTTAAACACATTTGAGGCTATGCCTATCGCTCCAACAGATGTGGACACTCCAAAGCTTTCTTCTTCCAAGGTCAACATTTTTCAACAGCGTTTCTGCAAAGGATGTCTGTTTGAGAATTAGGTAGATAATCCAACAACAGAGAGGAAATCCAGTTTGTCAGAAAAGAAACAGGAAGGGAAGTGACAAGCAGAAGCAAAGAGTGCGTAAGAGAGCTCTGAGCTATGCTGCCTGCATTATTTGATCTCCTCTCTCTCTTCAAGGACAACAGGTAGAGGTTTCAAACTTCATCTCCATGCAAGGCAATGGCTCTCCACATACAGGCAAGAAACGGGTAAGTTTTTCCAACAAGTAATCTACAAAGGGGGTCCAAGAGGTAGTCTTATATTCTTAGGATGTATCTTATGTACTAGCAATTAGGTAATGAAAATTTGCTGTAACAAAGCACATGCCAGAAGCCTGAATTAAATCTTAACAAGGAAACAAAAAGTGAAAAGGAGTCCCTGGCCGCCTTATTTTCCTTCCTAATTCCAGTACAATAATACAGAGATTAAGGAGCCCAGAACATACAGGAAACAGAGCAGCCATTTCACTCCACAGGGAGAGCTTCTTCCATTTAACACAGCACCTGTGCAACCAGACTGAATTTAAACAGGTCTAAGAGACTGCTGAGGATGTCCAACCTTCCATATATCTGAGATGTGAAGGCTGAAAATTCTACTACACTAATAGGGGTACAGCCTTCTGTCTCAGCCGACAGCAAGCAAGACAGAAGTAAGTAAACTTCTGCAGAGGTCACTGTCTTCAGTAACAGAGCCAAACACCCTCTGAAGATCACATAGTTCTTTTGCCACATTTTAGCAGGGGTTGTTTCTCCATGGATCCCTACAAACTACCACCCACTACAGATTAAGTCAAAATTAGCTGATCAAAAATAAATTAAATCACAGGCAAAGTTGTCATGTTTCAAGAAAAATGCATACAGCCCAGACAGAGATACTTGAAAACAGCACTGAAATCACGAGCTGGTAACAGCTTGGTACTGCCAGCAGAAAGCAGTGAATAAAAGAGGTCACATCCACCTCAAAGTCTGGGAAGTTCCAGAACTTCTAAATTTAAGAATACCAAATTTCAAGTTCTTGCCAAAAATACATGTATGTCGCACCCCACCCTCCCACTTGTTCCTGCCTAACATTTGCACTGAGAGTCAGATAGATAGACCTGTGAAAAAAATTGGCAAGATACTGCATTTTCTGAGTTCCTAGAAGCAAGGCAGCCCGTTGAAATAAAATCTTCAGAAGTAGGAAAAAACTTAGTAAGTTTTTAAATGAAGAGTTTTTGAAAAAAAGCATTAGCAAATGGTGGTTCCTCGAGGGGAAACAAATAATCGTGCTTTCAGGACAGCAGGGTTCTGCTGCTTCATCTCCCTTGCTTTAGAGTTTGAGGACAAACACAGAAGAGTCTCTGCTTCTGCTGCTTGAAAAGTAACCCAGCAAGACCTTCCCAGCTGGCTCTTTACCACCAACATAGACAAGTTCAATACTACAGACTTCTGCAGAAATAATCATACTGGTCTGCACATGAAGAGCTACTGGCAACATGGTCCAGACAAAAAGCCCCTGTACCATCTATGTAGTCCATGCTAAGTGTTGACCTGCATATGCTGGCTTTACTCCCTGTATGGAGGAACACGTACGCCCCTGGGACAAAGCTGCAACTTCATTCTTACACTGCTCCATCAAAGCCACGTGAAATGGACGATGGCACATCAGTACCGCAAAGGCAGGGCAAAAGCATTTCTATTGTAACTCACGACCATAACCTAGCTTAACACACGGGCAAAAATCTGAAATACGCACCAAACTAAACAGACAACCTGTTGCCTTTTAAGACTTCCCTACATCGGGAAGGCATCGTAAAAGTCAATCTGGAACAAATTAAGGGAGGTTAAATGTTCTTAAGCAGCCCATCACTTCCCACCGCACACCCTGCTCGCCAGCTTCTGCTCTCCAATTCCTATTCCTCGAAGGAGAGCACCGCCGCCGGAGCAGCAGAGCTGAGCGAAGGGCCCGGCCGCACCAACGCCACCGGGCCGCAGTCGCTCCGTCCTTCGCTTTTTCAGATTCCCGCTGGCGACCCGGAGCGCGCCGCCCGCCCAGCACGGGGCCTGCTGCGCACCCAGCGCCTCGGCGACCCCCCACCGCCACAGCGCGCAG
>JAVJGJ010000014.1:69597196-69608223 GCA_035590215.1 Microhierax caerulescens | reverse complement strand
CTCTGAACCCCCCCCCCCCCCCCCCCCGATTCCTAATGAGCCTAAACCCCTTCTTGCCTTGGAACCCATGTTGCAACCCAGGCTCTGCCTCTGACCCTGCCCTTGGCACAAAGAGTGTGTCAGAAGAAGCCACCATGAAGGCTCAGGCCCGTTAGCTTCTTATTTCTGAGCATGTATTGACTTCTTGTTCCTCTTCTAAATGGGATAAATTTTCTGCTGTCAGCAGAACTTCAGCTGAAGAAAACAGTCGTGAGGTTTGTTCTGTAGTCTGTAACACCAGGCACTGTGCATCCTATTAGCACTTCTCTTCAGTAAGAATGGGCTCACCTTAAGGGTGCTAACCTGCCCTTTCTGTCCATGCAGCGCCCCGTTTCTGCAGAGGTGACATAAACCATCCGCCAACTGTGCTGATCAGGCACAAGCACTTTCCTGAAGTCGTGTCTGTGTGTATACAAACAGAAGCGGCACACTGCCTGAGAACTTGCAAATGCATTGGTAATTCTAGCACTATGTTTCTTTCAGCTGCCTCTTGAATGCGAGGGACGTGGTTACACTTTTAACACAAATATCGTAATGGTAGCCTGGTCTGCATAATTCTTGCATATTTTCCTTCCAAATAGCAGCAACTTTGTCAGGGTAGAGGTTAGGATCACACATGGCTTACTATCTCAGACCACCGTTTTGTCAGTCAGCTTTATAGATTCACATTAACCATGTTCTCATCTTTTCATGTAGGTTCATTTCTAATAAGTACTTGGTGAAGCAGCAGAACAGAGACTATGATGTGGAGTGGGGATATGCCTTTGATGTTCATCTGAATGCTTTCTATCCACTTCTTGTCATTCTGCATTTTATCCAGCTGTTTTTCATCAACTGTAAGTAGAATTTTTTGTTTTCTCTGCTTCAAAATCGTGCTCTATCAAACCCGCTGAGAGCAGCTGTCTCTTTCAGATGTCATCATATCTGATTCTGTGATTGGGTATTTTGTTGGGAATACATTATGGCTGATTGCAATCGGCTATTATATCTATGTGACATTCCTAGGATACAGTGGTGAGTAACGGCAACTTCTTTTCTATTTGTTTGACTAAAACCAAGAGCATGATTTTAGTCTATTAATTTGATCTCAGTCTGTTTATTTGTAAAGCAGAGGCTCAGCTGGGTGTTGAAGTAATTCTTGTGGTAAAAAAAGCGTGATAGAAATCTACCAATCTCTTTATTATTTGTTAACAGCTGGGTGGACACTGTAACCAAAGAATTTCTGTTCTTCACCATACCAACTTCCCTGCTTGCATTAGACCCTGTAGTGCCACAACTCGTTTTTCTTGTTCCTCTGTAAATCCACTTCAAAATGTTTGTATTGGATAAAAATTCTGTAGTGAGTTAAGACTAACAGTTTTAGGTAAGAGTTTCCCAGGGCATTACCTATACTAATTAACTCGGGTACTCTTTATGTCTGTGATAGTGGTAGGACAAGTGGAGCAGAGATGACAAACCTGCCCTCCTAAGGAGGCTGGCAGAGCACTACTGTGTTTCCTTGCCATCTTCCCCCAAAGCCATTCCATCTGAAAGCCCGTTTTTTGAAAGAGCACTACTTTTATGCTTGCTTCATTGTTGTTTCTGTTTCAGCATTGCCCTTTTTGAAGAACACAGCTATTCTTCTGTATCCGTTTGCACTTCTCATCATGCTCTATTTGATCTCATTAGCATGTGGATGGAACTTCACCAGGATGCTTTGTTCCTTTTATAAGTACAGAGTGAAATAAAAACGGGGACTTCATGTATCTAATGTTTATTTTGTTTTTATCTCAGCTGTCTTGACAGTAAAGGAAAAGTTAAGAACATTTTGTAAATGGTTGTAAATTTCTCTTTATTGTAGATAATTGTGTAAAAAAGTTTGAAGTGTCCTTTTTTTTATTAAAATATTTACAACAGTAAACATGTTAGCAATTCTGTTCAAATACTTTTGCAGTACATTCCTAGAAACGATTTACTTGTACATCTCTGTAGCTTAAATTTAACTGCAACAAGTCTATTTAGCGTAACTCTTACTGCAGGTATTTTGCACATACTGGCATAAGCTCTACATTATCAGGGTTTTAAGTGACACCAAAAAGCAGTTTTACTTCAGAATAATATTGGAATACCTTGCCTTGGGACTGTGTGAAAGTACAGGTTGTGGAGTGTTGCGACGGTAAAGCAACAACCTGTCTCTAGATGCAGAACTGTCCCCTCCTTTCATGAAAGAACTTGGAGAACAGATTAATTTTAATGACTACTTCAAATATACACGGACAAATGGCACACAGAAGAAACAGTGATGAAAGGCACAATTAACATGACCCTTATCAGGTTTCCAAATATAGCAGCAAGTTTTTAAACCCAATCTCTAGAAGTCCAGTGGGTGTTACTACATCCACCATGACGAGTGGCGGGTCAATGAACACGGAAGGGGAGTACAAGTTTAGTTGTTCTACAAGGGTGGGCTCGTGGCAATGCCTGCAGCTGTAAAGTCCACAAGGCAGGATGATAAACTGACCATCACAAACAGTATCTTCTGGAAAATGAAGATGACAACTTCCCAAAGCAGTGTTCAGTATGAAACATGAGCACTAGGATTCAGTTTCCCAAACAACACGAGAGTAAACTGGTTACAGTAAGACTTAATTTCAATACTAGAATTTGATCTCTAAGGAAAAACTATATTTATCTTAAAATACCAAATATGCTGGCAGTGCATCTTACAGTACTGTGTGTTTCAGCCACTGTTAAGGCTTGAAGAGAATTGTCTCCTCCTCTCAGCAGATGCTGAGCAACCTTCCCCTTTTTAACAAGGAAAGCACTGAACTGCTGATCCATGGAAGGTGAAGGATTCAGTCAGGACCTGCTCCCACACTGGCTAACAGCACGAGCTCCTGTCCTGCAGGCAGCTGTAGCCTAACTACACCTTTTCCTGAACAGGAATCCTAGCACCAGTGATCACCCACTTCAGTTCAACAGTAAAAATACTTCCTATTTAGTGCCCCGTGGCAGGACACTGAAATCAATGAAGGACTCGGGGCCTGCACACCTTCCCTTTAGAGATACCAAAGTTTGTCCCCTGAAAGAAGGCTTCATCATCCTCAAAATTAAGCTGCTTCAAGTTCTAGCAGCTCACTGTTTACAGCAGAGATCAGCAAAAACGTTAAGGGACCACTAAGGTCAGGGAAGTGACACTCTCAAAGACTAATTCATCAGGTCTGTGTGTTTCTTATGTCAGCAATCAATGCTAGCCTGAAAACCAGCTGTTTAATAGCCTTTCAGCATTATGCTGGTGATTGTAAAGATGAATTAAAAACAGGGGGTTTTCCCCTTTCTCTACTACAGTCACTTGCTTTAGCTTTTTCAGAATAAATCCTTCCTAGTAAGAACAAATACAGAACCTAGGGTTAATTTCAGAAGAGCAAAGTTTCAAGTGATTCAATTCTTCTTTTCCCCCTCAAGACTAAAATAATTCCAAATTGGAAGCAAACTACAAATTACTACAACACTTCATCTGGAGCAAATGTTTCCAACAAAACCCAAAGATTACTGGAATGATAATATACATTGGAAAAAACGAAGAAAAGATGTTACACAGCTGTTTAATTTTGCCAGACTAACCCCACTCCAGCCCATTCAAGGAATCGTGTATCACATGGGCAAAGTATAAACTGCTTTGCTCTAAACTGACTCAAGGTATTTAGAAACTGCTTTTGAACAGCCAGACAAGCGGTGATAAAGCAGGAGAGTCCAGTCTTTTATTGGTCCATGAATCATTTATTTATCCATTTGAATTTTTCTAAGCCATCTTTCAGCTAAGAAAAAACAAATGTATCTATAGGAGTATTTCCTATCAATGCAAATACATGGTTGAGATGCCTGCAAAAGCGCAAAGCCTTATACAGTGCTTTAGAAACACTTTTATTAATTAAAAAAAAAAAAAAGTGCTTATTTGGGATCACATACTGGTCACATGATTTACAATGTTTTCAGTAGGACTACCCACTGAACGAGCAAAGCAAGATTATACTGACAGTCTTGTATTTCCTTGGTCCAGAGCAATCCTGATCAGCTCAGAAAAGCCAGCGCTCATACCAGCTGGTCTGGCATCCAGTATAAGAATAATTTGCCCAGGTGATGAAGGTTTCTGCTAATGCCTTTGGTTTCACAAAAGTTTGCTTTTCTGAAGCTTTAACAGCATCAGAAGGAGCTAACAAGATCACAGGATAATGCAGTATATTTTGAAACATTTTCCATTATTTGATTACTATAAGACTTGGTGGCCTAGAGGGGATTTTTAAGGTCACAACAAAAACAACTTGGAATTAAATGCATACAGGAAAAAAACTTCCAAAAAATCAGGTAACAGGTTTAAGATGCTGAGAAACCCCTGTGGTAATACTGTAACTTAGGACTGAGATGTGTAAGAGACACCAGCCCCTCTGGAGTGTACCCCGTCATAAAGAGTGCCCAAGCCAATGGCTGTTGAGCCAAACAGCTGAAGCGTTGTTTCACTATAATTCCAGGAAGGAGACTTCCAACGCTTCAGCCTGACTTGGGGATTGGAATTTGAAAGGTAGAAAGCCTAAAATAGTTGTCTGCAGAAATAATTAGATAGGAAATATTTTCCCTGCTTTTTCTACTTCTCAGCAAAATTTCCAAGCAAATCTGCAGAACTATCCGCTTACACCAGGTCTGAATTTAACTGAATTTACAGAACATATATTGTCTTAATGTGGCACATTTATTTAGAGAGCATATAAGCTCAGGAACACTTAAGAGTGTTAAAGCAGCCCAGAGTATTTCCAACTCCTGCTAGTACAATGTAATAAAAATGCAACAATCTTCAAAAAAAAACCCCACATATTTTACTAAGCACTAGTTAATTTGTTGTCTTGATAAGTATCATCTTGACATTTTTGAAAACAAAAATATACTGTTAACCAGAGTCCTGCAGTCAACATGGTAAGGGTTCTATATATTTAAATATATTAGCAATGATTCATCTCAACTACTGTGAAACATCAGGAACAGTGGTGCTTTGAGAATAAGCACACAGCTTTCTTACATAAGTGGTACCAGTAAACTTTTGAACTCATGGAAAAAGATGAAAGTCACTGTCAGCAAAACTACTTATATTAACAAACTGCAGTATCTAACATTTCTGCAATCTAAATTGTTATAAATAGCTATAGCTTAAATTACTTGCATCATTCATTCACAGGCACAGCTGAGAAGAAAACCTAAATACTTTCTTAGACCTTTACTAGCTAATGTGTAATAAAAAGCCATTGCATGGCAATAATTTGATGGCATGGCATTAAATATCTAACAAATGGGGCTGTGGCACCACAATAGGCGAGATTCACACAGGATTCTGAGCCTGTTCACCCACATTCCTAAATCCAAGAATAAACTCCATTTATGCGGCCAGTGGCTTAGCTTATGCCCACAGTCTGTACGGGCAAGATGAGCTTTCCAAGTAACATTTTATTTTACACCATCTGATGCGATCAGAAAAAAGCAAATAAGGCCAGCCTTGTAGCTTTCTGCTTTTCTTCAAATTATGCCAGTCAATCTAAACAGAAGGTCTTACCTCTGTGTACAAATCTTGTCTTCCCTGTGTCCACAGACAGCACAGCTAAACCAAAATTACTCTGGTCTGTAGAAGTAGTTAAGCTCTTAAACTTGAATATTGCTGAACTGTCAAAGCTACGACACAATTTTCCCACAAGGCAGAAGAAGAGACTCTATATCCCAGTGGTGATGGCTTGCAGTGCTGGACAGTCAGGTTTAGGCTCCCGATCCTTATAAACATGTCACGAAAAAGAGGCCAAATCTGTTAGTCGAACTTCCGTGCTGGAGATACAAATTCAAGATTTAGATCAGGGACTCCGCAACAGGTTTTATGTACCCGTGCCTTGACCACGGATCGCAAAGGTCTTTTCCAACCTAAACGATTCTATGATTCTGTGTTGGGGATAACGGAGGTTTTTTTCCTCCCAGGGAAAACTGGGCCAGCTTTTGAGATGTCAGTTCCAGGGGGCTGGTTCACAGCGCAGCTGAGAAACCCCAAGCCAGGGTAGATGCCTCTCTCCAGTGTCAATCAGGCACTTTGTTCCTATTAAAGAGAGGAAATTCTGCCTCTCTTCTTCCTAAACATTTCTGACTGGATGACTTAAATCTTCCCATGCCTGTGTCTTTACACCTAAGCAGCTAAGTAGAAGGAGTCTTCAGAGCAGCGGCAGCATTAGTACTGCAACAATTCTGCTCTGGATTTAATCCAAACCACGTTCTGTTCCTGACAGAGTTTCTGATTCATTTAAGATCAGTGTTGTTTTCCTTGAAATGAAAAGGCAGGGTAGTAACTTGAGGCCAAATTCAGTTCCTACTAAAAGTTAGTGCAAGTTACTATACCGATCAATAAAGGAGTCAAACTGAAACCTTGGTTCTTGAACAATGGAAGAAAATAAAAATAAACCATGACTACTGACTGTAATGTATCAAAAATAAATGCTGCGGTAACTGAACTTTTTAAAAAAAAGAAGGCTTCTGTAGATCAAACATATCTAACTACTATTAATACTTCTGATAAAAGGTAACTACTCTGTCACTCCAAACCAAAGCTGGAAAATGATTTTTTTTCAGTACAGAAAATGAATCTGTTCAGGCTAGGAAATGTCTACAAAGATTTTTAGAAAGAACTGTTTGCAATCGAAAAAATTCTTCTAAAATGCAATGGATTCAATCTAAAATCACTGCAGATTTAGTACATAATATGAAACAAGACATTTCAGCATGCTTTTTATGTGGCTACAAACTGTACATAGTGGAATTTCATAGCCCCGAAGAATAATGCTCTTCAGAACTCTGTTAATGCCTCTGAACATCATTCAGATTCTGTGTACAAAACTACATAATTTAGAAACTTAATCTAGTTTTTTTAAACATGGCAGTATATTTGAAGTATGGTATTAATTTATGTTTGCATCTCCAAAGAAAAATGTAGAAAGATAACTTAAACTAGAGAATTCATAAAAAAAACTATATCAATTTAAAATTTTACTGCATAAAAATATGTACTTTTCAAATTATTTTAATAAATTAAATATCCCTAACATTTTTAATATATATCCCTGACAGTCTATAAAAGAGGGTTCTTGTTATAGAAAATAAATGAAACTCCGAAAGTACCCCCTTCATAAAACATATTTAGCAATAATTATATTTTTTCTCTTCTTCAAGGAATGTAACAATATGTACAACTTCTCTATATTACTATACTATCAAAATAGTACAGGCTAAGTGTAGCAGGGTTCTGTAGCCGTAAGATGGTAAAGTCACATTAAAGTGGAGGACAACTTAGGCCTCAGACGAGCGTTATCAGTGTAGAGCATCAGTTTCTGGATGGATCAGATAAGAAGGGTAAGTACGATCTTCTCATCTACAGTAGATTTCACAAGAGGTAGAGTTCAAGTGAAAATGAAAGAGATTTGGAATAAGGTGCATGCTCAGTATTTTCAATTTGTGACTTCCTAAGGATGTCTGATTTTATAGGAAAAGTTTTCAAGGATTCTTCCTTTTTCCTCTAAAGCAGATTTCCACGATCAGTTTGTAATCTTTTTAATATGAATCTGAAATAAGAGAATCAGAAAAAAAGCAGTCATGTTTTAGGGTAATACATTTCTCAGTAATAAGGGGTTAACTGTTTTCAGCATTAACCAAACTTTTGAGCTTCAAAACACTGACAGAATGAGGAAGTCTCACATTTGCCAGTTTTATGTTTAACAAGTTATACCACCTCTCACCTCATTCAGAATTGCCCAGACTGCTGAATTTTGTATCACCGAAAGCCGAAATGATGAAATAGGATTTAGGCTAGGGTCAACTGTTCCTTCAGCTACACCATTTTCAAATTTCCCTGCAAAAGAAACAAAAGGATATCCTCCATTAACTCCTGTGCAACAGAGTATAGTACAAAATCTGTGTCTGGAAAAATGTATCTGTAGTACCACAATTCACAGGTGAAACCTATTGCCGGTGGCTGCAGGGCTGACTGGTATCATTCCCTAAACAAAAGACAGCCAGTGATTTTTGGTGTCAGACTCAGCTCTGTAGCAGCAAACCAGATGGTATGTATCATCAGAGCACACCAATCTGAACAGGATTACACTTCAGAACAAAAACTTTGGAACAGTCTAAGGGTATAAGCACCTCAAACTCTGAGAAGATTTTGGCACAGATTTTCATTTCATATCGATGAACAAAACATGGCTTGTGTGTTTTCAGGGAGGATTAAGGACAAGGGATATAATTCACGCTTAATATATTCCTATTTAAAGGATCTTCAATTATATTAGGATGAGTAAGAATTCAATTTAAAAGGCCAGTGAGACTTTACACTTAAAACATACACACAGCAACTGCAATTCATTAAGATGAAAAAAACTTGTGTTCACTGTAACAGGGATGCCCAGCCTAAATCCAGCAACTAAATACAACTCATGAGTAAATTTCTCTTCCTTGACAACAGGTATCCCTGGAACCTTCCAAGCCCAACTGCTGCTTGGCTATGGACATGCCAATCTCCTCCCGTGACAGGCCAGCTGATTGTCTGTAGCATGGGTTCAAATGCAAGCCAAGCACACAGCTCACACAGAGGCACTTAGGCAGTCACAGGACAGAAGAGGTGATCTTATACAACCTGGAAATGCCTCTACAATAATCTAGGTGATCAATCCTGGCAGAGAAGTTGGATATAGCTGCACCATAACTAAGAGTCACACTAGGTCTTTGTTAAGTACATCAGACTCAGAAAAGAAATACTGGGAACAATATTAAGTGAAGCCTGCATGGTCACGTACCCAAAAATGAATGATCAAAACTCAGATTTAAGTTTGTTTTGATTTTAATGAAAATGTCTTAACTGTTGCAGTAGTAACAATACACATTTCTTTCCACTGTGACATACCTATCCTGAAGTAACCATCCTCTAAGCGTTTGTCTTTGGTTTCTTTGCTTAATACCAGTTCTTCATTCTAGAACAACAAAGCATAAATTACATGTGACTTTGCCAGGGAAAGACAAATGCGTGTGCAGTCGTTATATATTCAGCATCCATCTTTCCTAAATAATTATGAACTAGAGTGCACATAAATAACTAGAGTAGTTATTTATAGCCTTAGACAAGACAGTATAAAAAAAAAAAAAAAAAAAGAAAAAGCAGCAGTGTTCCAGAACTAAACGTTTGGCTTCAAAGTAGAAAAAAGGAGTACCTTAAGTGCCCTATGTAACTTGCATAGTAACTGCCACCTGAACAGAATACAGAGCAGATACTGCCATACACAGTGGAAGAAAAGCTAAGGCAGGATCTTGCCTTCTTTTCCTATAGTTGAACCAGAGATTTCTCTAAGGACAAATGAAACAGCTACTTTTTGCTGTAAAAATTTGGGTAAGATGAAGAGACCAGAGCTTCAAAAACAGCTGGAAAATTACACCCAGAATGAGATGATCCAATACTAAAAGACCCAATGTAAGAATTTCCTAGGAATCTATTAAAACTGCTTGACAAAACAGGAGATTAAATATATCAGGGTTTTGGTGTTTTTTTTTTTCTTTTAATTACTACTGTTAAGGGAGGCTGCTGAACAAACAGAGGATTTATTATTTTTTTTTTCAGTGGTTTTTTTTGATATTTTGGGGGTTTTCTTTGATTTTGTCATTTTGGTTTGGGGGAGGGTTGTTTGGTTTTGGCATTTTGGTTTTTGGTTGGTTGGGTTTTTCTGAGGGTGTTGCTTGAGTCCCAGACAAATCCAGTCTGGGTATTTTAAGGGTTGTTTTTGCTTTTAGTGAGTTCTGCTTAGGGAGGATCAGGGTTGAAGTACCTGAACAGGCTTCCAGCTCCACTGAAGTCCATGGTGGAGAAATGCTTCCCTCAGGAGAGTACCTATCCCTTCTGCAGCTGCTGATCTCATATTAGTGACATTTCCTGCTCACACCAACAGCTTAGGGATGGGCCAGATAATTTCCTGTTTACCGATCCACAGACTGTGTCAATAGCAATAGAAGCTCAGCAGCATTACTTCCTTAAGGGACGTTCCAGTTTGAGGGACATTAGACTAGGGAAAATATGGGCCCTCTCTGGAAGGAAATAGGAGACCTGGTTACCCAGGACATGGAGAAGACCGAGGTACTCAGTGACTTCACTGCCTCAGTCTTCCCCAGCAAGTGCCCCAGCCACACTGCCCAAATCACAGAACGCAAAAGGCAGGAACTGGAGAGAATGAAGAACTGCCAACTGTAGGAGAAGATCAGGTTTGAAACCATCTGAGGAACCTGAACAAGTCTATAGAATCTGATGAGATGCATCCATGGGTCCTGAAGGAACTGGTGGATGAAGTGGCTAAGCCACTACCTACCATATTTGAGAAGCTGTGGCAGTCCAGTGAAGTTCCCACTGACTGGAAAAGGGGAAACATACCCCTCATTTTTAAAAAGGGAAATAAGGAAGACCCAGGCAACAGGCCGGTCAGTCTCACCTTAGTGCCTGGCAAGATCATGGGACAGATCCTCCTGGAAACTATGCTAAGGCACATGGAAAATAAGGAGATGACAGGTGACAGCCAGTGTGGCTTCACTAAGGGTAAGTCGTGTCTGACAAACTTGGTATCCTTCTGTGATGGGGTTACAGCACTGATGGACCAGGGAAGAGCAACTGATGTCATCTACCTGGACTTGTGCAAAGCTTTTGACACTATCCTGCATGGCATCCTTGTCTCAAAACTGGAGAGACATGGATTTGACAGATGGACCACTCATTGGATAAGGAATTGGCTGGATGGTCACACTCAAAGAGTTGCGGACAACGGCTCAATGTCCAAAGGGAGACCAGTGACAAGTGGCATTCCTCAGGGGTCGGTATTGGGACTAGCACTGTTTAACATCTTTGTTGGCGACACAGACTCTGGAATCGAGTGCACCCTCAGCATGTTGCTGATGACACCAAG
>JAVJGJ010000014.1:69567787-69596567 GCA_035590215.1 Microhierax caerulescens | reverse complement strand
ACTGAAAGAGGGCAGATTTAGATTAGATGATATAAGGAAGAAATTCTTCACTGTGAGGGTGGTGAGGCACTGGCACATGTTTCCCAGAGCAGCTGTGGGTGCCCCATCCCTGGCAGTGTTCAAGGCCAGGCTGGATGGAGCTTTGAGCCTGGTCTGGTGGCAGGTGTCCCTGCCCATGGCACAAAGATTGGAACTAGATGATCTTTAAGGTCCCTTCTAAGACAAACTGTTCTATGTTTCTATGATTTTTTTTTTTTTTTAAGTAGTAGCAGTGAATGGGAAGAAAATGAGCTTGTTCACTTCCAAATTACCAACAGCACTTGCAGCAGACTGCACTCTGAATAAACATCTGAATAGTTACAATAGTTTTCTGTGACTGGATCAAATTTAAAAAGTATGAAAGCATAAGAGCATCAAGATCCTACGCTTAAAAAAAAAGAAGCATGCATATTTACCTCACCCTGTTAAAAAAGTCAATAAAATTAGGAGGTTTTGCTTTCATCCTGTAATAGCAAAGACACAATAAATTCATACCTGAAAAGGCAAAACTTCCACAGTTGTGTTTAGAAGTATGTCTCCTGGATGCTCTGGATTGCCACTGTGAAACAAGTACCTATAAATGAAAAGGGAGAAATAAAACACACTGCATACCTCAGTCACAATTAGCTAAACTACTATCTTACATGTTAATAATGACATTGCAGATGTTACAATGGTAAAGGTAACTTTTATACTGGACCTACGTCAGCTGGCAATAAGAAGCGACAGATGGTTTCACATACTACTGTAATGGAAAGGGCTAAAGTTGTTCATTTTTGAAAGAGCAGCTGGGCAGGATTTTACCAAGGTAGTTTCCATAATCCGATCTTGACAGATGGCATTATACAAAGTGACCCAACCCTGTAGTCATTATTGCCTGGCATGCACTGGTATCGCCTCCAGAAGCAGCAGCCATGCCTTCCTTCAGCCTCTCCCCATTGTTCCCCACCATGCCACCTCCTCCTTGTGCCCACAGATGAATCCTGCACATCCATTCTGGACAAGCTCTGGGAATCTATCCAAGTCAATATTTTGCCAGGCCAGTTTTCCCCAAGACCAGTTCTCCACCCTGGTTCATTGCAAAGTCTCATTAATGACTGTGCCAGGAATTCCCAACCCATATCCACACCCTTAATTTTATCTGAATTCAAACTTCTACTCCAAAGACAGATTTTTTTTGTTTTTAAACAAAAGCATGTTTTTGATGTGCATACACACACAGAAAAGGACTTCTTTTTTATACCTGTACAAAGTCCCCGTTACCCTCATTCAGTTGTGCATTTAATTAAATTTCTCTTTCTTTTTTTAAAATGGGACTGAGTAATTATGTCTAGAACTGTATCAAAACCATCCCTATGCATACCAGGCAGTGAAATGCAATTCTAGTTGCCCACTCTCAAACATCTTTTGCAGTACCACACATGTGTAGATGTTACAAAAGACAATTTAATTCCCCTTTACATATAGACAGACTTCATATTCTTTTGAATACATATTATGTAAACAAGTAACAATATTTTTTTTACCACTAGGTGGTATCAATGCTTGAAAAATTGTTCATTACCATTTATTCTAGTGGACTACAGTTTATTCAGATTGCTGTCAAAAACTACCTAGATATTACACCTACTCAGATGCCACTTTTAACAAGCCTATTTTATTTTTAATACATTTAAATGAATATGTAAAAATCTATCAACACATTTCAAACCTTTCTTCAATTGGAACTTAGAGAAATTGACAGTAAGCACCATCTTCGACATTAAATATATCACCAGCTAGGGACAAAATTAGTTCAGAAATTATCACTTGATTAAAATTACAAACATTAGCTCAATTTGCAATTTATTAAGACATAATTGGAGATGTAAATTCCAGTTTGTCTTTAACTAATACGTCTGAAGCCAGGTAAATACTTTCATTAACCCATACTCCACAGCTACATGTAGAAGAAAACAGATCTCTCTGACCCTGACTTAGAAATGTCAATGATCCCCAAATGAGATAAGTAATTTTAAAAAAATACACACACACACACACACCATTTCTTTTATCAAGGCTCAGAAAAGGAATAAACCCACATAGAATGTGTTGTAAAAAAGCCCCATTGACTTCCATTGCACTGGTTTCAGCAGAACACGGATTGAACTGCAAAACAAAACTAGATTCAGTAGGCTCCAACACTGACTGTGCTTCAAGAAACACTATTTCCCCACTGTAGTTTAATGTAAAGGTTAGTCAATTCTAAAGTACACAAACTACGTAAAACATCCACAGTTCAGTTCTTCCAAGAAAAATCTTGTGACTTTTTCTATAACATTCGTGACATCCAAGACCCCCCAAAGACTTAATTATACTTTCTAGGAAGATGCCTTTATTGTACATTTCAATAATAAGCAAAACAAAACTCTTGGCAAAGCTGGTCAGAAGACTAAAGGTATATTCTGATGACTTCTAACCTAGCAGATCTAATGTGCTATCCTTCAGTCTGTTGCATATCCTAACTGCTACTGCAATTTTCTCTTGAAAACACTGAAAATTCTAAGGTGACTTTAAAATGGAAGTGATCAGACACCCACATCTAAGGTGCTGCCATCAAATGCTCCAATCAAATCACAGACATGATGCTTTTTTTTAGTGTTTTCTAGTTCACAAATCTTATTTCTGAGAAGACACACCTAAAAAGCCACAAAGGAACTCCTTGTGATCTGTGATCTCAATGAATGATAATGGGTTTGGGATGCTTGGGTGGGGAGTTTTTGGGGAGGTGGGTAGGGAAGAAGTGGTAGTATGGGTTATTTTTTTGTTTATTTGTGGGTTGGGTTGTGGGTTTTCTGGGGGTGGTAGTCTTGTGCTATTTAATTATTATGGGTTTATTTGTTTTTAAAAACAACCCTGCAACCATAAAACCATAGCCAACAATTTCTCCTCCTGTGCTATCAACTTCTGAAACTGAAGTGCAATTTCCTTCCCGCAACAGTCATCACCTCATTAGGGCAATGCACTCAAAAGTCGGCAGAATGCCAAAATAATTTATGGAAGTGATTAATAAAATCAGATTTCCGTATAATCAAACCCACATTTTTAGTATGTTTTCTGTAACTGTATGTCTACTTATATGCACACACATATTAACACATGCATATGTCACATCTTATTTCACATTACGTTTAGAAAGGAAGGGTTATTTTTATATCTGAGCCTTGCTTGAACACTTGACAGGATAACACCTACTTAGACATAAAAAGTTACACAGATTAAAAACAGAAGTATGAATACATACACACAGTTGATTCACATCTGATGAATGTTTTGCTTAGAAAATCTAATTTGAAATACAATTTTATTTACAAACAGATACTCTACAGCTCCTAAAGTGTCATTAGCTATTCTTCTGTAAAACTTGTTTTCCTGACATACTGATACATCAGAGGCTTTCAAGGACGACAGGTATTTCTTGATACAGATACTGAAAGACTCGGAAATATCTATGCTTTCATCTGCGCTGGAATTTACATGTGACAGTCCATTTAAACAATAAAAACATTCTTTTTTCTTTCTAGTAAATTGACATTTTCCTTAGGATGGAATCACTAAGATATTCTTGTCTACCTGCTGCTTAAACATAACACCTTCTGAACTATTCTTTCAAATTAAAATTCTGAAAGCCATAGATCTCTAAATATAGTAATGTCAAATAAACACAAATTCACCTAAAGTTAAAAAAAAACATACTACCATTACCTTATGGAATATTACTTCACAGCTTTTTTTTTTTTTACAAAACACAAACATGAACACATTTGGACATTCCTGATGGAAGTTATCAGAGAGAAGTAACTAACATAACTGGTAAATGAAATACTAATGTATCTGAATCTTACAGATCCTTTTCCTCTGGCAGTGTCTTTTTAAAGAGTCTCAGGTCAAAGATAATAAACTAGCTACTGTAGATATTCAAGAACAGAGACAACCTCCTCTCTGCCTGAAGTTACTAAATGTATGAACTTACACATTCTCCTCATGATGTCAGTGTAGTATGAAAGTAACAGAGGATGCTAGACGCTAGCACCTATGTGGCATAAAAATTTCAAAAGCACTGAAGGTTTTAAAAAAGCCCCAAAACCAAAATGGAACAAAGTCAAAGCTGCAAAGAAAATTTCAGTTTTCATATTCAGTGACTTGTGTATTTACCAAAGTTGAGGGTTTGACTTCTTGCCAAGGAGCTACATACACCTATAAACTCAAGCCAATTGGGGGGGGGGGGGGAACGAACCCCAGTAAGCTGAAACAAATATTCATACACATCCTAACACACAAAGGGAGGGGAGGGCAGAAGCATGATTATCATTAACACACTGACAAAAGACATCATTAATTTGTCAATGCAGTTAACTGTTACAGTACTTTAAAAGCCTACACTGAGATTCAGAACTCCACCAGTAGTGAGCACCTGGAAAGATTCAAACCTTTTGTAACGTCCCCCAAAAGATGCAGATAAATTAATATAAAAACTACTAATCTGCACTGTTAGCTTTAATATTCTTCTTTGAAGACACCTGTACTCTAAAACAAACAAACAAACAAAGAACACCAAATACACACAACTCTTCACCCTCCTATTTTGCCTATGAAGGGAACGGAACGTATCTCCCTTTTTTCCCCTCACATCAAAGCAGATTTAAGCCCAGGAAAACGTTACTCTGCCTATTATCTAATTTGTTTTCTTTTAGGCATTAAAAAAAAATCTGTCTTACCATCTTTTATATTTTATTTAAATAAGCAGAATTGCCAATGTTTTTTTTTTAATATACATAAAGTGTGATTCCATGCATTTTCTACTTTGTTGAGCAATTAAAAATTAGAACAGACCACACAATAACTTTATCAGTAAATTATGACAGCTTTATAGAAAGAAATAATACACAAAAGAAATCTTTAAAAAGCACAATTCACACCCATTGTCAATATATTTACATTTTGTTTTGGACTTACCTCACTTGATGCTACACAAATATTCTAAGAATCTACTTATGAAAGCAGACTTTTGTGCTCTGTAAAGGATTTGATTCCTGATGTTTATCTCTACATATCCTCTTTATATCTTTTTAGCAATCTTATATGTATTAGTATATCCATTTTCAGAAGAGAAAAAGAGGTAGGAAGGCAGAGAGGAAGTATTTCCTTCCATGTTTAAACAATTTATCCATAGCAACATGCAGCATAACAGTTTTTAATTTTGCACAACTTGTATTTCTATAAAAGCCACGTTCAGTCAGCAGATTTTTGGTTTTCTACAGGTGGTGTCATCCACTGCAAGTCATTATTCACCAATTCTATCCAGCACTTCTGATCACTGGATGCAAATGTGGTAAAAGAAATCTAGTCTACCTGCTCTCTGTTGTTTTCCCAGAATCCTCATTAGGAAATGTTACTTTCCTGTCACTCGAAACTGTACTAACCATGAATTATTTCCTCATGCAAAATACAAACAGAAAAGGAGTAATTTCTTTTCCCTCTCTCAAGCTCAATTTCTTCTCCTATCCTTTATGCCTTTTACCCACTCTTTGCAAAACCTGCTTATACTTAAAAAAAAAAAAAAGCTAAATTTATCAAGTCTAAATATATACCCACCAAGTACTCACAATAGGTAAGCAATCTAATAGGAGCTTTTCCATCTTGTTATTAAAGTTCCTGATTTGGAAAAAAAAATAACTGAAAAACAACAAAACACCCACACCAAAAACACCCCATTAATTTCTCTACAAAATGCCTGGTAAGATTTGATTTCCTCTGCCAAAACCAGCCAGTCTAACTGTCCATAGCAGGCAAACTGGGCTGCATGGTTGAGAGCTGCAAGTGATGAATTCCCCATTTTTACAGAAATGCCAAACCAGCACACAAGAGGAGAGAACTTTCTTGTGTTTGTCAGAGGACCACAAAGCAGCCAGACTGAAGAGGTGACCGGGGATCTGACGGAGCGTTTGGAGTCTTTTTTACCCAACACACACCCAAGAAATTAATTTTCTCACACCACTTTAAAAGTCAATCTAAACCTTTTGATAAGGTTACTCATTCCATTTCCTAACTTTCTTCAACTGCACAGTATGTGTAGAAGGTGTTCAGCTGGGCAAGAACATCTCATTCCCAGGTCTACTCTTGCCTTCTGTTTCCCAGTGAGAACTATGAGATCGCTTTCTAAACCTCCACTGTGATCTCTGGAGTATATATACATTAACCATAATGGAAAAGAATTTGGCATTAAATTAATTTTAACTATCTTTAATTTTTTGTTCAGGAGTTGGTTTGGGGATTTTGGTGGTTTATGGTTGGGTTGGGTTTTTTTGTTTGTTTGGGCTTTTTGTTGTTGGTTGGCCAGTTGGTTGTTTTTAAGGGAGGAGCTATTCTCTGTCCTGAAATGTCTGCTCGTCTCTTTAATGAATTTACTCATTTTCCCACTGCATCAATATTAGTTAAAAGACCCTTTATGTTCTTTTGCAAGGTTATTTCAGCTAATCCACTGAAATTTAGAAAGGTTTTGGAGTTTGTGTTGTTTTGGTTTTTGTTTGTTTGGTTGGGTTTTTTAATATATGTGTGTGTGTGCGCATAAACATATTTTCCCTCCCCCACCCCCAGCTTAATTCTGCAGAAGACAAATAACAACTTCATTCAGTTTTCTTAAATATAGGCATTTGCCACCATTTGAGACTGCACTTGGGTATGAGACCTCGTCACAGGCTGACAAGGTGCAATTACAGCATCTCAGAGACTCAAGCCCTTCTAGAAATCAGGTGAAGTATTTTAGGGTATCTCAAGTGGCATTAGACATCTAACATTTAGGCAACAGCATTAAACCCCTAGAACTGTAAACCCAGGAACACTGCCAAATACACGTATCTTGAATATTAGTGCCATTAAAGAGAAGCAGCATGTCCTTGGCTCAAGCAGCAATTTTCTTCTGTCTCTGATCCATACTTTGGGGTTTTTCCCCCTTTTCATACAAAGTTCTTGCATCATTGTTAAGGGCAGAGTTCCATGCCTGGAACAAGCAGCTGGGAGCCTGCCTGCCAAACCCCTTTGTCAGTGCATCCATTTGAGGATGTTCCACTCATCAGCACAGAAGCTTCTGTAAACACAGAAACCAAAGTTCTCAAATTCTCTTTTTTTATACACACTAAAAATATTTTCCTACCTGAAATATATTGACAAACACCAAAACATTTAAAATAAAATAAAAGACTTTCAAGTACTTCCTAAAAACTAACACCACCATTGAAGCTCAATAAAATAAAGATGCTCTTAAACTTTAATAATCTATATTATATCTTTAGAATCAGAACAAAGATTATTTCCAACCATACACTCTGTGTGTGTGTGTGTGTACGTATACGGTTCTTCAGCTCAAATTGCCCAAGAAAGGTTGAATGTATTGCATTGTGCTGAAGGAGACTTTCTACACTGAACGATTACAAATAACAACTTCTACATCAGTCAAGTTACTGCTGTACTGATATAAACTCCAAACAATTTTGCAATTCCCTAGGTTTTAAGTGGTTGTTACTGCAAAAGCAAATGATGGGAAAGTTCCACTTCACTGCTAGTTATGGAAAGCTGTTAAAAGTCTTTTCTTTCTTTGTAACACATTTTACCTTGTATGTCTCTACCCACAGAAGGACTTGCATCCCCTAGGATGGAAAATTAACCACATTTCAGATACATACATAACCAACTGCTATGATGATTTTAATTTTTTTTGGTAACTTTCTTGTACTCAGAAGAAAATTAAATTCCATTTAAGCTTCCTCTGCTAGAAAACCTGTTTTAAAAGCTGTGTTTATTTTCCTTTACAATGAGTGGCAGTAATAACAGGCAAGTAACTCTCACTTGTTATGCAGGTATTTTTCAGCACTGTCACAATAATTTCAAAACAGACAAAGCAATGTATATGTTTAGTTACCAGGAGCCCAACAAGATACTCTTTGCACTCAATACATTTATTTTCTAGCCTAAATAGTCAAATATGTATTCCTTGCATGAGTGGGAATTCTATGTTGTCAGAAGTTGCCATGGGAAATAGACATGAGGTTAACATCACATGTTCCCTGGTATACCAGAGTCAACAATACGGAAAACTAGATGATTAGTCTCAAATATGCACATCCAGTATCTGTGCCAATATCAGAACACAAAGCAGTAAATGTAATCTACAAGTTGGTTTGTCAAAGTATTAAGACTGTAGTTAAAAGCTAAAATTCCAGTCAGCAAGTCCTACCTCATAAAATCACTTTATTAATAATCAATGTCACATTAGGGTCTCTACCCAATAACTTGCGAAAAAAGAACCCAACTATGGGGCAACTGAAGAGTTAAAAGCAGAGCTAGGGAGGGAAGAAAAAAAATCAAACTCATACAAAAATCAAATATCCCCCAAAAAAACCCTCCCTCTGCTAATCCTTTTGAAAATATTCAAAGTAACACTACCAGGCAGTTACATACAAGAAAGGATGACCCTCGTATTTTAAAAATACAAAGCAAAATTAGATATATATACTGTTGAGGTTCGGGTGGGGTTTGTGTTTTGGTGTTTTTTTCCTTTCCACAGTATAAAATATATCCTTGGGTTTTCCTGCAGATTTTATTTTTTTTTTTAGTAAAGATCAGCATTTGAAAGCAATATACACTGAAACAAACCTGAAGCCCTTTTTATAAATACCCATTCTAAATTCCTATTGCAGAAAAGCTCACAAGTGTAAACATAATCTAATTAAAACAGCCACAGGTTATGTGCTTCCAAGGGGTTCCTCAATGTAATTAGTGCACATGTTCTTTGAAAACAGTATCTGATTTTTTGTCAATCACATCTACAAGGAAGAGTCTGAAACTTAAAGACAGTCAAAAAAGAGATGGTTGTGATGATGACTGACACCAGCATCACTTAAGCGCTGTAATGCAACATCATTTTGGGATGTGTTTTTGGTTTTGGGTTTTTTTTAAACCACGATCACGTTCAAAGTTTATTACTTCTGTTCAAGATTCACAACTCATCCACCAGTATTTCAGAGCTTCCTACATAGAAAACCCCCTCAAACAAAGCAACTTCTGAACTCACAAGCTCTTCACAATGAGCTGCTTGGACACAACATTCCTCACTGACATCTCCGAAGAAAAAGAGTAACTAGTAAAGAAAAGAATTATCTTGAATCTGTTACTCATAGTGAGGAAAACTAATCTACATGCAGTACTGCCATTAAAGTAGTAATAATGTATGCTTCATAAAGAAACATTTAAATATAACTGTCAGTTTTAATAATTAAATGTGTGCTTAGAACAACAGTGTACATACCAAAATAGCAAAGCAGATTTCAATAATAATATAACAACCTAAGGGAAAATAAATTCATTATTTCTTATCTTTACAATGTCAGCTGTTTTCAGCATTTAGAAGAGTTCATCCATTCATTTAAAAAAAAAAAAACAACAAAAAACCCCCACAAAAACCAACAAACCAAAACCAAACCATACCTTCAACACTGCTGCACAATTTGGTTTTAAGAGGCAAGTAGGAAAGTCAGTGGATCTACTTTCATTCTCAAGGATACGCTACTGAAAGAGAGGTATGTATCTTACTGCAAAAATAAAAATGAGATCCTAGCTTAATATTAAGGGACCTCAGCATTGTAGCTGGAAATAATTTGCTTAGAAAAAAAAAAAACAAAAAAAAAACAACCCCAAACTAAAAAGGTTCAGCACAAGAGCTGTTACTAAAATAAGCATTAGACAATTTCAGTTTACACATTGTGTTCTCCAAGTGTGGTTTAGAACAAGCATCATCTATTTGACTGTTCAACATTCTGCAGGGGTCTGCCAACCAGGTCCTGCACAAAATTGCCACAAATGTTACTTTCTGCTCAGCAAAATGAGCTCAGTTCTCACTTTAAACTAGTAAGATATCCTTGCCAGTGTTATCCCTGACAATATTCTCAGGTCTCAAAAATTAAATACTTAAAGACTTAATGAAAGCTAATTACTGACTGCTATACTCCGCAGAAAATTTAAATTCACTTAGCAAAATGTCTGACATGGAAAAATAAAATATAGGAACAAGTTAGTGCTCTGTCACAGTGTAACAGACCTGCCATTCATTGAGTCAGAGTTGCAGTCACTATTTCCATTAAAAACCTTGTTTATCAGGAGTTTATTATGGGAGTTATTAAGCAGCTACACCTCAAACTTGACTTGGCAGATACTATTTTCTGAAATTCAAAGAGCTTCTCTATTACTTAAAAAAAAAAAAAAAAAAGGAAAAAAAGAAAAAAACTGTTGTATCCCTTTACAAACACAAGATGGCTTTCAAAGGCATATTTTCTACTCTGAATTCCCACAAGCAGATAAATCTCCCCACCAGGTAAGTCTTCCTAATGCTCCATCCGTTTTCCCTTTTCTGTGCTTCAACCCCATGTCACAGGTTTTTTTTTGACTGCCTCACAAGCATCCTTGAAACATCAGGAAACATCATTGCACCACTTCACCTTCACCTACCAAAATCTGCTGCTGCTGCTGAACTTAAGACGACAAACAAAACCACGTCCCCAACAATTTGAAATTACAGTATCTAGCCCTCAGCAGCAGCACTGGCTTCAGAAAGGCAAAACACTGCATTTTTTGAGGACACTGTGGCAACAGCAGCTAAAATGATAATAAACTTACAAATGGCTTACAATGACAGCTCAAAGAATGTAAAGTCTGAACAGGTAGCATCATTCTAATTGGTGGACTTCCTTTGAGGAAGCAACAGAATACAAGATGTTCCCTTTCTTATAAAACTAAAATGCATTTCTTCAATAAATAGAAACAACAACAAAATCATATCGCCCCCTACTGCTGGGACTGTTCTTGACACAGCAGGTAGATGTAACCGCCACAGGCCTAGCTACTATTTTCCAGGGCATAATAACGAACGCTATCTTCCCACCTTTTGCACAGATAATTAGTACTTACTCATCCCCTCAATTCCCTCACTGCTAAGGTAATACACATCAAAAAAATATCTTCTTCAGACTGTGCATGCCATTTTTAAAATAACACTGCTGACCTATGACACTTGCTAGCAATGCTTCCCAAAATTGACATTATACATTTGACTCATCCTAATCCACCCAAGATCAACATTTGATGCTTACAGTTACCCTATTCATTACATAGATGCATGTAATTCTTCTTAAAAATCCCTCAAAACACACACACAAATTGGGCATTTACTTCATAACTTTGAAAAGGAAAATCTGATCAAAAAGAAAGTAATGAATTAACAAACATCTGAGTTGAAAAATATGTATTTTTTTAAACTATTGGCACAGGATAAAAAAGATTCTGCCTTTAATCCAAGGAGGTATGGCAGTCATACTCTTCAACACACACATCTTGGAAAGCTAACCAGGAAAGTCTTTTAAAGCACAGCAACCAACTGAAAGAGTAATTTCACATCTCAGAAGACAAACTTGAGTTTCATAGGTCAGACTAGTTTGGAACAACATGGTAACAAGGAAACTATTGATCCTCCCTGTTGCACTAAGCCAAGGTGAAGACTTCGCCTTTGATTATGTACCAAGGCACAGAAGCTGACTAATTGGATTCAGGTGAGGACTGCAAAAAGCGCTGCTTCACAAGCAAAGCATCCAGCCAAACCGATCCAAAGAAACTCTGCTCTACCAGACCACATGTACTGGCCTCTAAAGAACACATAAGGCATGTGAAGAATAGAGAAGAGGAATCCACTAACATAACAACATTTAAACAGACACTAAATAAAGTGTTTTATAAATCTCGGACTACTATGTTGGCAAAACAGTAAAAATCAAAGTAGCAAATGAGTTTCAATAAAACTGAAGGATGACTACACTCTAAAGCGCAAACTCTATTATCCTTACTTAATCTGACTAGTAGCTAAAAGAAGTCACCTTTAGTCCTCTTAGCAAATCACAGAAATCTGTATTTCAAGGGCACGGCCTTCCCCGCCCCCCCCCCTTTTATTTTTTGTTAAATTTTAATTTTTTTAAATAGGTCAACTTGGACTCTTAGCACAGTGACATTTTTCAAGCCCTGCATCTACACCTAAAAACCATTACCCTTCAGAGTTCCCAGCTTTTAGGTCTGGGGACATCATGATATGCTCCAACAAGATTTCTGATCTGGACAATCAAGGGACCAAGGCTGCAGAGCACAACATACTGTACCACACACCATGCTGTACAATTGCTCTGTAATTAGAAACAGACCTAACCAAATACAAATAGAATCAAATTGTCTTCTTCTAAATTCTCTTATGAACTGCCAGAGAAGCATTGGTTTTGAATTGCATTTATCAAAAAGGCTCCAGATTAAATAAATAAAAAAAAATATTAAAAGAGCAAAACAAAATGTACAGTAGCAAAAGAATTAGAGGGAAGACACTAACAATCATAGTTTCAGTTTAACTCCAAAGACCTTAAGTCATTTCTCTTTATGTCACAATGGCAGTGCCAAATTCAATCTTCAAGCATTCTTGATGAACAAGCAGCTTTAGATATAAGACCAAAGGCAAATAATTACTAACCTTTCTACATTGACTGGCTTGTCAAATTTGAAAAGAATATAATCCCCAGCAACTGGTGTGACTGCCCAGAAGAAATCTTCCCCTACATAGGTTTTTTCTAGTGTATGCCCCTGGTAGACTTTTAAAGATGTTGAAACTTCTGCAGGTGGATTCACGTGGATTTTATGCAGTAAGGGTTTCAGGAAGTCTTTATCCTAATTGAAAGAAAGATAAACATCATGCTGGTCAGATAACCTCTTTTATTATATTCTTTTCCCAAGGGATTACACTTAAAACAAATACTTGCATAAAATGGAAAATAAATGCATTACTCATTTTGGGATGTATCAGATCTTGTACTATTTAATAAAATGAATATGCTATTAAAGTAAAAAAAATAGAAAAGATATCCTCTAGCAAAAACCCACAAAAATAAGAGATTAGCACTTCTTACACTTGATAGTAACCAGTTTAAATCAGATTTCATTCCAAGTGGAGTAATATACAACGAGCTTGAAATGCCAGACAACAAGAAAATGCCTCTTTTCTCAAAGGCTACAAAGTTTTTCTTTTAATCAGCCTGCTATGGAAAGGAAGAAAAAAATTAGCTACTAACTGTGAGTTTCTGGATCTTCCCTGCTAGAGAAGAGTGGAGGCCAACATGCTGGAAAAGAGAAGGCCTGAAGCGTATCCGTAGGTTAGATTTTTGTCGATCGCAGTGTTTCTAAAATGAGGGGGATGAAGGGGGTTAAAAAAAAAATATCACATTAGTAAAACGAACACAAGGTCGCTGAGTTTTTACTGTAAGTACATGATGTTACATGAACCAAAAAGGCTCAACAAGAACCCAGCCCTATTTATCTAACTGTTCTTGTTTTCATTCCAGAAATCTACCAAGATTGCTGTGCAAGTAAAATACTGTTCAAGGTTCCTGCACAGAATCTGTTTGTTCAGTCTTTCAGCAAGGGTGCTACTTGAGAAATGAAGGCCCAAAATCCAAAGTTTATTCCTCATTCTCTATGACTGATATCCAAGCAGCGGCCCTCTGCAGAGCCTCAATGGCAGTACCATGAATGAGTTTATTTTAGGACTGTTACACAGAGAAACTAACTAGACTTTTGCTTTTCAGTCTACTGCATCCTACTCTGAGAACTGTCTCTCTAAATTCTTTTGAGATTAAAATCTTGGTAGAAATAAGGACTCTTTCAGGACATGCAGTAACCACAATACACAGTATGCGACCCTCCAGCTCACCAAAACCAACTCATACACCATCATGAAAACATTTTAGAAGCTTTATAATAAACACAAACTTACAGCATCTTTCTCAGGGTTGCACACTTTCACCCAGAGGATATGGTCCAGGAGCCAATCAATAGGTTTTTCCTTATAAAACATAAATATGAACTCTACAATAAGAGTGATATCTGGAGACTGGAACATTTTACCTGTGATGACATTAAGAATAACTGGAGTTATTTTAGATTGAAGATAACATTGTCTTTCGAAATCAGTGAGGCAATAAATGATGTTTGTGCCAAGAAGAAGAAATGTTAGCAATGAACAATTTGAAATCTCGATGTTACTAAAAGCTCCACACCTTTCAGCTATGCAAAGCTAAATAAAAGAACTATTCAAGCAAGAACTCATACCCTGGTGCTATCAAAATATTCAACATATATTATAATACAGTCTCCTTAAGTATAGAAATTGTCTGCAAAAACAGAGAAAGAAGAGTTATGGATTCGTGTCTATTAGTCTCTATGCCATGTGTAAGCTTCAAGCATGAGACACGGAGCTGCTGCAAGTGTTACCTGTCCAGTCACACAATTTCAGCTTTTGCAGGTACAAAAAGCAGACATGGAACACCTACCACTACCTCTAGATCCTTCTGTGTAGAAAATCAAAGGGAAAGAAGGAAGCTGCTAGAACATCACCAGAGACAATGCAACTTTAAAAAAAAAAAGAGACATCACACAGCACCAGCCAGAGTTTTTTTCTGAAATGCACAGGCCATCAGCAAACTCACACTGAGGGTATTTCCCACTGACCACACTCAAAGCAGTCAGCTGCCAAGTAGAAAGTCTAAGTTCTTTCAACAAACAAAAACTGCACAACTTCTTCACCAAGTGCCACCATGACTCTGGGGCTTCCAAGACAGCATACTGCTTGGTTGAGTAGAGATGGGCTTCTGGGTGGCACTGTGCTACAGGATTCTTGGAAACCCTGCAAACTGTGAGGCTTAAAGGAGGCCTTGGCAAAAGAAGGAAACTTACTGTTGATGAAGGAAGTCTATTTACTATCAACAAGAGCAACTATTTATGTGGTTGTGGAATGTACTTCACTGCCAGTACAGGTGTCTGAAGAGAAAAGTAGCCAGTACACTGGGATATGTTGATAAACTCAACGCAGCACTGAAGAAAGGTGCCTTGTGTGAAGACACTGCTACCAGAAGCAACACATAACTGGGAATGGGCAGTGCTAGCCTGAAGACACACTGACAACAAGTGCTTGGTACCAGGGGCTGAGTGCCAACTAAAATCCCAAAGACAGTTCCAGATTTGAGGGCAGATGCAGAAAACATCATCAGGTTCGCAGAACGAGTCTACCTCTACTCTGCTAGGCTACAACGGAGGCGGCAAGGGAGAAAGACATTACATGACAATGAATCTCTGAAGAGGACATCAGCTGAACTGATTCAGTTCTGCAGATGGTGCCGAGATGTGGGCAGTGCTGACTTAAGACAACCATGGGCTCTTGGGGCACATGTGCATTAATGGATCAGAGTCCAACAGAAGCTTTTCTCCAATGCAAGTGCTCCGTCTGTCCACACTGGGGACTTCTGTATGACATACAAACATAGAGCAATGAAGCATGTGAAATGTTGGGGTTTTTTCCACTTGTAATCTATGAGGCCTTCATACGCTTTTTAAATCGGAAGTTCCACAAGTGGCAGACGTCCTAGTACTTTCTCTTCCTTTTAGGAAGAACAGCTGGAGAAGACATTAACAGGTTGCCCCCTGAGGTGGCAAAAACACTTCTCACACTCATCAGAAAATGGGATTTGGTTCGGTTCTGGTTTCAGCTGGAATGGAGTTAATTTTCTTCCTAGTAGCTGGTATAATGCTGTGTTTTGGATTTAGGATGAGAATAATGTTGATAACACACTGATGTTTTTAGTTGTTGTATACTATGTCAAGGACTTTTCAGGTTCTCATGCCCTGCCAGTAAGCAGCCTGAGGGCACAAGAAGTTGGGAGTGGATGCAGCCAGGACAGCCAACTCGAACTGGCCAAAGGGATATTCCATACCATAGGAATATTCCATACCATAGGACATCATGTTTAGTATATAAACTGGGGGAAAGCAAAGCTGGCTGGCAACCACTGCTTAGGAACTGGCTAGGCATTGGTTGGCACATGGTGGGCAGTTGCATTGTGCATCACTTGCTTTGTATATTCTGGTTCTTTTATCATTAGTCTTTTCTTCCTTTTCTGTCCCATTAAAATGTTTTTTTCTCAACCCGTGAGTTTTCTCACTTTTACTCTTCTGATTTTCTCCTCCATCCCCCTGGGGATGGGGAGTAAGCGAGTGGCTCAGCAGTGCTTAGCTGCTGGCTGGGGTTAAACCACAACAGGTTCTCACCTACAAAAGGACAAAATTCTTTGGAAAGGCCACTAAGGAACTGTAAGGCTAGTTTGGATGACAAACAAATAAGGAACAATGTCTTGTATGAAGCTTAAAAACCAGCAGCAGCATAGCACTCTACTTGAGCATGTGGCTGAGTGAAAATTAAGAAATGCTGCAAGCAGTCTAGCTTATTTAGACATGAAGGAGGATGTTCGCATTTACATAAAGAGAAGAAAGGATATACCTGAAGTATCACTCTGAACCAGTACTACACAAAAGGTAAAAAGTTATTTAGCCTTAAGTGATTAGGAACGTGCATTTCCACTGTGAATGTACATGTGGACTGTCAGTCAGAGCCAGACATTCAATTACTTTTGTTTCTTTTGAGGCTCACTGATGTCTGTAATTCATACGAGATTATCACAAAGCAGCGCTGAAAAAAACCCAAGAAGCTGGGATTTCAAATCCCTGTTGTAACAAGGATGGAAAATTTCTCTACTAAACAGGTGACTGAGCCTGGCTCATTATACAGTATCACAGAGTAGATATAGAATGCCAGGTTGATAGCTTACACATAATAGCAACAAGGATATTTTTAAGGGAAAGCATCAAAGTTGCAAGGGCCCTGTTATGTGTTCTCTGACACTGCCGGGTGTCAGACCCTTACATACAGAGATTCACTTTGAGAATGCCACGATCTCAAATTGCAAGATCCTTTATTTTTTTCAAAAAGAAGATGCATGCTTAGGGATCGCTTAAAGGACCTTGTCCTTTCCAGAAAATGGGTCTGACGTGATCTCATTGCCTTATGATTTGTATAAAATTGGATAAAAACATAGTCAATGAAATCTTATTTTGGAATTCTGAGTTGCGTTTGGAGGGGTCTGAGTGAGGCTACATCATGCTGCAGTGCAATAAATACAGAAGCATCTGATAAAAGTCCCAATTATTTCATCTGCTGGAACGATGCTATATTCATAAAGCAGACCATTCACACAGTGGGGTGGGGCAGTAAATCTGGTAAGGCATTAACTGACCTGACATTGCTAAATCAAAGTTGTCCCTTACGGAAAACTTTCATTTGGCAGTTTATAAAGCAAACACATTAACATTACTTATATGCACTTGTTGCACGTATCTCCACTTAAAAATACACTGTAACTAAAATCTGAAGCTCCCACTAAGCAACAGACAACTCCTAAGCTTTCTTCTTTGAAGACATAAGAATGATGCTATGATTTTTTTTATTTACACACTATATTGTCATATTGTTTACTATTATTTGTGGAAGTAAATATTTAAAAATGGGTAGGAAACAATCATATGATTTATACAATGTTGTGAAAAATATTCATGCAGAGTAACAGCTCTTTCAGCTTGTCACACTTCCAGCTAAACAGGCTCCCAATTTTCTGGTGATTCATCTCTGCCTACTGTTTTCAATAGCATAGGGCAAGAAAAGAGAAAAATATGAGAAACCCTAATCAAACACAGACTGAAAAATTCAACTAATGATGTTTCTGGGATGTTTATGGGACTGAAACCATCATGTCTAGATGGCACCTGCTGAGGTAGTCTGTCAATCACACCTGCTTCCATAGGAAGTGGACCTTTCCCTTCATGTCTGAGATGCACAATACCATGCAACTCAAAATACAGAAACATCCCCACATTATTCCTCCAATCTCAACAGAAGCAGATTGACTGAAGAGACACAGCTCATCCTCTTCCAGGAGATACACAGTCATGCTGCTCTGGAATCCTTTTTTTCTTCTACCCAAGGACAAAGCAACAAAACCACACTGTACATATTTTCCTTTGACTAGCTCATCTCCTGAAGAGCACAAGGATTAGTCTTCAGTTGTCATCTATGGTGAAAAGACACTCACAGACCATATCACATAAACCCTGAATGTTAAGGTACAGGATCCCTACCTACAATTAAATAAGTAGAGAAAAAGACTGAAGCTTAAGAGTATGAATTTACTCTTTTCCCTAATTTAGGTTATCCTAATTTTACCTAAAATAGAAACAGGATATCAACAAACGAATTATTTACTTCTATACGGCAAACTTGTCTAGGCCCAAAGGCACCTTCCTCTAGGCCTAGACTGGCATACAACTGTCAACCACCCCTGACTCCAGGAATAATCTGGTTAACGTGGTGACATCCCAGGACACACCAGGAAAACAAAACAAAACATCCCTGGTACATCCAACTGTATCTAGTCAGAGTATGCTAGGTAAGCATCACCTGCACTAGCAGCTTCAGACCCACCTGGCCTCTCTACATTACACTGCCCAACACTGTGGAAGGGTTCAACAACACAGGGAAATCCTTCTCACTTTAATTTGTAATGATCACTGGAGCAAAGATGGAACAGGCAACACTCTGCTCCTAAGACAAGCTGTCATAACCCTTCAGTAACCAAGGACAGACATCCACACACTACTTACTGAAACACCCACCACCTTCCACATCCAGCCTGGCAGAGCTCTGCCCCAGCTCCTTGCCCTTCAGTGTAACACAGCATCCGTCATCTGTCCTTTCTGCCTCAGGACACCACCAGCACAGCAGTACTGCCACGGGTCACTGTCCCCCTTTGCTACCCCACAACACCCTCCCTACACCAGCTCAAAACCCCTCCTCTGCAGTGAAGCCCCAGGTGAAACTGGTGTTCAGAACTCTGGACCCCTGACTACCTGCATCTACTCCTTGTGACAGGAAGCAGCCCAGTACAACTACTCCACAGATCTGACACCCCAGCCCTTCTGAATCCAAACCAGCCAAGCCCTTACCCAGCCCCTCCTGTGTAAGGGTAGCAGCAGCAGCCTGGCTTCCCTAAAAGCCCAAGAACAAGCAGCAGCATTTGCCAAGGTCTTGCAGTCCTGTGGCCTCCCATGCTGCTGCAGGTGACCAAAGTGCTGTGACCCACGGAGCCATTGAGAAACTATCCAAATCCAGCCTACAAATTGCCTACTGCCCATCCTATTCACAGTCAGAATTATCAAGCCAGAGATGTAAGCAAAAGCTGCAATCAATACACGCTGCCTCAAACCAAAGACAACGTGAAAGGATTGAAGCAGTGGCTCATTTTGCACTATGTTCAGGGTCTCCTGGACTGCATTGTACCAAGTGCATGAGAACAGACACAAATCCAGGAGACTCTGCTGACAAAATTTCAGAGCTTTCAGATTCTGGGTGCATACAACCCTTGGAAATAAACTTCAAAATCCAAAAGAATTAAGACTCAAAGGTAAAGTCTTGCTCCATAAATCCCTAGAGATTTACAAAATGTGGCAGACTTTCTCCATATTATTTCTCTATATTGATAAAAGTGAGAGTCAGGACTGAAAACAAATTACTATATATATTGTGGAACATTTTCTGCTATTTATTGTGCCCTGCCAAGACTTCTATCTGATTTTCAGTCTATTTAAATGCTACACTTAGTAAACTGTTGTGATCCTCTTGGTATTTTGTTGGCAAGAACAAGAACACACACAACATGAAAAACTTTGTTTTCTACAGTTCTCTGAACTGCAAATATCTAAATAATTCATTTTCATTCTCCCACATAAGCATCAATGTAACCAGTCCAACAGCAGTTTTATACCTGCAAGCACATATTCTAACTGTAGTTGAAGTCTTTCAGTGCTTTCCTTGTTAATGATATGAAAATTACTGGCACTAAACCCAGAACCTCTTTGAAGTTATTTAAATCTCAAATATTTGACTTGATCTACTCTTCCCCAAACTCCAACTATGTGGACAGCTTCAGCAAAACCATAATCAGAACAACTTAAAATAATTAGAACAACAGGCCTTAAAAATATCAGGGCACAGTAAGATTCAGAGGAACTGTACAAGACAACCAAAAGGCTGATGTCAGGCCACGCCACTATAAATTTGTGACAGCTGGCATTACAGCTACAGTGTGGAGTACCGCAGAACCCCTGGAAAACACTTCAGCTCACAGGCAATTGGAAGACAAATCAATATTTCTCATAAAAAGCTAGTAGGACTTTCCTATGTTGTGTCAGGGACTGCAGTGTAAACCAGAATCCAGAAGAGCAAAAGATGCAGCTCCTTCCACAAAGCTTCTTAGGGAAACAGCATATGTTTCACCCATTATTTATTAGATACTTGACAGCACTTAAGACTATGCTTTCAGTATTAAAAAAAAACAAAGGAAGCAACTTCTGCTCTGTGACAGAGGTGACAGAATTCTATAATCCTGCTGTCAGCCTAAATGGCTACATTTGCCACTTCCTCAGGTAGTACTTGCATAAATTAGGTTTTCAGTTCAGAAACACATTATGACAAAAAACATTTTTACCTAGCAAACTTGCAAGCTGATCAAGGCTTCCAATATCTTACAGCAAATCAGCCACACCTCTTTTTTAGAGATTATTTCTAAATCAGTAACATCTAGGCAATTTAGTGCTCCACTTTCTCTCTTAAGACATCTACACATAAAACTCATCCCCAGTTACAAACAACGACTTTTGCTCTTCTCCCTAGTTATCCACATTACCAAATTACCATAGTATCAGTCTGCATCAAGATCCATAAAGGGATAGCAGAGATGAGGCAAATCTACATTACTTGCATAAAATTTCTATGCAATATATAGTTATAGCACACCAATGTATCTCAAAGCCAGAAGTTTTAGTCACTTTCATGAATACTAATTTTTCTCTCAAAACTTAAAAGCAGGATAAGTAGCTAAATTGGGAGGAAAAAAACTAATTTAATTTTCTAGGTAGAAAAGCAACATTAAGGTGTACAGCCATAGCTAATTGCATCTGAAATTCTACTGATATCATCTAATTAAAAGTAGGTAAGCAAATACAAGGAACAAAGAACAGGGATACAAGCAGCAGGAGCTAACAACTAAATTTAACTACAATTATTTTCAGTGCCTACACTGAAAACAGTATACAAACAGTATAGAAAAACAACTTTTAAATATTTTTAAACAGTTAAGCCAGTGATTAAGCCAAACCTCAGTATTAACATCTACCTTCTGCCTTAGACACTGCTCTCTATAGCAGCACCAACAACAGAAAGGGGTGTGAAATAGACAATAAGTGATCTGAAACACATCTGCATGGGATAGACAGTGATTGTCCTAAACTTGTAAGTTGGTTTTACACTCATTTTGACATGTCAGTCTTACAAAACTGCAATTTTTAAGCAAGTGCGCTCTGCTGCTAAATCAAGCAATTGTAGAATGAATGTAAATTACTTCTATGGCCCAGGAACTTCATACAGAATTTACATCTAAAGTGCAATCAGGACTGGAGCTAAAACTCAAATTACGGACTTAGTTGGGCTTCAACTGTTCAAAAGCAGAAACTAAGTCTAATCAGATGTGGGTATTCAACCAGTCTCTGCAGCCACAGAAACACAAGAGAGTTGCAAAAGGCTCTAACAGAAAAGGCAAGCCCATTTACGGGAAAAGCTCCAGTAAACTATATAAACGCTTGTTTCTCCATAATAGGCAGCTCCATCTCCGGTTTCTCACTTCTGCCTCTTAAGGCCACAAAACCAGTCCCGTAACTATTTCAGTAACAGTGCATCTCTGTTGGTAGCCCAAGGCAACCAAGCAGATCCATTATGTGGTGGCCCAGCTAGATAAGGAGACCTCCCTCTGACCATTTCCGCACCTCCTCTCCATTGTTTCTGTAGGGTAGACTGACAGGCAAACGTACCAAGTACCATTTTGAACTCTAACATAGCATGTTTAGGAGGCAACTACCATTTTCCCTTCTACTCGGTCAATCTCTGAAACCCAAACTAATGCCTCAGCAGCACACCTGAGATGCTGAGATGGAAACGAGATAGTATTTGCCATTCATACAGTGCCAACATTCTCAGTGCTACCATCATGGGTCACCGAGCTACAAATGAAGCCGTTCTCTGGAAAGTAGATCCAAAGTAAAAACAAGAGAACAAGGATTTCCAAGAGAATGACGTAACTCAGGACTGCACATAATCTGTTACATGTAGGATTTTGTTCCTGTTCTGAGCTCAGCTTACAATCTTTGCATTGGAATCATTTGTGTTGACTACACACAATCTGACTTAGCTTTTGATTTTTTTCCTTGCATATCTCTGGCTTAGCACTTTTAAACAGATCATGACACACCACTGCATTAATGAAATAACCTTCTGATTTGTAAAATCCCTTCAAAATTTCTCTTTCATTGCTCTTCTGTTTAGTTCCTCTCAATAAAAACACATCAGTCTAAGAGCAAAAACCATAAAGTAAATTCAACAGCACCCTGATAGTCAATCCACAACAGCCCAAGATGCTGTGTTAGCTTCTCTCACTGTTGTTCACTGCAGATGACAGAGATTCTAACTACACCTAAGAAGGATCAGACTGTCATAACTTTTTGACGGAGTAAAAAGGTGGAAATAGAACAGGTTTTGCAATGAAGAGAAACTAATGTCTGCTGATTCTTGGAATTTTTGGCACAAGCACCAATAACGTTTTAGTTAGAGTTAGTTTTCATGCTTTTATCTTTTACTTCAGTCAGTTTTGTGTTTTAATGGAATTTTTATTTTAATGGCAGCTAAATTAAAAAAAAAGAAATTCCTTGCAATTTGACTGTTAGTATTTTTATAAATTAATTAACTTTTGGTTATAAAAATGCCCTCTTTTCCAACAGTTTGAGTTTGCCTCAGCCATAAAAAAAAAGTGTATGAAAAAACAGGGGGAAAAAACCCACCACTCCACGAGTTAAATCAGAGTTCCTAGAAAAGCTAATGAATTCCTACTTCTTGGGCTATTGCCAGTACAAAGAAGATAGCTTTGAAGTCAGATCACTATTAATTCACAGAGTCTCAGGATGAATGTGTTCTTCCAAACTACTAAAGTGAGCATTTTCTTACCAATGAAACCCAGCTGAGAGAATTCTAGAATCATCCAATCTTCAGAAGCGAGCTGAAGTGCAAAATTTTTTATTGTGCTGAAATAATTCTGCTTGACAACGATGTCATCTTCAAGCTAGAGGAAGGTAGCAGTGATATCAACATAAATAATAAAAAAAGCACCACCTTTTGCAATAGAAAAAAGTACAGCTAGGAAATACTGATTTGTAATATCTTGCCATAGCCATGTATTTCTAATGCAAGCGCTGCTATAAAATCCAGACGCTACTGCCAAGAATAACTATTGTAGGGGTCACAGTCTGTCTATTTGAGGAGAATTAATCCAGAATCTTTCTGTAATAAGAATCCACAAATGTATCTCAGTTTGTTACTTCATTGCTTTTCTAGATTCTCTCTTCAGAGTAATCATCCATGAAATACTGTTAAGACTAAATGACATCATCAGTAGAACACGTAGAATATCTGTAATGATTTGTATGCAAACGTGACTGACTTTACTGACACACCTAACAGCATAAAAAGAGCTTTTTGTCTCAGAGGAGAAATTTAGAGACATGTTGTCTACAGAGGTGGAATTAATTTCACCTGGCTTTAGCTGTCCAGTGGAAGAGCAGGTGCACAGTCCAAACCAATCACCTAGTCCAGGCAGCAGAACCACCAAGGTGGGGTGCTACAATCCCTTTAATTCATACCAAGTGCAGGCTGCTGTTTTAAGGATCCTTCTCCTGTCCTTTCTCCCAGTGCATCCACGGACTCCCCCTTGTGCTGACACTAATATTTGTGTGGCTGTCTAGTTCCAAAAGGACTATCTCACGTCACTGGCTGTGCAGCTTCCAGGAGAATGGAGTCTCCAACAGATGTCAGAGAGCTGTCAGCATAGTTTTGTTAAAACTGGATGAGATGAGTGGGGCTTTAGACCCAAAGGACACAGTCCCAAAATCTAAATAAGGATCATAAGCACAGTTACTCACTAAATCTGCAATACCTGTAGGTAAGGCTTCTACTTCAAAGCAGCAAGACACAATAGGAACCATTCTGAGCTAAATTAAAGAATTGCTTAACTCAGTTCTTGAAAACCTCTTTAAAAAAGAAAAGAGAACAAGGCTAGCAACACATTGAAAACGTATCTATACACACAGTCATATTAAAATGACACCGCACCTGCCTTCAAAAGGAAGTAAAAATGGATTTTAGTTCAATATTCAATCAAAATTATGCTGGTGGTTTTTGCCTAGGTGACTCATTTGGGGGACAAGGAAAAAACAGTAGTTAAGCTGTCTGCATTCCTTCAGTTTTTTTACTAAGCATCTTAAGATAAAATCAGTCACGTAGGACAAACTATTTTCTACTTCATAGGCAGTGCCCTCCACAAACCACTTCCTCATATACTACAACCTCCATACGTAATGCTCTTCTTTAACTATGGAATCAAGTTATCTCTGTTCTGTTCAGGTCCTTCTGATGTGTACAACAGCATAATTTCTAGAGACTCATTTGAAAACTTTCCTCAAAACAAAGAAGAGATATTTACCTGAATGTAATAAACCCCCTTTTTCTGGGCATACATCATAAGAAAACAATAATCCAAGTTCTGTTTCGTTCTCCATCTGAAATTAAATTAAAAGCTTAAGAATTATGAAAAACAGTTATACCAATACAGCCTGGCAATGCAAAGTGAATCACACTATGAAGATTGATGCATATTAGTGAAATGTTAGGACACCTGCTTTTGGCATTGCTCCCTCGGGATATCCTCTGTCTGAAAAAAAAGGAACAAAGCCTTCACCTTATGCTTTAATACAGACATAAAACTGGTTTAACTTGAATCTGATTTTGTGAAAACTACCTGACATTCACTAAAAACACGTGCATTTTAAATGGTAATTCAGTAGGCGTTACTGGGTTTTACATGGTATTTTAGGAAGAAAAAACAGTAAACAAAGAAAAAAGTGTATCAAGTCTCAGTTCTCCCAAATTTTAACATTAAATGAATTCAACCAAGCATAGCATTAGGCTCTGATAATGCACAGAACAGCACACAGATAGGAATGGGATGGATTCACAAAGCACTTTTAGCGTCTTCATACTTTCAAGAACTACAGTAAGAAAACATTTCAAGAATTCACATCCCACTTGCAATTTCAGAAACAGAAGTGTGGGTGTGGGAGGAGATGGGAAAAGATCTGAGGAAATAAACTAACCTCACTCTCTCTTTTGAGTCTCCAAAAGTCTCTTTCAAGTTTGTTAAGTCAGGATAGTAAGTTGCAGGAGGGGCTATTACTTCCACCAAGCCAGAATTGATCTCTGTAGAAAACCTGTCAATAGAAAAAGTCACATGAGATTCTGTAGAGTTTCTGCTTGCTTTGTGTTGGTACTGTTACTGTGTCTGGTTACAACAATGACTTATTCAAACAAGGCATGTAAAATAAAAGTAGTATATAAAAAAGTATTGCTCTCCGTAACATCTTCTTCAAAGCAGTATAGCCTCCTGCCCAATAATCAGAATTCTAACGAGAGTCTAAACATTTATTTTGGCTTTTTTTCAGAACCTAGTTATTTTTTTCTATAGTACTCTTTGAGCATATGGAATAAAAGGCCCTAATACAGATGTCACAAATTTCCACTCATGTTGAAACAATTCTGTCTATGTTGCACCAAATAATTTAATCCCATGTATTGTTTTACAATTTAACCGACTGAATCACTGCCACTTAATCTGTCATCTATTACTTTTTTGTTTTTTTTTTCTCCTGCTAGGAAAAATGCAATTTAACTGAAGCTAAATGTTTTGTGAAAATGAATCAATTCCAATTAAACATTTCCTAGGATGAATTCTTATACACTGAAGGCTTGGATGGAGAATTAGGAAAGGACAGGTTGTGGAAAGAATCTGTCAGATCAGAAATAACAATTGCTTGAATCAGAATGGGCAAAAATCAATAAAACCTCACTGCTCCAAAAGAGGCAAAGCAAAGAATCTAGTTCAGCCATCCTCACTCCATGCTTTAAATACTCAGTAGCAGACAGTGCAAAGTCTTTCTTCCTCTGTGAAAACCTAGTCTCACATTCATTTTACTGCAAATGAAATAGGCTTCAAAACTTCAGTGTTTCATAAAATGGATTTGCTTTTCCACTTTAATTATAACAGTGCCTTACTTAGGTAGTCAGCCAGCTTTTTGTCACCACACAACCAATGTCTTATTTGAGAAAATCCTTCCTGCTCTATGCTAATAGGAAAGATGTAGCCCATGCTAAACCTTGTTCAAGTCAGACAACAAAAGAAATTAGTACAATGTGCAGTTACATTTCTGCTTGCAGTGGCTTCCCTATTATTTTATTTATTTGAAGAAATTATCATTCAAAGAATTATGATGAACTTCTTAGACAAGCAAAGGAGCCTCAGGAAGGACAGAGAAAATAGTGAATAAATCAGGTGGAACAGATATCTTTTCCAGTGAGCTAACTTATAGATATAGATATTCCTTTTTAAGATGCAAGGCTCCAGTTTGGCACTGTTTAAACTCTGCTGCTTAGACTTAGCCACCAGGTCAGATAAAAATCTGATTGGCATCAGTGCACTGCTGGTATGACTATGGCAAAAATATACTGTAATTTCTCAAGCTAGGAACCCCAACCTAGAAATGCCAATATAGCAGATAGCTTCTATTAACTCTTGCTCTGTACACGTTTACAGTACATTCTAGTTTTTAACACAATTATGATTTTAAAAGAAAAGATATCTGAATCTAAATCAATGCTTCCCCTAAGTCAGTCTTTTTAAGTGTTTATCAGAAAATTAAGTTTTTGGTTGACTGTTCTTTTGAAAACTACTGCATTACCCTAATGGCTGTAATGTCCATGCTATTGAAAAGATCTGCTAAAAGGTTCAAATGTTGTGTACAATAATTTCTGTAACAGAGTATCTTAAAATAAAAAAAAAAAGAAAGAAAAAATAGGAATAAATAATTTCACTTCTTTTTGAAGATCATAGCGTAGCTAGGCAAATCGTCTAGTCTAAGATGAGTACTGGGGAGGGGGGGGCTGAGAAAAAAGGGGAAAAACCTTCTACAACAATGCTTATTGAAATATGAAAATAACTGATTGTGCCTTTTCACTGGGGGCACCTAAACAAATTCTTGCATTTGACCTTCACTGCTAGACCTAGGCCATATGAATGCATAGCATAACTAATTACCTGACCGATCACATAATATATGAAACTATAAAATCCATGTGGCTGCACATTTAAATGGCACAGGACGCAGCTACTCTGTAATTCCTCATCGTGCCAGTTCAGTGTGCTATAGGCAGTCGGTGCACACCATGTTATTCACTCTGCATCAGTCACTTGCATGTTTCAAATATACTCACATGGATGTGCAGAGAGGTATGTTCACACAGTTCCTCAGACAATGCAACAAGGCATGGCTTAATTGTTCTCTCCTGGGGTCGGGGGGGGAAGGGGAGACAGAAGCAATCGCAGAGGCATATAGATAAAACTGAAAAGCAGCTCTCATGCATTCCCATGTGCTGTGGGGAGCAGCACCCTTCCCTTGGGCCCCAGGTGGCAGTGCAGCCCCCAGCCCCCACCCTCCTGCCCCCAGCCCCTCACTGCCAAGCCCCACCATGCACATCTACATATTTAACCAAGGTAGACAGCACATCCCCTTTATTCAACAAACTGATCATCTGTGACCACCCTTTTTATCCTAAAGTGATGTGTTCTAGCAAAATATAGAATTTACATGAGACCAGTGTGTAGTCAGTGTGGTCCCACCATGGGCCAAGGTGTTTCGTTCTTTTTTTCTGCATCATACTGGTGTTCCTGAATGATGTTTCCTGTTTCTGGATGTTGCTGTGCTGTGATGAAATGCAGTACTCATCAAGTGAGGTATGTGCTGCATCCTGACTGAAGGATGTTAGCAAAGGTTACAGTTGGAACATGTGTCTGGGGAACAGGTGAGGAGAGCTGTGCACAAAGTACAAATAAAACATCATCACAGATTCATACTATGTCGAACCTAATCTAAGGTCCATATGGTTTAGCATTCTGCCTCAGGATAGGCCAAAGCAAGGTATCCAGAGAATACAAAAAATGAAATAATTGCACAGCAATACCTATCCAAAATATGAGAATATGTTTGCAGATGGGGTTACAAATGTGTTCCTCCTCTGCTTTTCTCTCTCCCTCATTGTTTTTTGGAACCAGATATCTATTGACTTAATTTTATGTCCCCCATGTCATCACACCAAACAAGATAGCAAGCAAATGATTTTTACTCATCTTCATTCACCAGTCTGCAAGTCTTTGCTATACTCTGGCAGCTTTTTCCTTGTATGTTTTCCAGAAAGAAGAAAAGTTGCTCTTTCATACCATCTGTTCGAGTTCCACAAATAATCAAGGGTCTAAACATGACCTTTAATAGAAACATCTAATGAGCTGCATACTCCCCAAAAGTGGGTCAAAGCTCCTCAATACTTTCCTGAAGTGATCCTAAACTTTAGCCAAGACAAATCACACAAATACATTGACAAGAAGTACACTGAATGCAAGTTGCTCAATTTTCCAGCGGGGGGGGGGGGGGGGGGGGGGGGGGGGGGGGGGGGGGCGGGGGGGGGGGGGGGGGGGGGGGGGGG
>JAVJGJ010000014.1:69553904-69567211 GCA_035590215.1 Microhierax caerulescens | reverse complement strand
TTTCCACAACACTTTTTATAATTTATAAAAATCTTATTTAGGGCACAAAAAAAAAAAAAAAAAAAAGCAAACCACCAATAAGTTAAGAACCCCCCCCTTAAAATTACAACTTACTCTTTTTCCAGGCTTGCAACAACAGTGTTAACATAATCAAGATCAGTCTGGAAAAAACAAGCACAAAAAACAAACAGAATACTTAACAGTTTGGATCTACATTTTAAAAGAACCCAGTAAAATAAACACTTGAGGTAGCTGTACTTAAAAATCAATTTCAGTGTATAAGATATTTGAGTAATGTAACTATGTCTTAAGTCTAATGGGAGAAGAAACAATTTTTTTTTGTAAACAGAGGGGAATAATATCTGTCTCATATCTGCACTTTAACAGACAGCTCTAGTCTAACTGTTGGTATGTTCTTGCAGCCTCTCAAGCTCTTAATGACAAAATGATCACTGAGCATTCATGTAGGAAGAACTTCATATTATTGTTATATTATAGTAATAATATAGATTAAAATACTAGCAAGGAAAGCTTCTGGAAAACAGAGTACGGAACACACACTCTTCTTTCAAAAATACATCTCCTAAACTTTGCATTTAAAGCATAGATGCCCCAACCACAGGCAGCAACGAACATGCTGTTTTCCTGACTAGTACTGCTTTTTTTGCATCAAAGACTAAACTTGAAGCACTATCAATCCTAACAATCACCTGGTTCTTAAAGATGCACAGATTCTAAAAATTACTTGTTGGTTAAAATACAAATTGTGACATTCTAGAGAAGTCTGTATCATCTAACATGCCAGAACTGGCAAATTATTCAACCTATTTACCTGGTTGTACACATACATTCCAGGAAAAGAGTTTATGAACTCATAAATGTAACTGAAAACCCTAATCTTTGTTATACTTACTAATCTAATAATTTGACACACTATTTATCAGTTTTCAAAAGAAAATATACAGTCTATAAATCGACCCAGACTCTGGTGGCTCATGAGGATTCTGGAGGAACAGCCGCCTTTGAAATGCTGGAAACAAAGGAACAGTTTGTACTTCTTCTGATGCATTTGCAATGCAGGTTATCATTAAAGGATTATACACACAGAGAATAAATCCCTCCCAAGCATTTCTGTAGAACCACTAATCTTGTTTGAAAAAGGTGCTCACCATTCGATCTTAAAACCCACCATTCATATTTTTAAAGATTTATTTGTATAAGATCCAGCATGCCATGATGCACACTTTTTCAAAAGGACAACAGTGGGTTTCTTCCAAAAGCAGGTTCTAAATACAAGAACATGTCCACAGAAATCATCTGTCACAAACTTTTCACACATGTTTTCTTCATAAGTGCTATGCCTAGTGCTGGACATAAGTTCTAATAAGCAGATGAGGCGTTCACAATTTAAAACTCATGCTACAGTGTGTTCCACACAAGGAGACTCACAAGTCCATATGGACCTTGATATATCACTAAGTCAGTCCACACAGACATGGATTGTTCACACACATTACTGCAACAGAGTTTAAGACATAACTTTTTCTGCTGTGTATAACAGTTGCAAAACCAGTGACCTAATGACTACCTGAAAATAATTCTAGTATATCCATCTTTAAGTGAAACATTTTTTCTTTTCTTAAACCTTTTAAATATTAAAAGTACAGAAATTGTTTTTAGTCAGCATATGAAAGACAAACGTTTGAATTTCCAGTTGTCATGCCAAACCTCAGTTACCTAGTCTAGCATTAATAACTCAAATACTTGTTAAAGTCCATACTGTAACTGCATAGAAAACCACAAGACTTTTATGTGTAGATATACATACACACACAGAGCAGAAACACAGCTAGTTTCTATAAACTATTCCAGAGATTTTAAAAAATGCCAAACTTCATCCCAACTGGAAGTACATACCTGGCCACAAGCCTATACCGCAGTGCAAGACTCGTTAGAGTGAACATAGTTTTGACCTATTTTGCAGATACACCATGAAGCTTTCCTAGTGCTTTTAAAACTTTACATGCTTATACATAACTTACCACAATCAGAAAAAAAACGAAGTCTGGAATAAGAGGCTTTTTCCCTTTTTCCCCTTATTTGTGTCCATCACACAAAATGTCAGCAGCTTCCCTGTGAGAGCTGCAATCCCAATAGCTTCGTGTTTAAAGAGAGGTAGCCTGTAGTCTTTCAACCTCATATTGCAATCTGTGCTGCTGTCACACAAAGTGAAGAAGGTCTGGTCTAGCCACACTGAACACGAGACACGGCAAATACCATAGCTGGTTTAGTAGGTAACCTTCCTTCTGAATCAACAATCACTGCATCAGCGTAGTGCAAAAGGAGATACCACTTTTAGAACAAAAAATACCCACTGCGATCAAAGGAGTTGATGCCATTGTTTGCATGATCAAATGTCTTAAAAACTTGATGTCCTGCCATTATTTCTAAATAAGCAGTTGTACTTATATACCTACCACCAGCATCTGAGATTCAGAACCAGGATTTCAACACCAAACTCTTTGCTGCAGGGTAGTAGGTTGACTGTCATCTTTCCATATCAGAACTTCCAGAGGCAAACAACTCCTCTCATTACCCAGCCTAACACTAAGCAGGACCTTCGCCAAATCCCTTCAGCTGTGGACATGTCCCAGGAGGGTGGCACTTGTAAGTTATTTAAAAAAAAACTCATGAAATAAATATGAGACTGTGCAATAAATTTGATCAAGCTGTGACTATACCCAAGGGAAAAGTAAACTATGCAGAAGACTTTGTAGGGTAGCAATGGAAGGAAATCTGGACTAGCCAGATAATTGCTCTAACCTAAGGATCTTCCAAGCAGTATTAATAAATTCACCTACTCACTGAAAAGTGATAGAAAAAAATATCTATTATTGACCAAAACCTAGTTTCCATTTTTGAGGAAGAAAACAATTACTGCCTTGACAAAGTAAGACCTAATAACCACTTTATCAACCTGCAGAACATGAGGCTACTGAAAATAATTATGAACTCCATGTAACGTGAAGGAGCAATGCCCTTATCTTCTCCAAGAACCTTAAACAGGACAAGACAAATCCCGATGAATCGAAAGGAAGTCACCCATGAAAGACCAAGTGTAACTATTCTTTAGGCTTCCAGTGAAGATCATCCAGTAGATACTACATTTACTTTGGAGCAGCTATGATGAACTTAAATTCTGTTTCATGGTATCAGTGCTGCTTGCAAGTATTGAAAGGAAATGTCACTGATCCCAATCAAAGCAGCACAACCTGCAAGACTACAGCTATGAAAGTTTTTTTCTACCAAATCAGAAAGCAAGAACAAAACCAGAGGCTTTCCTTCATAAAACTCTTAAGGTTGAAGATTAAATAACCCCCAGGAGTTTTGGACCTGAGACAAAGCAGCAAAAAATGAACATTTTAAGAACTAACCCTTTAAGGCAATTAAATGCAATATTGTGATAGGCCACAACCAAAGAGTTAACAGTACCAGTCACAAAGATGCATCTTATCAATGAATCACATGAAGCCTTACAAACAAGTTTGTCCTGTTAGGTGGGTCTCTGGGAACTAATGAAAGGCATAGGTAGGGGTGGTTGTTTCGATATCAGCAGTTCAAATCTTTCCACCTGTTCCTTCTTCCTAAACACATGAAATTACTGATCTCTGAGAGAAAGCATGAACATCCTCCTTTCTTCATTCATACCATATCAGACCAAAGACTGATCCCGGTCAGCATCTTGCTTCCAGCAGTGGCAGCCATGAACAGATAAACAACAAAGAATAAGAACAGGACAACCGAACATAATACTCCCTCCTGCTACCATCCTCACTCCAGCTACCTTAAATTCAGATTACTTCCTGAGACAGATACGATATTGTGTATTTAATATTCCTCAGTAGACTCCTCTTCAAGGTAGCACACCAGTATCCCCTTGAGCCCATCCAGACTTTTAGCAAGAAGACTTTAGCTTGTGGGATCTATGGAGTTTCATAAGCCTGTGAACATGGCAACATTTAAGGTTTAACTCCTTGCATCAGCAATTTTGATGAGACGCACATACAGAGTGCTTTGATGAATCTTTCTCAAAGAAAACTCGGAGTCCGTTGTGGACAAAATAAAATTTCAGACTGTCAGCAAAGTCAGTTTTCAAAGTTCTTCAGGTTTTGTAAGATGCTGCACTACAATTCTCTAAAGTACCTTCTCTAGTTTAGGTGAGGCTGAATTTCAAATTTGCAATTATTCTGAGGTTTCTCTGAACAAACATTGTTATTCATAGTAAGCACACAAAGAATCTGAGAAGCAATGAACTTCCCAATCTTTTTTATTGATTTTTATGAGTGAGCATGTGTATAGTAAAGTAGTTGAATATATTAGCTAGCAGACAAAATGAAGCTAAAAAGTTCTGATTAACAGCTAGCCAACTGTCACACAAAACCAACTTTTCTAGTTTTAAGAATCAACCCTTTCATACTGTTAAATCCTTTCTACTTCATAGCTCCAAGAATGACAGAGAGTGGGTGGACTGTTTCTCAAAATGTAAGGAAAACGATGGCATTTTAAACCAAAGGTCTATTTGCTGTCTTAGCCAGTCGGAGAGACATAGAAAAAAGAAAAAAGAAAAAAAAAAAAAGATGCAATCATAGAATATCTCAAGTTGAAAGGGACCCATAAGCACCATCAAGTCCAATTCCCTCCTCCTCGCAGGATGACCTAAATTTAAACCATATGTATCATCCAGATGCTCCTTGAACTCTGACAGGCTTGGCACTGTGACCACTTTCTTGGGGACCTTGTTCCAGTGACTGACCATTCTCTCAGTGAAGAACCTTTTCCTTATGTCCAGTGTGAATTGTCCCTGATGCAGCTTCATTCCATTTCTTTGTGTTCTGTCACTGGTCACCACAGAGAGATCAGCATCTCCCCCTGCATTGCCTCCGTTAAGGAAGTCATAGTCTGCAATGAGGTCGCTCGTCAGTCTTCTCTCCAAGTTTAACAAACAAAGTGACTTCATCTGCTCCTCATAAGTCTTGCCCTCAAGGCCTTTCACCATCTGGTCACCTTTCTCTGGACACACTAATACTCTGATGCCTTCTTACGCTGAGGTACCCAAAACTGCACACAGTACTCAAGGTAGGGTCACACCAGTGCAGTGGAGAGTACAATAAACAGGGTACGTAGCGAATGCATCTTCCTTGCCTTCATGTACCTCCCAGTTCTTGGTAATCAACAGTTCATAATTCCGAGCCCTGACTGGTACCATTACATTCAATAGCTCCTCCTGGATCTGGTCTTTGTGAATTTGCCTGATGCATTTCAGAACTCATTGACTCACTTGTATTTTACAACATCCTGTAGCAGCAATGTCCACAATTTAGCTACATACAATTGAACAATACTGTCTTTGCTTCAGATTTTGCCTCTGAATTTCGTTTAGCGGCACCTAGATTGCACCTGTATTGCCACCTCAAACTGAGAATCAGTTATAATCCATATATATAAAGTCTAAACAAGCGCAACAGTGAGTTCAAACAAGGTTGGAGCCAGACTGACACACAGGCAGAGCAAGTGCACAAACCCTCTGCGTTAGACCATGCAAGACGTGGTCTTGTACTCTAACAATACCAATAAGACATGGTACTGCTAGAAGAAACAAAAATAGCCTTGAACTTCAGACATCTGCTTTCCACTGTAGGGCATGGGATTCCTATGCCCACTTTTATTTCCTGTCTCACCCCTCCTGCAACAACTTACTGATACTTAACTTATACTTAACTGATACTTAACTGATACTTACTGAACTTAGTGATACTGCATAGATGACAAATTAAGTTACCTCAGTTTGCTACTAAGCACTACTCTTACTCCAAATCCCCTGACTTGTCCACTCAATATGTTCATGAACACTGGACTTTGACAATATAAATTGCTACAGAATGGCAGCTGTCATGAAAAATTAAACCATATGAGTCAACACTGACACCTGGCTAGTGAAAGACTTCATGTTCACATTAGGTTCTCCAAATGCAGTGAAACAAAACCCCACCAAAACCCACAAAAAAGCAAGTACAACATGATGAAATGCCATGATACAGTGCACAAACAATGTAATTGTAGTATTTTCTTGTTCTGGAGGTTTGACTTGCAACCTTAACTTTTTTTAAAGCTATAATTTTCAAGAAGCATATTAAAATGCTCTGCAAAATGTCCAAGTTTTCATCAGCTTTGAGCAGGGGGGTGGCACTAGATGATCTTCTAAAGTTCCCTTCCCATCTCAGCAATTCTTCGAATCTCAGATACTGCTTTAACAGACCAAACCTGTTTGGATTAAATTTCTATTGCAGTTGTCAAAAAGAGTCAGTTTTAAGAGAAGTGCAAATAGAAGCAGAGATGGCACTAAAATTCCAAAGATTTTTTTTTTTTTCACAAGTCAGTAGGAAAGGAAATTAAAATGCAGAATACCAAAATACTACAAATTCAAGAAGAGAAGCTACAGAGAACAAGGGCAAATTTAGACATTAACTGTACAGTACATTCTAAACAATGTGGTTTATCTAGGCTGTTAGATTATCCAGATCTTAATTCTTAAATGGAGTAAGTTAAGACTTGTTTCTAGTAGATTTAAGAACATCTTACAAAAAAAAGAAAATATTCCCTGGGAAACAACCACGCTAATCTGCAAAGCATGGTCATTTCATTGCTTACTGATTTCTACAATTTTATTTGATTTTTCATCATCCCTGTAGAATAGGGGTGGAATAATTTTACAGTGTGTTTTAAATAATAACAAACAATGAAAACTTGAACTGCCTCCAGAAAAGGCAAAGCAAACGTATATTTGCCTTGAAATGGTGAAAGTACATATGACTATAATTACCTATGTACAAGGCATTAAAATTCATACAGGAAAAAGCAGCCACCAAAGTGGCAATCTGACCTATTTTGGGGTATTTATGCAGTAAAGAAAAAAGCCTAAGGAATAACAGTGCAGCAGTGGTTTCCAGTGGTTGCAGTAGTGTACAAATATAAACAAAGCCTGTGGAAAAAGGTAATTAATATATGTAAGAGTTCAACAAATGCAGCTGAAAAAAAATTATTTTCAAGAACACAGTATCTGCTTTCAGGTCTGAGGCAGCAAGTTCAAATTAAATACAGGCAACAAGATGCAAAGCAAAAAACAGGAAAGCAGAATGCTGTTGTAACATAGTCATCTAATGTTACATAAGCAAACTGTAGCCTCTGTGTCCTGCATGAGCTAATGACTTCATCCCTCCCTTACTGAAAGTCCACACGCTACTACACAGGTAAGAAATACCCTTCTCCCTCCAGTCATTTCTGTGATTAACCCAATTCAGTTCAGGACAGGGTTTCACAAAAGAAAGCCTTCTCCAGCAATAGCAGGAATACAAGTATATTCTTGTACCATTCCATTCTCATTTCTCCTTACCCTTTAGCCCTGCATGTCAACTCCTTGATCGTGAGGGCATACAACCACATGGATTATGCTGTGAACCACACCACCACATCAGAGAAAAAATTCAGCTTTTAAGAAGGCCAGCCAGAACAAAACAAACAAACAAAAAAATAATCAAGGGACAATTTAAAACAGAACATTCAGATGCAAGTTATGTTAGTGTCATACAGCCTTCTATTAATTTTATGCATATTGCAGATGAAGCCTGGTTTGTACAGTCTGAAAGAAAGCAGCATATGTGGCCTGGCAACCTAGGGAACTTCTTGTCCTTGGCTGAGCCTGTAAATCATTGAAAAGGTCTACATGGTTTGTTTTCCAGAAGATAGGTAGATACTGTAAACAGTCAAAAGCACCCTTCTATGATACATGTTCTTTATTTGGAGGACAGAAGGAATTTGTCCTCATTATCTTTAGGCCAAGGCAAACCACAGTAGCAAAATCTCAGTGCTATCCAAAACTCAAAGTGTCAATTCAATCACCTCCGGTATGAAGTCACCTGTTAAAAATGCTTCTAAAATAAGATTATTGCTGTCACTTTCCATCTCACAAATATACTAGACATTACCAAAGAGATCAGACACAACTCTGTCTGTTAGCAGTGACATTCCCTTACCAGAAGCATCAGATAGTTACTGTGGCCCAGGTGCATCTCAGAAGGTTTCTTACAGATAAGAGAGCATTTCAGTCATTCAAGTCGAGGGCTTGAGAAAAGAGCACAATTCTGAACTTTATATTATTGCTGAGATACCAGATTGTCTCAGGTACACAGAAGTCTTCAAATCCTGTCAACAAACATTTCTTAAATCTAAGAAAGACTTTTATCCCTGGTTTAATCCCATGTAAAAACTTTGCTAGTCACTGCCACATAGAGAAGAGCGTAAAATCCTATGATGGTGCCCAGTTTTAGCAGTCCATACCCTTTGGGTACTGAAGCTGAGGAGCCAAAGAAGCGGGCATTGTAACAGCAGCTTATATATCTCAAATTCTTACTGACAGGCCCAACTACTCTTCCAGATATAAGAGTTGGCAGCATATCTAGAAGCTGTATTCATCCTGACTGGTTTTCAGTGAGATGTCCAAAACAAAGACTACCAGCTGAGTAGGCCTTTAAAATTACCTGGTGAAGGTAACATACCATTTGGCACAACAGCCTTGTCTAGCTTTGATTTTTTGAAAGTGTGTATATAACTACGTACCTTAGCATGTATATACTAAGATCTACTGGTCTTTCTCCAACTCAGGATGTGCAGTCAGATCTCTGGAGGACTAGAAATACACTCATTTGAGAGGCAGCTCTCAAGTTTTCAACAATTAGCAGAAAGCATGGAACACCTCTGTAGCTGGGATGATACTAATACATCCAAGTTGAGAGGAAGAGAGATAAAATACTCTTTTGTTTTCTATCAAAAGATCTGCTGATCAAAGGGGTCTATAATTCAGGCTGAGAGCATGAAGAGGTGAAAATACAGGCTTGTTTAGTTTGCTGGAGAAGTCTTCCATATTGCACTCCAACGATAATACATCCAAAACAGGTTCAGCAAGGCTTGACACAGTATGTGCATTCAGTGCTTAATTTGCTGATGCTTTCTTCATAGCAGTGCAAAGGACAGTACCTTGCTGGGTGCTTGTGTCACTAACCCAGCCACTACAGAAACTTTTCCAAAGAAATTATAAAGAAAAAATGATTCTCTACAGAAGGAGCACAGAGAAAACACTACTGGAGATCAGCATCTTTTAATTTAGCAGCCACTGTTTACATAAAAAGATGACATGGTGACAGTAAAAGATAATCAAAATATGTAAGTTTTTCTAGCCTAAGTGAATTGTATACACATGAAACAACAGCGTAAGATTTGAAAAAGCAATATGCAAGAAAGTGAAACATATGGTCTAATGCTCCAAGAACAAATGGCTGGTCAGTTATTGCCAGTGTGTAATCAGCAGTGTATAGAATTAGCAAAATGCTTTGCATACCTGTAGTGTCTCCTGATTCTTACAGAAATGATTTGTCTTTCTGAAATTTTTGGTCAAATCAAACGCTTATCATCTTTCAAATATACACTGATCACTGTCTGTAAAAAAGACTATGCTAAGTGCAGTCACTGCTTAATGAAATGGACTGACAATAATTTGTGATATATTTAGAACAAGTCCAAGATGCATTTTCTCATGGTAAATGAGATCTCCCTGCCACAAAGAAAACCCCAAAAAATGCTTAGATACCAGAAAGGTATTTTAATTTCTCATATTCAGTAGTGTGTGTGTGTATACATCTATATATGGTTTGGTTTTCCACTACAATTATGTAAAGTACTTCAAACTCATGTTTCCCATATTAATTGCAAACCCTATTAAATAAAAATACTAGACAATAATTTTAATCTGGAGTTCACAGTTTCTTAAACCTAGAGCCTAGTTTATTCTGAAAGCACGTTCATGAGATTTGAATCACTTGTTTCAACTCATCCGGTGAGCCTATAAACTAGCTACATAGTGAAGGGGAATAAAAAGTTAAGTATAGAGGTATATGAATCATGCCTATTTATTAGTCATCCTAATTAATACCTGCAAATTATTCTGCAATAAAGTTATTTTAACAAATTGGAGAACACAGACATATGTCAGTTACTGGGACAATTGCACAGTTTACTGTCAAGCAATTCTAGTCATTATTTAAATTGGTGATTAGAGATCACATCAGCTGAGATATTTTAGAATTCCTTGAACTTCCAGTATGGAAATTTACCATGTATAATTACATTACTGAGAAATAGCCATACAGTAAATGAATATGCAGATCTCTTTATTCAGCAACCATAATGCATCTATATTTAATAGTTCATCTGTTTACACTGTTCATGTTGTTTGCAGAAGGCCATTAGCCTTAATTTTTAACTTGTTTTCTAGTAAAAAAAGTCAAATCTGTAAGAAAGGAAATTGAACTTTAAAAAAAATAGCAGTATTAAAATCGCTTTTTAGAGTGCTTAGCACAAAGAGATTATAGCCTATGACCACGTCTCCCAGCAATGCTTCTTAAACACTGTCAATTTGATTTCTCAAATAAAGTCAACAATAAGAAAATCCTTTTAAAATAAGATTTCTCACGTAAGTCTCCTGTAAAAATGTTTCTGTAAAGTCTTGTGCTTTTTTTTTTTTGTTGGTACAAGTTATAGACAAAGCACAGATAGTAGTTTTAAGCTTATTAGCAAAATCACCTAAGTCACACGATGACCATTTCTTGCTGTACTTAAACTGCACAAATGTTGAGCAGAGGCATACCTCTTTTCAGAAACTTTTGCCATCATTTTTAATACAAGCCTAGTTGCTCAAACTTCTAATGTATTTTCCAATAGGCCTTCAGTAATGCACACATATTAATGATAGCAATAATCTAACATATCTTAGGCTAGGAAACCCCACAGACAAAGCTATTTTAAAAACTAAAGCCCTTCCTTCTGTTTAAGAAGAAACAGAAGTCCACCAGGGGAGTATTTCTTTCTTCAAATAACCAGAGAAAATGCTTTGTTTTTCATCTTGCAAAAGGAAGCTGAAATATATAGCATAACTCAGAAAAAACACTGCATAGTTCAGGAAGAAGTATTTACTGTACTATATTAATCATTGAAAGAGTTTCTGTAGCAACTACAAAACAAACTATAAGATATTGAACTTCAGAAAATATAAAACATGGTCAAAGAAATAGTAAAGCTAGGAAGGAAGACATAAAATTTTGATGGAGTAAATGAAAACTAATTCAAATCTAAGGAACGGTTGTAACAGGACAAGAATTTAAACTTAGGTACTTCAAATTTTCCCAGACATTCATGGCTTGCAGTGCCCATAGCAGGTATGTGAGTAAGCACACAGCGCTGCTCTCAAGGAGATAAATACAAAGATAAGATACAGAGGGTAACAATATCCCATCCAGAGCAAACCACACAATTCTCCTTGGGCACAGAAGCAATAGCTCCCATGTTAAAATATTCAGATCCTTCAGTTACTTATGTAGAATCATTCCCAAGATGAAAGAGAATTTCACACCACCTCAAAGGAAGAAAGTTATTTAGCTATGGAAAACTTGGGTATAGCATACATTAGAAACTTTTGCAGCTGGGACACTTTATTCCTGTACTAAGTTTTGTAGAAGACAGAGAATCCAATGACAACACAGAGTCTTCATAGCTCAGACTTCCTTAAGCAAAACAAAACAAAACTCCGGTTTTAAACCTTGAACAAAGCCACACTAAAAGGCAATAAAATTACTCCAACTAATACAGTGAAGAAAAAGCCAGTGTTCCAGTAATTCAGAATTAATTCTGTCCTCTTGATATTCTCAACCAACAGGTGTTTTAAGAGCATTTTCTGCAGAAAAGCAGTATCTATCCAGACCAATAGCTTTTGACTGACTGTCAAAAAAACCCACAAAACAAAGCAACTTTCATTAGAAAACATTAAGAATCAGTTCTCAGGTACAGGTAAAAAGTTTACCAACTTTTCAAGGAAAGCTTTAAAACATGCTGATAATAGAACTAGAAGTATTAAAATGCTATCTATTTTTCCACTAATTCGTCCGTGAATGGACACTGGCTCACAGGATTAAAACAGTTTTCAGTTTTAACTAGAGGATTTGAATTTTCATCTGTGGGACTTATAAAACACTGTTTCAGTAGAGCACTCTATGATTAGATGGATGAAGGTCAAACATAAATAAATTTCCCAGTCTCCAATTCAGACTTTTGAGAAAAACATACAGACTAAAATAAGTATATGCAATTCCCAGCAGCCAACATAATTATTTCTGAAAGTACTCCATCATTTTCCTAAATTTGATTTCCACTAAATCAGAGCCAAACTGACCAAACAGTCCAACTGAACGCTGTTTTAATTAACCTATGAAAAAGGTCTGGACTTACAATATCCACAATGTCCAGAAATTAAATCAGTAACAGTCTGTGCCTAACATCTCAAACTGCAGCACTCATTTGATGAAGCACTAAGCAGTAGCATGAAGAGAATGGAAAGAATCCTCCCTACAACATTAGTCCCTTAGCCATTATTTTGACATTGAAGGAATACAGTAATTGGCACATTTCTGTCACTACGTATAAACATCAGAAGATTTGCAAAATAACCAGTCTACTGAATCCGTGTCCACTATTCCCTTGATAAACAGAAAAAGCTGGGCTCTTCAGGATTGTTTCTGTCAGAAACACAAGACTGATACTGTCTCCTTTTCATGAAAGGAGAAGACAATCACCTGTCTACACCTTGAAGAAAAAGTAGATCCTCATCAATTCGTGAAAGAAGTGGTATTTGTAAATAAAGGCAGGTTAAAAACTGTATAAAAATATTTAAGTGATTACCTCTCCTATAAAGACAACCATAACACAATCCAGTTTTTCTTCAGGAGACAGCTTATCAATAAGGGAGTGGAGAGTTTCTGTAAGGTAAGACTTGACTTTCCTTTTCACTGTAGGAATTCCCATTACAATGGAAACTGAAATCAAACAAACCAGAAATGTACTTTTAGTGATTTCATACACAAGATAAAAACCAATAATCTTACCTCACAATAAAGCATTGCTTAAGAAATGCAAAGGGTTGAATGATAGAGAAAACAGCACTTAAAAATAGTTTAAAAATACACTGCCCATCATCAGGAGCATGATCAACAGGATCACCACCAACACTGAGCAAACACAGCAAACAAACAAACAAATTAATCCTAGACATACCAGATTATTGCATAGTCGTGGTGGGTTTACCCTGGCTGGATGCCAGGTGCCCACCAAAGCTGCTCTATCGCTCCCCTCCTCAGCTGGGCAGGGGG
>JAVJGJ010000014.1:69519403-69531422 GCA_035590215.1 Microhierax caerulescens | reverse complement strand
TAGAGGACCAAGTACAAAAATACACCCGCAAACACGATCACAAGCAGTTTTTCCTACGCCCTGAAGCAGGCCTAAATCAGTAGTATCATGGACAGATAATAGATACAATTTATGTATAAATGTCTGCTTAAATTTTATTTAAAACAGCTCTCTCACCTGGCACTCTGGTAATTTTGTGCGCTTAGTGAGAGCCAAGATTGTGGGGCAAGGAGGGAACACCCAGACCTGAACACAGATACCGCATCTACATGCTTCACAGATTTATTTTCCTACAGCTCTTTCCACCCCCTCTCACCTACAGGAACTTCTATCCCAGTGGTCCCAGCTCTTCCCCTAGACCCCTGTCCACACCCCAGGACCCTCTGGTCTTCTGCCAGTATAACCCTAACCAGCAGAACCAGCATTCAGCCTCTGGCCCAGAGCTCCTCACGTTGTCCCTGGCATACATCTTCCCATGCACATACTTATTCCATGCATTAACAGCATCTGCCTTCAACTACTAGCAAAAGACAGCAGTGGTGCAGCAGACAGAGCACTGCACCCTTGGTGGGGGCAGCGGGAAGGTGAGCAGTGGTGCCCAGCTAGCAAACCCCAACACTGCCGCTGAGCTCCAGCACGTCCCTCCACGGAGCCAAGCAGAGGCTCCGTCCTGGTCCTAACAGCCTGTCTCCTCCAAACTTACAGGAATACAGTGCTACTGACGACACCACATTTGAACCCCATGAGGAGGACAGACTGAAAAAGTATTACAAAGGAGTGACAGAGGGGGAAAAGAGGATACAGCAGCACATCTTAAGGCAAAAGAAGCTGCAGTGACATTTCAACTTTTGAAAACAGTTAACCACAGCCATTCTTCATTCATTATCTGAGTCATTAGTTTATCATTAAAACTGTACTGGAGAACAACTTACAAGTCATCAGTACTGAATATACAAACATATTTTGAATGTCCTAGAATCAATTTTTTTCCTGCATGAAAACAAATTCTCAACTTCGCCCAAATCAAGTATTTGATCATTGCTATCTACACATAGCTAAAATACCACAAAACCCAGTGAAACTAATTTCTAGATCCCCAAAATATGAGAGAAAGTCCTCCATTCAGTTACAGCTCATTCCAAGTTAAAAACTTCAAAGTAAGTTAAATACAGTTAGGTTTAAAGCAACATATTACAAAGCATTAGTCTCTTTTTCAGTGTCTCCATATAATGTAAGATTGCACCTTAAATCTATACAACTGCCCTCTCAATAAAGCAGTGTGGAGGAGGAGAACAAGGGAAAATGAGCCCTAACTTAAAAGGTCATCTATACCTATGAATGCGTGTATCCCATTGACATCAGAAAACAGTTATTCTACCATCAAGTCTCCACACATGGGAGTTTTGGAAAGGTGTTCCCTGTACCCATCTAGAGCCTCACTACTCGACAGATGTACTTGTGCAAAGCAAAACTGTTTAACCCTGATGCTTCCACGCAAACAAACTTTACAACACGTGCACCTCTATACATCCTCTAGAATGTGACTCACGGCACATACACCAACCGACTGGGCAGTAACTGAGTAGTTGGTCTCTCTCAGACATCCCAGAAGTACATGGACTATTGTGCAATTGCTTAGCAACTACTTACCACAAATCTGCACTTACATAAAACTTCCCAAAGGTGTCACTTACTTAACCTCTTGGGATTTCTGGTCACGCAGTAACCTGGTCAGTAACAGGATGCCTGTGCAGCTACATCCACCCATCCAGGGCTAACAGGCTCTGCATCTGCAGGATTTCTGCCCACACAAGATTTCCATGAAGAGTCATCGTGTCCAGGAAAACCTACATGTATGTATCTTAAACCTTCTCCCAGAATCATCACATTATACGCTCATACACCGTCAAACATTCACAGCTCAGATTTTGAGTTAAAATGCTGTATGTTCTCAGACAGATTAACTCAGCTATAGTTCAATGTGGCAATGAAACAAAGCACACAGGAAGGTAGAACTATGACACAGAATGAAAAGCAACCATCCAGTTCTGACAACCTGAAAGCTTCCAAATAGTTTAACATGACTTCCTTCTGCTACAGAATTGTCAGTAACTCTGAGTTTCTGTACACGTAAACCAAGACACTCTTAATTTAAACCATTCCTTTCCCTCCTCTCAGAAACCAACAAAACATACACACACAAACCAGGAACTACAGCAAGAAAAGCTAGCTTCCTAAATTAAAATTACATTAGTAATGGTAGATCCACAGCCAAATATTTAGTGGTTTAATACATTAGAAGAAAATTAATCTATCAAAAGATAACTGGTCAGAAGAGTGCTACCACCTCACAATTGACAACACTATTCTAAAAGTTAAAACTTTTAGAAATTCTTCTTAGCCTGGGCACAAAATTCCAGCCATTGCAGAAGTTTGATTATTTTTTCCACATAGGCTAGTGGTTGAGGTTGCTGATGCTCCTTGTTTCTTTGTGCCTTGACAACTGTGTTGAACAAGCTCTGTTTATGAGAACATATTCTTTCTAACTTGTCTTCCTTGCAAACAACTCAAGATCAAAGCTTCACTGTGCTCCCACATTGCTGCAAATTAACAACCACCTTGTAAGTCAAATGTGATCCCATCACATTTGTTTTATTCAAATCTCTCTCCAACAGTACCTCCACAGTTTGTCTCTAGGGGCTGTGCAACTATGTACAAGGGCTGTTTATTTGCACAACTACTTTACTTGTAATTTGTAATGGAAAAAAGATTTAGTTCAGCCCATCTATGAACTGTCTGAGGAAACTTAAATGTTCATGGCCTTGATAAATAAGACCATGATGTATCTGTGGGCTGCAACAGCAGCATTTATACTTGATAAGCATAGGAAACTTTTATATTCTTTTTGAGCATAAAACAAATAAATTATATATGGCCACAAGCAAAAATAGGATTTCTGTTGTTTACTGTTAGATAGATGGGTGGCACATCTGTGGGAAGCATCCACAAGAACAGACAGAAAGCTCTGTGTAAACCAAGGAGGTAACTGGAAAAGCAGCTGGAAGCACAACTCTAAAATACTTTAGAGTAATAGCTTTGTAGGCAGAGACTAGCTGGAATAAAGCCTTGCACTGCGAGCAAGGAAACCACTTTGTTTTGTTTTCCTGAACATGGCAGAAAGTGAATACATAGTGCATTATCAACAGAACTAAATTACAGACTTACCAATGTCTCATCTTAAAAAGCAGCAACTTATAGGATTCTAATCCTAAAGGTTGTATCAGTAATGGAAAAAGCTTTTTTGTTACCCAGGCAAGTAAAGTCATGATTACACAGCAGGAATTCAGCTATAGAGTAAGGTACCACTCTAAACTGGGGTGGGGGTGGGGTGGGTGTTAAAAAAACCCCACAAAACAAAAATCACACTTGAAAAATAAAGCAAGTGCTTTTTGAGATTCTTCTAACACAGTATTTTTATGCTTCCCAGCAATAGAAAGAGCTGTGGACATTACCAATATTAACAATAAATGGTTAAGTGAAACCACTAAAATACAAGCAAATATTTAATGTATTTTAAGGATCAAATTTTATGATAATAAAGGGAAACTTTCACATATTTCATGCAAACATCAATATTATTTAGTAATGAAAAGCACTGGCACGTCACTGTTGACACAAGAAGAGATAAACTTGGCAAAGGTCAAGAAGGGACCTCTAGGGGTCATGTAGTCCAACCCCCCACTCAAAACTAATTTCAGCAAGATAACTAGTTCAAAGTTAAATCATTCCTGCCAGCTGTAGATCTTCCCTATCTAAGACTTATTTTTGGAGTGTCATATTGACTTTAAAAAACACTGTAACTCACTCTTTCTGTGCTAGCCCAAATCTCTATTGGTACCAAACATGGTATTGGTGTCTTCTACTTGTCATCATCCCTCCCAATGATCTACTTTAGTAATTAACTATAATTGCCATTACAAAAATTTTTTCCACTACCTTACCTTGTTCTCCCTTTCAATTTCAGTCCCTTATATCCTGCTATTCACTATGGCCACAAACAATTTTATGCTCCCCCCTCCCAAGAACTTTAAAAATATTTGAAAAATATCTTCCTGTCTTCTCTCACACCTTTCCTTTAAGCTAAAGAATGTCAGGACACTGATTCTTCCCTTACAGTGTAGATTTCCTAGATCTTTGATCACTTATTGCTCCTTTGAACCCCATCTAATGGATCTATTTTCTTTGCAAAACACCATCCAGAAGCAGACCAGTATCAAGCAGAGCAGAAAGATTTCCTGTGTCTTGCTGCTGTAGTAGACTTCATACTTCTTTACTTCCTTAACACCTCTTTTCTGTTTAGCTTTCGTTTTCATCAATAATGTGACAACTCCCACGTAGCCTGTAATTTACAGTAAACTGCCATTCCTAACTAGAACCCTAACACCAAATTTCTTCCCCATTCTTTATGTATACATCTGATTTTCTTCTGGTTTACTGCACCTCATGTTTTGTTTGGGGCACTTTCACTTAACCTTCAACCCTCTACTCCTCCCTTCCCAACTCGGCCTCCAATTTGCATAAGTTATTTTAAAGTTCAATCTGCCTATCTTTGCTCCTCCCAGCTTGGTGATGCTTGAGATTTTTAAGAAATCTCTCCCTCTCATCACAGAGATTCACTACAGAAAATATCAACCACCAGCAAACTCAGTCACTGATCTATTGTTAAACTACTCTAGGAATACAGTTACTAGGAAGAAGAGAAATACACATTGACTTACAATCCATTGCAAAGGTTTCTTAGTAGATACATAGATTACAGTGGGGTATAAGCAGCTGCATCAGATGGAACTCTCTCTCCTGTGTTGGCTAAACTACTCACATGACAGTCCCTGCAGGAGAACGGCAACCAGCATTTTGGAGGAGTCATGCAAGCATAGAAGACTTGGGCTGAAATAGCATCAAGAGAAGCCACACTGAGCAAAAGCATTGCCTTTCCACAACTCTGACAAATGGACCACAACCAAAAGCAGTATCTCAAGATGTTGGCTGAGCCTTGGTCACATTAAACTTTCTGGTAGAAACCAAGTTTTAGAATCTCACAAACTGTCAAGCTAACCTAGCTAGCAGGTCACAAAAATAGCAAAGGGACAACGTAGTGTTGCAAAAGCTTGCTCCTTTAGTTGCTATCTTTTCCACTGCAGCTCACCAAAATCAGCAGTGCCAGAGAAGTTCTGCTGCAACAGGCACAAGACAGACACAAAGATACTGCATATCTAAGCACTGCCCACATGACCAGCTGGGACGTATCTCTCTTCTGCTCAATTCACCTGGGAAGGGCAACATATTCACTATCCGCACAAGACTCTCAGTAACCATTCCAAACCAACATTCCTGGCTGGTTTTAATGAAATTCAACTCCTATTTTTAATATCAATAAGCTATACGCTAATTTGTCAGTTTTGGAAACCAAACTTGAAAGTCTATTTTAAATAAAGACCAGAGTAACGTTCATGTGCTGGTGTTAAAAAAATGTCCTATTTCCTTTAATTTCAACTCCTGAAACGTTTGCAACAGAATTTCCAAAGGAAACCAACACTTCCTCACCTATTTAACAGAAAAGACAAGACAAGCTCTTTTCCAAACTGGAATAAATTGTTACATGCACTTTCTAATTTAGCATCCTATCTCATCCCTTCCTGCCCCTGCCTCCACTCTTCACAGTTCGTAGTCCACTTAACTTTTTGGTTGGTTCATCTCAATTCACACCAGTGGGAAATCAGCACATAACTCCGAAAACCAGAACAGCAGCCAGAAAACTGTAATCGGCATTTACATGAATAACAGCTTCTCTTTGGATCAAAGCGCAACTAAGGTGGGTTATGGCTGCAAAATACTATACATGTATCTCTCGAATCTCTGATCGATTTTTAAAGAGAATATTTCCATAACCACTGCCAGGGGTGGGTGGGGTGGGGGGGTGGAGGTGGGGGCGGAGGGACATACATAAATCTATCAATCTCCTGTCCTTGCCCTGTTTTCTCCATAGTTCTGTAGGATTATTCTTCCTCCAGGAACTAATAACCCTGATTCTCACCCTAAAATTTTCCACCATTGGCCAAGACTTTTTTAGTTTCCTATTTTTTTTTAGGTTTTCCTAAGCTTGTCGTTAAATTTAAATACTTTTCAGCACTGACAATTATTGTGGCAACTCTAATTTGATAAAAATAGACAGAGGAGAAAGAAAACAATTTTATTATACAGCCCAGGCCATTTTCTCTCTAAATGAAAGAAAGCATCATGCTTAAACCAAAACTATCTCCAGCCATCATTACTTCAGTGTGAGTCAATATTCAGCAAATTAAGAAGGCTCATTAGATATCTCAAAAGTAAAAGTCCTCTTAGACAACTTCCCATGTGAATTTAAATCTATGTACCAAAATAAGCCATCCTCATGCAGCGAGGAGACCCTACAGTAACAACACCACCCTTGGATAAACTGAGAAACAGAAGCTTTTCCAACCAATTCTTCATCGTTGAAGAAGAGTATGTTTTACATGGGAAAAAGACAACATACACTACTAGTGTCAGATTGCTCTGAAAATTACAATTTAGGCAATCCTGAAAGGTATTTAGACAATCCTGAAGGGCTAGCTTGCATCAGATTTTCTCAATACATATTCCATACATGTCCTCACCACTTCAAGTAGCCAAATGCCTTCTAAAAGAGATACAAGCCATTGCCAACTACTGTCTTCCACCAAGAACAAAGAACACATGCTTTAAAGAAAAAAGTTGGTTTTGTTTTTTTTTTTTTTTTTAAATCAAAGATGGCAGGATCAGAGTAGGACTTCAGCATAGGAAGCAAAGTGATGAGGTTGATGAATGCTTTGTTGAAGAATTCCATCTTTCCGCACCTGCCCTAGTTCAGCAATCTACTATCTTCCTTCCCAACTTCCATGCTGGTGACAGGCATCAGGAAGTTTGTTGACCCAAGAAAAGGAGGTTCCTGAGCATTAAGGAGCATAACGTTCTTCCTGGAACATTACATACTCTGACCATTTGTTATATTAAAGATCAAAGCATCAAGACTATGCTCTCTACATAGTGTACAATAGCTTTGACATAATTTTTGTGACAGGTGTAAATGGTACACAGTACTGTTGTGTACTGGTTAGATCTTAAGAACAGTACCTTTAGGATAAAAACACCAATACATTTCTGCAGCTCACAAATGAGGTGGTGAAGACCTGTGACCCTGAGCAGGTCAGTAGTACCAGAAAGCGTAATTCAGTCAGAAGAGATGGTGTTAAGCATAAAGTTATCGCTTGCAAAACAGCTCTGTCTTAGGAGGATTCAAGGACATCTTACACTGAACTGACTAACTGCGAATGTGAAGTGACTGCAGATCCTTTAAAAGCAGTCCTTCTATGCACTAAAGCAATCAGCATTTTGGTAAGATTTGATTTCCAACAACTACTTCTTTTGTACTAACCATAGCACATTTTTAACTCCTAAAAAGTAGTCTTACAACTCTTTACCGCTCCTGTGGGATTCATGGACCTTCCCAGGTGTATTCAGGGCTTGCACTGCTTCCTTACAACTCCAGTGCTTTTAAACATTGCGTGGGGTCCAGAAAGTGACAAAGATCCTCGCCTAATTGTTAATACTCTTTCCAACAACGAAAGGTATTTCAGTCAACCTTCTTCAAACACAGTCAACTTAAAAAGCAAAACCACAAAATTGGCTATTTCATCCAAACAGCAGCATCTGTGCTGTGAAAGGTTATTTACACAATCAGATCACTAGGCAAGCTAAACCCATACTGTTTCCAACGTTGGAACTTCAGAGTATTTCCTTCAGCTCCTGACAACTTCTCGGCATACCCTTAAAGTTTGTAAAGCACTGTTCTACAGAGACAAATTGTTGTACTTTAAACTGGTACTGAAGTCTGTACCACTTTGAAGTGTCTAAATGCTATCCTGCATAGACTGTGACTAGGTATATTTACTAAAGGAAGACATGATCTATAAAAATAGCACATAATCCCAGTCTTACTGCTATTCCACAAATTATTCTGCATTTTAAGTGGCAATTATCCAAGATTTTACTTTTTCAAAATTAATCACTTGAAGACAGGGTTAGGTTTGTTAGAAACAAGGCACTGTGCTTCTGCTTTTAAAAAGCAAAAATTGTTTTAGTTCTCACTGAGAAGCTACAATTTGAAGGTTTACTTTTTCTTTTTAAAAATGTACATAGTATTTTCTTTTCAAGTGCAGATTTACATTGCTGTCCAAAGACTAACAAATACCTACAGGAATCTAGTGCATGCCATATAAATGTAATGAACAAAAAAAGATGATCAGAGTATGTGACACCCCATAGCCTTTCAGTGAATGAGAACAGCAAGCACTGTATTTGCTTCTAATTGAGCTACTCACAAATTTGTAATGAAAATGTTATACATTAATTAAGATACAATTCTGTAAGGCTTACTAAATAAACATAAAATTGTATCAAGCTGGAAAAAAAAAATCGTAACAAATATATATCATCAGTTTCTGAACATTTTCCATTGGTGCAGAAATGTCTCTGAAAACATGGTACTAAATTAACTCAAATCTGGTTTTGTCTTGGACTACTTGTGCAAATTGATAAAATGCTAAACATAATTTAAAAAGGAAAATAAAATCTAAAAAACAGTATTCTGTGTATAAATTTGTCTTGAAGCAACACTTAAGAGCAAGTTATCTAGACTACAGTTTCATAACTGTGATTTATAATTAATTAGAACATTACTGATGTCTTGTTACGCTGACTTCTATTTAACAAATTACTATCTTAATGCTCAGTAGCAAGATCTGGAAGAAGATAAATGTAGAACTTTGATACCAACATTAGGAAAGTATTGATTCTAAGCACTCAGATGGGAAAAAATAGTATAAAATAACAGAGCAGTCTGATGAACACAAGCTTAAATTGTCACCAAGTGCCATATATACTAGTACTCTCCAAACAGCAGGTTTTTGGTAATTTCTTTTAATGGAGACTTTTCCTTGTGTTACACTTTTACAACAAGAACAAGATTTGTAAATCATAGGTCAAGCAAGAAAGAAAAAAAAAAACCAACAAGGATTTCACAGTATATATCTTTACTGAAGTGAAAGCTGAATTCTTATGAGGTCTTCAGCAATAAACAAATCAGTAACATAAAATGTGGCTAGAGAATGTGGTATTAGTCAAAACTAAGAGAATACTACTTACAGCACTATTCAGATACCCTTTTCTTATCAGTCTTTGGCATGTCACCACTATTGTTGTCCAATTAAAAGATTGATATATTAGCACAACCTTGAGAACCTGAGATTTTTCCTACTGCTTACATTCAGAAGGCTAGCCTACCCACCAACTGCTGCAGCAGAGATCACACCTACAAGTAACAAACTGGCAAAAAAACCCCAACAAACAAACAAATTCACTATGCCACAGAACTCATCTGCTTCTTTTATACTTAGGAAAGGGTTTACAAGTTGGCCATGCTACAACAGACAGTATTCCTGGAAAACCTCAGCTTCCTCTTGCTGGACCTGAGGCACAACTGACAGTAAGTCTCAGCAGAACAAACCGTGTATTCTTAAGACAGAATAAGTTTTTTTAAATTACTTGATCTTTGAAGGACATGGACTATTTTTCAAGATATTAGATGTTTATAAAGAAAAAAACAATCCCAAAAACCTTTATTCTTCTAGAAACCATTGCTGAACAAGTTTATTCACTGCACTAAAGGACAAAACTGAAACATGTTACTCGCAGTAAAAAGTCTTGACCCTCAGAAAAAAACTGTACATAGATCAAGGTTCAGAGAGTGCAATAAGATCAAAGGTATATAAAAAGATAAAAGTCTATTATGCACAACAATTACTTGATTATTTCATGAGATCGCTCATGTTATTATAATAGATGCATTTCCCATTACCTGGTCAATTTGCTCGTATTATTTTATTTCTTACATCATATTCTGAAATATTTTGCATTTCATTCAAAGACAGCAAGAAAAGTCTTTCAACAATGTTGATTGGCAGTTTGCCACTACCATCACTGAATCATCAGGGAAGACAGAAAACAGCACCAAAAATAACATTCTCCAGCCGGGTCCATTGGCCATATGTTACGTGGTGGGGGAGGGCAGGGGGGAGGAACCAGAGAACATATGTTTTTCCAATAACCATAAACCAGGAAAAAAAACCCACAACTATTCAGTCCCTTTCTCCAACAGCAGCACTTGTTTTTCTTCAGGTACATTTTTTTTTTAAATCAGGATCACTCCAAGTTAATTTTACTGAATCTTCTAGCAGGTGTTTATTCCTCACCAAGGCAATACTTTCTGGAGCAGAGCTACTCAACAAACAATTTACAGATTGCTAACATGCAGCAACAGCGCATAGCCACACAGCTATGTGAAGGTCAATTTAGTTTTGGAGCCTTTTACTTACCTTTCCCATTTTGCCATGCAGTATACCAGGACAAACTGAGGAAAGTAGTGATGAAAACTAACACGGTGGCCACAGTTCCATTTCGGAGCCTCATCTCATTTCAGCATCACACTTGTTTATGTTCTATCAGCGATGAGGACCTATCTGTTGGGCTTGCCGCAATGAAGTCAGCTGAAGTCCACCACCAGCAGCTGTCCAATAGTGACACAAAATATAGCTCTCACATATCAAAGGTGTCATAAATCAATCCATTCCAAACTGTTGTAAGCTTTCTTATAGTTCTCGTAAATTAAGCTTCTCTTTATTCTTCTAATCCTGTTTAAAGGAAACAAAAATTTAACAGATTATGCCAAAAATATTTACAAGAGTCCCCCATGTACCAAAATACAGTGAAGAAATACTACTACACGCTCGTTACTGGGGCTTACATGCACCTCCCTCGCACTGCCTCAGCTCAGAGAACAGAACTTGTTAGATTAATTTGTCCTTTTTCCGTTAGAACTGCTAGTATCTGGAGAAGCTCTATTTCACATTAATTAGGTTGTTAAAAGACAAACATACACATCACAATTTTATCAAACTAAAGGCAAGATCACGTGTCACCTGGCAGCTGATGAACTGATACAAGAGTTGTTTTCAGGAAGCCAGCAGCTCAAGACCCTGCTCTTCAGTGCTCACTTCAACAAAACCCTCTGTAATCAGTGATGCCTAATGTAACTGCAGCAGCAGAACCACCCCCCGCAAATTGAGAGACTGGAGCTTTAAAGAGCATTTACAAACCTACGTCACTCATCTTTCTCTGTCAGTTCAGTGCAAGACTATTTGATCCATCCACAATTTTTTTTTCTAGCTTAGCTGCAGCTAAAGCACAGACTACAGTCACACACGCAGAGACTGCTCAACCTGTATCAACCGGCAACAACCCAAAAGCCCCACAAAATGCCATGATATGACTGTATCACTCCTCTTTCTCCACCACACAGTCACAAAGGCAAAACACAGAAATTACCTACAGTTCAGTTTTATCCCAGAGGAAGGTTCCATATCCTGGGATTAGAAAATCCTCAACTGGCCAAACACAGCCAGCATCTAACCACACTGTCCTAACTGAGCACGACAAAGAGAATAGAGAAATTAATTAACCGACTTTCAAAGATGATGAGGAAGAAAGATTTGTTTTTAAAGAACCAAATCATCCTTTACAGTAGTTCAAACATTAATATTAAACATTCTTTTAAGGTACTGCCAGTTATTCCCCACTATAAACTACATCTGATACAAGTGTGATACCCAGCAATAAATAACTTGCTCTGACTTTTCCTTGGAAGCAATCTCTATCACTCTCTTGCCTGGGTGCATTTAGAACAACAGGAAAAAAATACTTTATATTATTATTACAGAACCAAGAGTTTCCAGTCAATTCTGAACTACACTTCCCAAGCTTGTATTGCAGCACACACTACCTTTACCAAAGAGTTTGCAAAACAGGACATAACCTAACAGGCATGGTTAACAAATGCATGGAAGAGAACAACAGGAACTGCATGCTC
>JAVJGJ010000014.1:69470431-69516216 GCA_035590215.1 Microhierax caerulescens | reverse complement strand
GCACCGGAACTGGCAGCCCGGAAGCGGCGCGCGCGGCGTCATCAGAACATGGCGGCCTAAGGCGACGGTGCCGCTTCTCTTCCCCTCCGCAGGTGCGTGGGGCGCCGCCGCCGCCCTCCTGCCGCCCCGGGGACGGGCCTGCCGCGGTTCCTCGGGGCGGCCGGGCAGCGGCGGCCGGCAACTGTGTCGGCTCGCGCCGGGGCTCTGGCTCCCCTCTCCCGCCCCCCGCCCTTCTCTCGTCAGCGACGCACCCGACTCGCGCAACCGCCCCCCGCCCCGAGCGCCATGGAACCGCACGGAGCTGCGCCCCGCCCACCGGCGCGCAAACCCCGCCCACCAGCCAGGCGGTGTCCCCGTAGACAGCCAATGGGTGCCGCGCCAGAGAGCGCCACTCATTGGCTGGGTGGCCTGTCGCTCTCTTGACCGCGGCTATAAATAGCTCGGTCTCGCTAGGCCTCGTCTAGAAGCTGCGATAGGAGGCGACGTGGAAGGTAACATTACCAGCGTTCCTCTTTACGCAGTGTGTCCCCTTCTTAGGCTGTGCTTTTTGGAGGTGTTGGCCTAGAGGAGTCCTAAGAAAGGATTAACTGCCACAGAACTTGGTTACTTGTTTCCCTATGGTCAGCTGTAGGAGGTCCATCTTGGCTCTCCCTGGTTACTAAAGGGTCAAGCTTAGGGCCTGCTGTGTGAGGGTGCATCTATACTCCTGAAAGGAAGTTGAGGTCAGCAGAAGATTTTTCGAAATACCTCTTCAGTGCCAAGCAAACTACATGTTTTGGTACCCTGTGTAATGTGCTTGTTCACTGGTGTTAAGAAGTTGCAGTCATGAATTTTACTGTTGGGTTCATGTGGTGGAAATCATCTTGCTAGAGCTTGTATCAAGAACTCTTTGAATTTAAGAGCAGCTTGTTGCTTCGCACCAGTCAAATGAACCCTCTGTCCTTTGTACGGTCACAAGTGTGGTTGTGGGGAGGGTGGTCGTGCTGCGGTGGCATGTGTGCTGCCCACGAGGTGGTTAAACAGGTACAGCCTCAGAGGTGTGAGTATGAACTCACTTTCCCCCAGGGGGCTGATTACTGCTGTGTTTTGCAGCCAGTGAAAGAAAGTCAGTGGCAGCTTTACTCTATGGGCTCATTATTTGGAGTTGTGACACTTCTGTTCTGGAAGTAATCCCCTATCTTCAGTGGTTTCTGTCATGTGTTCCAGGGATTTCATGCACGTTTTGGCGTCTGAAAGTGCCTGTTAAAATCAAATAGCACCTTCAGCTTAGGGTAGTATCCTGTCTACCTCACAAGAGCTGTGCTCTTACTGTGTAGTTCTAACTGGTTAGCAGTGTTAGTCCTTTTGATTGACTCAATGGCTTCCCATTGGTTTTCTTTCTCATCTTCTACTTAATCTATAGTATACGTTTTTACACTCTGTTAAGGCTCTTATGCTAGATATAGTGGCATAGTTCCCCACTCAAAATTCAGAAACTGGGTGAAAATCTTACTAGTTATTCTGTCTGAAGAGTGATATTTAACAAGTCTCCATAGATTATTTTAACTGATGCTTAAACATATCACAGTATTTTTACACATGTGGATACCTGCATAGCAGCCCTCAGTGGTTTTTTCAAGTTTTTTTCAAAGTTTGCAGAGAGGGGTCAGTGGCAACTCAGGCAGAGCGCAAAAAAGCAGCTCGGGAGAACTTTGCAACGTCTTGACATCCAGGCTGTTCTGCGATTTTATTCATTGAGTGGTGAGAATTTATTATGTAAATGTGTGCTTCAATTTTTTCTTTTATAAAGAAGTGGAATGAGGTGGATTTTTTACTGAAAAACAAGTTCAGCACAATAAATTCCAAACCAAAAATAGTGCATGTCCTCACACACAGATATCTATGGCAGAATTTTCTGTAGAGATCCCAACAAGCTAAAAACATTGGAGCCACCATTGTTTGCCTCTAATAGATTAGTGTTGCTTAGGGGTATGAATTTTTGTATTGCTGTGCTGGAAAAAGAACCTGGTGGAGACATTTTCATATAAAAGTCCTTTTGTCAGGAGAGCTTAGTCTGCTCTGTTACAAGATGAGTTTAATGAGAGTTATTTTACAAGAACTGTCTGAGTGAGCCTTCCTACTTTTTGTTCTTTCACCGATTGAACATTTGCATTAGGAAGTTTTGCAGACTGGACCTTGACAGTATCCAATTAACTGTTAACTTCCCCAAACAATACAGTAAGCACAGCGTGGTTGTTTCTCAGTTTCTGTGATATCTTCCCCTGAAGTTTGTTTCCTGAGAAGGAAGGCAAAGTTCAAGACAGAAACAAAAAATTCAACATTGCCCTCATCTGACCTGTTACAGGAATAATCAAATGTCTCTTGGCATATTCTGCTGGTTGATGTGTGGAAGAAGTGCATGGTGAAGGAAAAAGCTGCAGCTGCCAGAGGAAAGGAGTTGGGGCTGTTTGGCTGACATGCCAAAATGTCGCTTGCTTCTGGTGAGAGTGGCAGCTCCTTTTTAGGCCTAAACAAGATTTAATGTCTGCAAATTTCTGAATTCTTTCTTCCTGCTGAGTTATTCTCCCATCCTGCAGGCACTGCTGTTCCAACTGGAGTATCAGTTTGAAATTGGAGAAATGAAGCACTTTCAAGCAAACACTTTGTGTTTAAATGGAATTGTTAAGGTGTTAAGGTGCAGATGCTATAACAACCATAACGAGGGAGACTTGGGGGGAGAAATTGTTTTAAAAATATGGGAAGTTTAGATCCTTAGTGTTCCAGCTTTCTTGTTGAAAAAAAGACCAAAGAGCTTGCTATTGTATAGCAGCAGGACCCAAAACACAAGAGAGAAATGCATAATCATATTTCAACGGAGGGAAGATTTCATGCTGGGAGATTTTTGCTAAGGTATTGCCTAAATGTCAGAATAAAGACAAAGTGTCAAAAGATGCTCCAGGCCTGCCATAATTTCACATATGCTGCAGTGACTGTTTCTGGCACACCTGGGCAATTGACTTCTGTAGGGCTGCAGTTGTTGCTGTTCATCAGATTCGGAGCTCGTTTTATCCAGGCCCTTTTCCCCGACTCCTTCAGAAGAAAAACACCAGTGTTGTCCTTGCATTTCAGCATGCTTATGTTCTGGCTTTCCAAGGCACTAGGAAAGATGTAAGGAGGTAGAGGTGCTTGGCAGTGGCAGCGTAAGTCTTAATGGCTGCTTGGCTGAAAAATGGCCAGCTGAAAAGTGTCTGTGTCTCCTGATGAGAATTGAGTTCTCTCCCAGAGTCAAGTTTTATTCCCAGCCTGCCACTAACCCTGTTTGTTAACAGAGCAAACAGTTTGGGACTTTCAGTGCGTCTACCTCCATTTCACCTCAGTTTTGGTTTTTTTCGACTGTAAGCCTTTCATGACTGAATCGTTTTTGCTATGTGCTAGCTGAGTGCCTCGCTCAGTGAGGCTGGGTTTCTGCTGGGCCTTTGCTACACTCCCATACCAACAAGAAAAAGAGGGACACAAATACACCCGGTGTGTATTGCAGATGGGTTGGCAATGGTTGCCTGCTGCCTCTGCAGTCTTAGACTCCTCTTAGTCTCCAACTAAGGTCATCTGCCATCCCTACAGCAGTCAGCTGCTGAAAGGAAAAGCAAACTCCCCATCAACCACCTTCTTAAAGGAGCTGTGTGTTGAGGAGCCGAGCTTCGAGTCATGGTGCAGCATGGCTGAGACTTGAGGCCCTCACCTGGCACCATGTCAGGGCAGCAGGAGACCAAGGGGAGGGAAAAGGGAAGGGAAGTTTTCTCATCCCTCCCTATGACTAGGTAAAACAGTACCCGAGTAACAATACAGAAGGTTTTCCAATCTCCGAGACAGGTTTGATGCTTGTGCAAATCCAGATCCCACTACTGTTTTATAGACATAAACTGAAACAAATGCTTCAGTGGCTGAGCTAGTTTGCAAAAGAGAGTTTTTGTTTCGTAGTATCGTAAACTTATTTTATACAAAAAGCTGCTGGATGTATACAGTTCATGTATACATGTGTGACTTGTGTAGCACCTATTGTAGTGCTAATACTCAACAAATAAAGGGATGTAGATAATTACATTAAAATGTGATTGTGGCTACAAATGCTTAGTAGCCAAAAAATGCCACATTTAGGTAATCTTTATTCTGCCTTTTCTGTAACCACATTATGAAATAATCTTCTGTTAGATGTTGTGATGCCACTTCTCCACACGCAGCTGTGTCTCACTCAGAATTCATGTGTGACAGTGCTGTCCTTTCCAGTAGGTAAATTGTTGGTCCATTTTAACAAGATAAAACCTGAGGTGGGAGAGAGCAAATAATCTGTCTAAGAAGTCTCTCGAGGAGGTAGGAACAGAGCTCAATCTCCAAAGTCATGTTTTTCTACCCTCACCCCCACATTACTGTTATTTTACTCACTGTGTAGGTTCTGTCTGAGCCGCAAATGCCTCTGCCATATGCTCAGAGGTGATGAACACTTACATTTATTCATCTCCTTCTGAAGGCAGAGGCTTTTAAACGCATTCCTACTATTACATAAACATAAACCTAGAAACTGTGAAGTTCATAGTGTGTCAATATTGCTGACAGTAGCTGAGGTCCAATGCCTGGGTAAAGAGCAGTCAGATGAAGCTAGTACTGAAGAGATAGTCCAAGCAGAAGGAAATCACGTTAAGAATTAAGGTTTTGATTACCATCTCTTTTTCAATATGCCTGCTTCATGGTACTCCTCTAATTTTAAAAGATAGACTTTTTTTCAGGGGAATTTTGAGCACTAGATTTTGTGCATTGGACATCTTAATCATAAGCAAAACACACTGAGAGGATGTCTCCTTTAACTTACCTTGAGATAATCTGGTGGTTGGTCCACCAACAGCAGGGAAGGGTGCCATCAAAGGGAAGTCTGAATCAGGTCCTCAGCAACAGGTTTCTGAAGGTCGTCTTCTTCGGGTCTGTTTCACACTTGCCTAAGCAAAACTAAATATAGGTCCAGACAGCATGGGGAAAGAATCCAAGTCAACTTGCACAGGGAAAAATAAGATATTTCAGAAGAGTTGTCAAAATCCAGCACGAAGTCTCATTGGTAGATGAAACCTCGACAAACTGCGACTCCTGTATGACTCTTCATTATTTTGTGATTAATTGTTGCAAACTATAACAGTTTTCTAGCTCTACCCACTGAAAATGCCCAAATACCTACTTGAATAATGCAGTTAATGCTCTAGCATATTTTCCAAAGATGCAGAGTTTTGTAAAACCTGAGCTAAATTCTGCAAAAACAATACAAATCTAAACACTTCTGACTGCCAAAAACCATGGACTAAAACGTTATACTCCAGACTTCTGGCACAAGCTCCCCTGCCAAAGAGTGGGCTGGCTGCACATTAGTCGTTGCATCACATTTTTTGTCTCACCTTTGTTCTTGTCTAACCCAGCCTGCCTCTTCCTCATCAGTCCTCCTTCCCACAGGAAGGCCAACTTGTGCAGGATATGGTTCAGTCCATTTTGTTAGGACCAGATGTTAAAGAGTCAAAACCAAGCACCAAACTGTTGGCAAAAACCCAACTCTGGGGCAAGTAGCTCCCTCCTACTCTTGCCACATCACCCAGGAGATGTCTGGTCAGTGAGTATCTCTTTCTTCCACTGCTGACTGAAGGGCAGATCTGGACATCTCTTGTAGACCAAACTGGAATAAAGCAATTGCTGCTGCACCTTTCCACTTTATGCTCTGTTTCTGTGGGGGTCGATAGCTCGCAAAGAGCCATGCTATGACAAGAACTCTGCAGATGGAGAAGTGGTGGGGAAAGCTTCCTGTGGTTTCTTGCGCCAACCTGACCTCTTTCTTCACAGAGTGAGCACGCTAGGTGAAGGATGAACTTGGCACACGCTTTCTGCCACTATAGGCAGCACGGGGTGAAAATTCCTTCTCCTAGCAAAGATGAACAGGGGGTTGGTAACAACAAGTTGAACAGACAGGGTTGGTTACAAGGATGGAGCAGGCTGCACCTCCATGAATTACACTAGCTGTATGACCCCTCTGTATTCGTTCTTGGCAACCTGAGTGCCAGCCAAAACTGTATATGTGGAACTTGATGCTGAAGATGATGGTTGGGTGAGAATTTGCACTGACCACAGTCATCACCTGTGGCCTACCAATACTCGAGTCAGCATTGCCTCAACTGGCAAAGAGACATAGCCCTCACTCTTGTACCCTCCTTACCCTACCTTCTGCTCTGATCCTGTGGCACTCTCCTGTCTTCCCCAACTGCTTTCCTTTCATAATTCTGTACCAATATTGCGAAGAACAGCCAGAAATTGTTAAACTTGTTTACACTGGGGTGAAGGGGAGACAGATTCATGAATGCCTTGACAAAGCATAACCCTGCAATATGCACCTTTCTAATCGTGTCCAGCCCCATCACATCTGATATGGGTAAGAAGTTCAAATCCTAAGTTCATCCTTAATCATTGGCAAGGGGTTTTTGGTCTCCCCATCAACCTGTCCAGTCTAAACTTTACCCTGAACAGCATATTCACTGTGCATGTCATTCCATGCCACAGCAGGGCCACAGACGAGCAGGCTCAAATCCAGCCCCAGGAGGACTGAGAGCTGCTGTTTGAACTCAAGGTATGTGCCAAAGTGATTCCATCAGCAGCTCATTTAGGGCAGGGTGGGAGAGAGAAGGAATAAGAGAATGACATCTTTAGACCCCCTAGCTCAACTTACCTATAGTACATATTGTTAACTTTAACTTGCGTCACTCCAAAACATGGCAAGTATTAACGCAGTCCCTGTGACTGTGTGAACTCTACAACACTGGAAATAATTATCAAAGCCACTCTTCATTTAAACTAGTAGAGCTGTTGCTGTGCTGTAATGAAAAGATCTCATGCTTTGCCCTACGGCAGCAGGGATCTAGGCTGTATTAAGTCACTCTGACTGGCCTTAAAGGCTTTAGTGATGTTTTTTTCATTTGAGCGTTATCTTTCTGCCAATTTACAATCCCATCTCCTCCCCACCAAGCAAACTTTTAGTTAACCAAGCAGCAGCAGTGGGAGGATGGTAGATGATGAGGAAAACATAGATAAGGCAGGAACATTCTTCGTGGCGTTTAGAAATAATGAGTGCAATTTCCCATGTCTTAGGACTTTTTAGACCAAGATTTTAGTAAAAAGAGAAATGAACCTTAGTCAGACAGGAGCCTTACCTGTATATTGGAATAACGTGTAAGTAGCAACAAGAAAAGCACTGCTGCAGCTGCAACAGGCAACAAAAATGATAGTAATAAGTAAGAGCTTTGGGATAGCTCCATCCCCCAGGAACACCACCAAGGACATAAATTTTTAAATGAAACAGTGTATTCCTTACTTCACACCTTCAGAAGAAGTTTTAGGTTCCCATCTCCACATGTAAACTAAAAGGTGTTCTGCCTGCTCTCAATTGCATGCAGATTACTCTCCTGGCACACAAAAGGAAACCAGCAGTATAAGAGCAATATGTTGATATTGTATTTTATTCCCAAAAAGTACTTTTCAGAATGACAACTCCTACTATGATCCCACATGCTTTGCAACCACGTGGGCAGATGCTAATTTCACCAACCAAACGCGCAGGTAATAAGAGTGAACGGGACAGGGGTCAGGAGCAGACACCTATCAAAGCTGTCAAGTACCTCTGGCAGCTGGAGCACACGAAGCAATTAATAAGCTCTTTCTGAAGTTTGTCACATGTCAGTCATCGATGATGAGTTTGATAATGGCAATAGCTGCATCACTAGCATATGGCATGCCATGTATGCTGTTACTATTATTCCTAACCTGAGAGAAACAGAGCTGTAACAAATTACAAGGCTGACACATGTGGAGTCCTTTGCTCTTTAAGGTGATTACACTTTAACTCTAGGTTACATGGCACATGTGCACTAACATGTTCAAAGTCAGACCTCGGGACAACTCCTGTTGATGAAAAATTAAACCCTAAAACCATCAAGGGCTGGATTTTGTCCCTGACCACCAGGGCTGAAGGAGGAAAAAGGCAAGGACGAGGCGGAGAGTATCGCATTGCGCACAGGTGAAGTGGGCTTGTGTGGAAAGCAATGGCTTTCGTCCCCATCTCCCTCATGCTGCAGGCTGTGTCGCAGCCCACAGCCCTTCTGTTTTCCTCTGTATTCAGGTGAGGTTGCCAGCTGCAGGAGGGTGAGCCCAGGGCTGGCCTGGCTCCCCAGGGAGCACAGCTGGGATGGTAGGTGCTTCTTTAGGGGAAGACATCCCACCTTCTCCTCGCAGGCTGTGGCTGCAGCCTGGCCCTCAGCCTTACACTCGTGCTTGTCCTGTTTCATCAGAACCTGTTTATATTTTTAAATCATAGTAATACCGTATTTGCTGCTAATTAGAGCCCAACAATACTAATTCAGTGTGCAAACAAGGCCATCATCCAAGTATTGTTTTGTGTAACCAGAATGCTGGCGTTGTGAACATTTGCATAATGTTTAATTATTTAGTCAGAACATAAAATTTGCCTTCCTCTCAAAAACATTTCTATGAAATGTCTCAATAATTAAACGCCACTATGTTTATTAACAGCAGGAAAGATTCATAAAATCTATTAGTCAGAACCAAGCAAGTAAGTACATCTTGCTACAGTAATCAAAATACGCTGCTCCGAAGTAGGTCCCCAAGCACTGCAAACACCAGTGTGAACTCCTACATGCAACCAAGCAGAATATGATTAAAAGCGAAGCAGAATATGATTAAAAGCATAACAGTTCAGCAGATGTACCTTGGAGGGGTCAGGGAGCCAAAATTCAATGGTTTAATTCACTCGTTAATCGATACATGTAATTTTGAGAAAAAAGGTTCAATTATATTGAGTCAGCTAAGTGAGCCCTGTGTTTATGAAAGGTAAAATTTGGGGTCAGCTGGGGGCTTGTGCACAGTGCCGCAGCCTAAAGGCATCTGCAGGCTCCTGCTCGGGCACGTTGCCTGTTGGAAGGCAGCAGGACCCATGCACTAGGTAACAGGACCATGTCTGTGTGGGACCTGGTAGCAGGGAGGGGTTCTTCACGAGGTTCCTCTAGGCAATTGCCTAACAGGCTGAAAAGAAGTAAAACAGGATCTAGGAAAGAAGCCAGAGGCACGTAATAAAAATATCTGCCTTGACAGCATAGGAAAGTTGTTCCTTCTGCAGCGTTTCTGCACCATAGCTTGCTGACAGGGAAGAGGGGCCAGCTCCAACCTCGGTTATTTTGGTGTGTAAATAGAAAAATTCTCCTGAAATGAAAGGTCAGCGCCTGAGCTGAAGTTGCTGAATATGTTGAGGATGTCCCAGCACCAGGCAAGAGCCAGAGGTTCGTGTAAGCAAACAACACTCACACGCTGCGAAGGGAGAGACGGACGCTGGCTGTCACATGCTGGACTCCAGTTCGATCAATAGGGATTCTGTGCCCAAGTGTAAAAGCTTCAAATTGTATTCAGTTGTTGGAAGGGAAGGCAGAATTCAGGACCAGAAATTGTTTCTTGTTAAAGGAGTAATCACCTACTAAATTAGGAGGAAGTATGTTTTATGTCCTGACAACAAGCATTCGCCTCTAAAATAACATATTTTAATGATTTGATTTTATTAGCTTAGATATAAGAGAAGCACAAAATTTAAGAGTTCTTTTGTATAGGCAAGATGGAGATTTTTATTCTCTCTTATATTTGGCTTTATACTTCAGTTGTATTTCAACAATGTTACACAAGAAATTAAGCTTGTCTCCTTTTGCCCTCTCTGAAACTCATCAGTTACTTGCTAACAACAATTCCAAATTATCCAGGCCCACTTCTACGACATGCGTATAGTTAAGAGGCTCCTTTTTGTCCATCAATCACATAAAAGCAGCCAAGGAAGCCACCTCTTCTCCTCCCATGGCTTTGGCATAACTTCTAAGACTCAGCCGGAGCACTGCTGCTTTGCAGCAGGGTGCCGGCGGTCGTGTCAGGCGGGGGCTGTGGGGGTACCGCTTACTTCAGCACAGGGGTTCGAGGAGCTGCTTGTGCAACGGGGTAAAGCAAACAGGGAAACCAGCACAAGCCCACCTGTTCGAATAACCACCCTCTGCTTTCCCCGCATGAAAACAGGCTCTGACAGGGAACGCTGCCTTTTTCCTAAGCCAAAGCAAAACCTTCGTTCCCATCCTGCTTTAGGGAAGTAGGTCACATGAAAATCTGCCTCCCCCAGTCTCCTGTCCACGATCGCAAGGCAAGATAAATTATATCTTCACGTTAATCAGGGAAATTGTGGCGTGCAAAGGCAGTTGAAAAGCTCAGTGTCTCTCTGGAGAGCAGCTGACAGCACGATCCACCATCAAAAGCGCATTGCAACCCGCTGCTCCAGGCTGCCCGTGCCCCGCTCTCCCTCAGCAGACTGAGCGCCGTAGCTGGGTCTGATGTGGAAAAAACGCAGCCAAAAACGCAGCCAGGCTCCGGCAGCAGGTGCCTCCGCACACCAGGAAAAGAAACGGAAAATCACGGAGGGGGAGGACATGGCAAAGAAACGGGACCATAGGAATCCTGCACTGAGCAGGAAAGGTTGCCTCTGTTCTCTCTAGCTCCAACTTGTTGTCTTCACCTTGCTTTTCTCCCTTTCGGGACTGTGACACCGCAGCACGCAGGCCGTGCCCGCCACATCACCGTGCTGCGCAAAAGCACATCCAGCAGCTCTAGCACGTGGTGAACGCACACTCACGTGAACGTCACATGCCTGTTAGTAAAGGGGATTTCGTCTCACCTCCTACTTCTACGCCAGCTTACGGCAAGGCCTGATAACGGGAGGCCGGCGTGACTGCCGCCAGCCGGGGTTCGTGCATGCCGCAGTGCCTGGCCTGGGCTGGCCGTGGTGTTTTGTGACAGGTCCTGGGAGGGCTGGAGCTGGACACACGGCGCCACGAACCGCCAGGAGCCCCGGGGGCTTGAAAGAGTGGACCTACAGGCTTTGCAGTGCCACAGAGCTGGGGTGTGGGGAGTGACTTGCACCACGGCTCTTCTTACTTGGGAGTCTCTTTTCTTTTTTGTGCTTCAAAAGAAAGGCATGAACCAAACAAAAGGCTTCATTAAGCAAAAAGTAATCCTTTTTGCATACTCCAGGAGAGTGCTGCGGGAAGAGTTAAAAGGAGTTAAAAGAAGTCAACCCTTGTTTAAAGGAGTGGCCAGGTGGGGAAGATGATGTCTGTTTTGTCTGGACAGGCTGAGGGCCTTATTTTTCTGCCCTGTTTGCAGGCAACTTGCCCATCAAAATTATCTCCGGTGCTGAGAGCAGAGAGGATGAGCCAACAGCTTATTAAGAAGCCTCTGTTATTTCTGCTGAGAAAGGTGGCTTTTGTTTTCCTGAAGGGTTATTAGCTGAATTCTCCTCTTGTCACAACTGTGGATATTTTCCTCTGCTCTTTCCAGACAGTTCTCCTTGGTTCTTCCATGTAGGCAATGGTTTGGAGGGGTTTACCAGTAGTCTTGTTACCTTCAATGAAGGAGTAATAAAAATAACGTGGGAATAGGATTCCTTTGGGAGACATGATCACCAGAGTGTGACTTTGGGACAAACCTGACTGCAGTTCAGCAACTTCTAGTTTCTGACACAGCGTTGAAATCTTTAGAGCACCTTGGGCTGCCACTTGCTCAAACAGTCCCGTGACTGGAGCCCAGAGCTATGTAAGTGCCATTTCCACAGCCCAGTGCCATCTGGAACCAGCTGCTGGCTGGGGACAGCAGCACGGGTAGTAGTTGGCAACAGGAGGGTCTTGCCGGATTCCTCTGCCTCCTCACCATCACTGATGGGGCCATGGTTTTCCACTGTCTGGCCCAAAAGCAGCACGGGGAGCCCAGTTGCCTTGTCACCCTGGAGCAGCTGGCATGGCTAACAGGTGACAGTGTGGAAGCCATGCGCTGGTAATTGTCACAGGGCCCATTGGTGCAAAGTGCCGTTTTCCAGTAGACAGTGAACAGAGATTTCTTTCCCTTTCCTTTCTTTATTGAAGTGTTTCTCAGGCAGACCTGACTTTCAAAGGGAGGGTAACAAATTACATGTCAACCATGACATGAAATCAAACCATATTCGGGGACTACTTGCTGAAGTGGCTTAAGATAACACATGGTACCTGGATCAGCATCCTCAAATAGGCTTCTGTGGAGTTATGAACCTGCCGCATACACCATTCCATATGCAAGTAAGTAAATAAACGAAGCAAGAAGAAATCAACAATGGAAGTATTCAGTGTGAAGGTGTGTGAGATGGCAAAAAGGAAGGAAAATTGTCCCCTATCACTTTGCTTCAGTAATCTCTTACACACTCTTAGCTGCATTCCTAACAGTTCTTAAGAGAGTGATTTGGGATCCCAGAGAGGGAGATAGTTTAACATTTTCCTGAATTACCTTTGTTTAAGCTGCTTTAGGTGAGCTAGAGAGGTTTTCTTCTAGTAATATGGCCAGTGTACACAGAGAATTTGAATCTGCAGCAAAGGTTCTGCAAGATACTGCAAAGGAAGAAGATCTGCACGGACTACGAATATGTGTCCCATCAGCCTCCAGCTTTAAAGTGCAACATGATGCAGAGAATTATCTGGGAGTAATAATCCATAAAAATCTTCACATGGTATTTATTTTGTGAAGTCAGACAATGAAAGATCCCACGCTATAAAACTCAACGGTTCCTGTTGCTTGTTGACCATCTTGGTGAACTTGAGGAGTATGTGAGCCCACTTTGACCTGTGCCTACTTTGAACTGAAATGCCTTCTCCTACAGGAGTCAATCCCATGCAGCCACACGTGCAGGATCACACCGGGTTACATTCCCCCTGGGGTTTTATGAGACATGCAGCACTGCCCAGTGCTCACAAATGGCTTTTTTGGTGGGGGATTCTGTAACAGTTCAACAGTTACCTTCTAACCACAAACACAAAATCCTGTAATTAAACCTTTGATACCCACAGCAGAGTGCTCATCATGTATACAAAGCAAACACTTTGGCAAGTTTATGATGCTCCTTGAGACTAAGAGGGAATTAACGACATTGCAAAATTACAGCAAGCTGCTTGCTGTGCTGCTGCTGGATATTTTCACTGGCAACAAGATTTCCTCTCATCTTGAAAAAAAAAATACAACAGATTTAGTGAATGTTTTTACTGTCAAAGGAAACACAGTGCAAAACTCCATACCAAAGTAAAGGCCAGAGGGATATTTTGGCCTTAAAAATTTATTACACTTTGCTGTACATCAAAAATAATGTACTTGTAATTTTTTATTCAAAATTACTAAACATTAGGAGGTAGATAATTCAGATACTCCAACTAGTAAACTATGTAAGTCATAGAATCTAGAGTTTTTGAACTGAAAGATGCCCAATACACGATTTCGTTTGCATTGTGTGCGGTCCTTCACCACTGGGAAGACAACTGCTTGCAGACTGTCACCTTGCTCATTAAATGGAAAGCCAAAGATGTCTCATGCAGCACTTCTGGGAGAGGAAACTTCTATTTTTCAAGTCCGTTTTGTTGTTGTTCTTTGACTGTAATTCAAACTATGTTAGTTTATGTGCATGAGTCATGAACAAAAGGTGAATTTTTACATTTTATTTCCCTGTTAGATGTAATACGTCAACAATATATATTGCAGCTGCCTGAGCAAAATGGATCAGCCTGAGTCAGTCGTATTGCTTCTCAGCTGGAAAAATACAATGACGTCTTTAGGAAAGCTGATCAGATCTGAAAGGCTTTTCTGGTGGTACTGAGTGTGACATATAAATCACCATTCATACAGAGGAGAAAAACGTATTTGTCTTTCCATTGCCACAAATAAGCCATTTGACCAAAGAAGAATACACAGGCTCTAAAACTGTTTTGCCTACCTGTTGACAAGACAGCTATAGCAAGACCTACTTGCATGACCCCTTGATTTAGAATGAAGAAATCTTTGTACAAACCAACACGGTGAGAAAATCAAAATTCCCCTAGCTGCCAGAGCAGAGGTCCCCGTGGCCAAGTGTCTTCTCTTGCACAAAGGCCAGGGCCATTGGCAGCGATGGGAGATTATGAAGAAGACAAGTCCACCAGCCACACCACCTCCCAAAGCCTTTCACAGTCTCCCAAGCCAAAGCCCTGGCTTTCGTGTTGAAAAGCTCTTGATGGCCTTTTATCTAGCTGCTTTTTGAAGTCAGCTAAGCCAGTGGTGTCTATAGCCTGCCGTGACAATCAGTTTCAGTGTAATTACACATTGCGTGAAAAGCAGCGCATCATGTTACCGCTTCTCTGAAGCGTATTTTGAGATACTTAACTTCCTCTGAAAATATGGCAGAATTGGTCAAGATCCCAAGTTTGTTTCACGTAGTCCTGAGCAGCCTGCAGGGCTGTGGCCCCACTCCCTTGGAGGCTGGGTGAAGGTGGCTCACGGGCTCGTAGGGATCCACAAAGCTGGCTGTCACGCAGCGCTCACGGCGGTCGTTCGCACCCGCTCGGCACTAAAACCCAAAAGTGAGTTGAGCCAGCAGAGACCCTAAACCATGACCCAGTCAATGGCAAAATGCAGGCTGATGGCCACCCCACGCTTCTGGCTTCAGCATGCTCCCAAATTCAGCTCCCAAATGCCACGTGAGTTCCACGCAGAGCTGGTCACCCCCTCACCTGCTCTCCTTGACACATCTCCAAGCGGGGGGGACACGGGGCTTGCTCTCCTCGGGATTGTGCAGGTCTTGCCACGATACCTCCGCCTTTTGTCTCTGTCATTCCTGAGCATCCAGCTATGAGAACAGGAGATAGTCCGAGAGATTTGCACTCTCCCCCATACAGCTGCACAGGTCACGCTGCAGGAATTCAGTCATGGTTTGACAGGGGTTTAATTATTTTAAACAGGGAGAGAACTGTAAGGAGACAGTACTTTTAACTGTATTTCCTGAAAACACTGTGCTCTTTGCAAGGGGTGGCAATAATTAGAGAATACAAATTTTGTCTTTTTTTATACATTATATTGCTTTAATAAAGAAACTGTGTTTTTTTCAAGATTGTTACAAAAGGTAACAGCGTATCTTAAAGCTACACTTTATGCTAATTTTATTACACAAAGTGTTTCGGAGAGAGAGGGAGTTAAGATGTTTGTTATTGTATGTGAAAAATGTACCTATTTCTAGGGTAGGCCCTAGAGTATGATTTAAATACCAAAAAAACCCCACTTGAGATTAAGGGCTGTGCATATTTGCTCATGGGGGAGCAATGCAGAAGTTGCTTGCACAACAAACCTTTGGGCAATTGAGCCCAAGGTTGCATGTCCTGTAATTAAGTTACTATTTCTGTCGTGGATCCGTTTAACAGCGAGCTGTCTTGCCACTTCTCATGTCAGCAGGTATGCCCCCGCTGCCGGTCATGATTTGTGTGAGGGAGAAAACCCTGGGACAGCTGGCAGAAGCCCGTTCGCGTTGGGACCACTGACAGCTGCTGTGATGCGCTGGAGCAGGTCTGTGCAGCAGCTGCATCAGGCCTGCAGCAGCCATGCAGGCTGATTTCAGCAGCCACACAGGCTGACAGGCTTTATCCAAAGGCTTTGACAAATATAAAATTCGTTTTTCCTCCTCCTGTTTGCCATGATGAAAGACAACCTGTCTCAAAACCATTATCGGTGTCTTAGATATTTGCATGTTCCATTGCCTTTTTTCTTTAATCATTGCAAAATGCAGTTGCCATTACTGAGGGAGCTCAGGTTTTCCTCCCCACCTCCTTGAAGAAGACGAGATTTTGAAACAACAAATGCAGGTGTTAGGAAGTCCTAGGCTTCCTAAAGTCCCCCTACATTTCTCCAAAAAAGAATGTTAATGTGACAAGAAAAACTAAATCACAAATATAAACTAAGGTAGTACTTCACACAAATGTACACAAAGTGAAATGCTTGCCCTAGCAGTGGGGCATTTAGTTTCAAAGAAATTCCCTAATGAGGTTTGTTGTTTGCTTCTCTAACTCACAGGGAGGTCTTAAAATATATTCAGAGTGGTCTTGGTTAATGGCCACCAATGATTTCTCTTGTCAATCTTGTTAAGCAGGTGAAGATGAAGAACCTAGGAGACTTCATGAGCTGGAGTCCCAAACTGGTGGGGAAGACTGAGGCTGATAAGCATGAGAATTTTGTACAAAGGTAGTAAAGTACAGAGATGCTATATGTTACTGTTTTTTAATGAGAATAATTAAGATTATGTAGGAGGTGACACGTGAAGCTGATGCCACAATGAAGTTCACAGTTTTCCCCAGCATTTCAGTTTGGACTCCAGCTCAAGACTTTCCAGTTTTCATTTTTTAACTAAATTCATATTGTCCGTTGCTAATAGTATCCTCCTAATTGAGAATGATGATTTCACACAAAGGAAAGCCAGTTGCAACCAGATAAATTCAGGTAGGAAAGCAACTATGAATGCATTGATGAGCTTCCAACTGCAGTTCAGTCTCCTTACTGCTCACCTGCTTGCAAACACTGTGCAACCAAAATTGCTCACAGAAGGAGCTGAGGAATTTTTATTCGTGGTCACGCATAAATGTGTGTATTTGTGCCTCATGAAATGTAACCTAAGCCCAGAAACTGGACCACTTGTCTCAGCTAGGCAAACACGCAGCTCAAGCAACACGTTTTAATGGAGTGCTCACTAGCAGCTATTCATGAACACCTCCATGGGCCCAACAGCTTTGACAGAAAGAGTGTCAGACGATTCCAGTGACACGCATCAACAGAGTCACAATGTTAGTGCACAATTTATAAATGTAAACAGAGAAAAATGTAACAAATAGGAGTTTCCAGCAACAACAGAAGTTCAGCGAAGTTTAGCAAAGATCCTGTTTTGATGCAAACATCATTAAAAGCATAAAATGCAGGAAATTTGTAAGGCAAAAGTTTTATTTTCAAAGGTGTAAGTATGTCCTTAGCATAATTTAAGTAATCCATTGCCATTGCATCCTGATTGCTATAAAGTTGAAGGTAAACTTTTTGACTGCACCTATTGCACACTTTCTCCACAGCTGTATAGTAAAACCCTTCTCCTGTATCAAGAGATTCTTCCCTGTGATTAGCTGGTCTGTAGAAGTTCATTAAGTAGCTGACTTAATTACAGAAGATGCTGTTTGTTTGCATCGTTCTATTTTATAATCTGTGGCATATCACTCCAAGCTTGTGATTTCTTTTTGGCCAGTTCCATCCATGATGGCTGATCTGGAGCAGCATTACTGGCTTTCTTCAAGTGGCTTATTTCCTCCTTATCCACCAGTGCTGGTGATGGAGCTACTGTGAATAAAACACACGGAGGTTTTACGTTTGTTTGCTGCGCAGCTATACACCCCAGCTCTTTCACTAAAAACTTCCCATGCTAGAAAATCTTTACATTTCACGTGGAAGCTTATTCTGCAATACGTTATTGAGGAAATAACCATTCTGTGCTCAAAAGAATATGATGTTTTTCTCATCAATAATAATTTTTGGTCCCTAAATTTACCCAAACCAACAGGGTGACCTGGATTCCTTGCCATGCCCTGTGTTAACACCCAGGCCAAAGAAGGAGTCTTTTTATTTGCGAATTCCTCCTTTACCTAGACCCCAACTCACAGAAATTTCATCACTTTCCAAACTTCTGCTCTTCTTTCAAATTTGAATTTATCGAAGAGATTCAAAGTTATTGTGGGAGGACTGAATGCCAGAGAGTTTGTGATCACATCATTCCAGCTTGCTGAGGAAACCACATTAAAACTGAACGCTACTGAAAAGAATTTTGCATGGATTATACATTTTACACTGGGATAGTGTGTTTGGGACCCTGTCCTGTGAAATGGTCTAGCACTCTTGATTCACATTTCTTTCAACACGAGTTTTGACTACTCTGTAATCAATGCGGCCAAAAGAACATGTCACCAAATAAAACCCCAGCTGTGAATGGATGCTGAGAAAAGTTTGCCCTTGCTGATGTGGAACTGGGGAACAGATTAGGATCTAGCCCCTACAGTTTTCCAGCATACTCAAACAGGATTTCTTCTGACAGGGTTGTGAGATAACAGCCTACATTTTAAACTTTTTGTTTCCTACCAGGGACACAATGTGACAATGAACTGCTGCTCAGCAGGGGCTCCTTCACTTCAGACTTTCTCTCTCTCCTCTGTTCTTCGGAAGTGGTTTTAGGTGCCAAGTGTGAAGGTTTGCTCCATTGCTGCTTCACTGAAACCTAGGCACAGAGAGGGATAAAATCCAAGTAATGCAGAGAAAATGAGACCAGTTTGGAAGAACACGAGCAAAGGGCGTGGATGTGGTGCCTGTGGCAGTCCAAAGACCACACGCACTCATCACACATTGGTCCCCATCCTCTCACCTGTTGAAAAAGCTCCAGTGGTTTCATGTTCGCATCCATGATACTCAGCCTTACAAATTAAGACTATCCCTCTTTGTCTTTTATTTATAATGGTACCTATGAGTAGGTTATTGTAGTCTTCAATGCAAAATGTATTCCAAGTCCTTTGCACACCTCTACTAACATATATAGGATTTGGAAACTGCCTTGTTCTCTCTCTGTCCCCTCCACCTCCCAAATTTTGTGGGTTAGGGCACTGTATTTTAGGACAGTTGACAGTAAATGGATTTTCCATAAAAAAGAAATCGAGCACATCCTCCCATGGAGTTTCTTGCCAGTATCAAACACTACTCTGAAGTGATAGTGCCTGGTGCCATGTGGGAGAGGAGAAAGTGGGAGTAGTACAGTGGCACCAAGTCTCACATGCTGCAGTCAGGATCATCTTGGCATGTTTTTTGTTAGCAGATATAGGGAAAAAAATGCATGGCATGAATTTTAGGGAACATTGCCAGCTAAAATCTGGAGTTTCCTATTCTGAAACAGAAACTGTATTTTGGGCTCATGTAAACCCTTGGTGTTTCAAGTGCTATGACAATGTTGAGCATTATTGCAGTTCATAATCTTGCCTAGACATTTTATTAGGTATTATTTCTTGTTAATCTAACCACTGCTATTTCTTGTCATCTAGTAATGTTCTCTTATTCCAGGATATAACACAGCTATCTGGGTTTCTAACAGTACCATCTGAAACAAGAAAGTAGGCCATTTGCACTGGGAATGCTATATTGGCATAGGACACACATGCTCCTGCATCAGCGCAGGGTTCTTACTGTGCGGGAGGCAACACAGGCAGCACTCGCACGCTGCTGCCTCCCTGAGCCAGCCCAGTACCAGGGAAGCCTTGTTAGCACTCTGAATTAATGCCAAATCCTTCTGCTGGCAAAGCTTTGTCATCTGGGAAGATCACCCAGGGTATCACCCTGTTTTGCATGGAATCTTTGAAGAGGCAGCGTCAGCCCGCATTGCATGGCACCACATGGGCGTCTGAAGTTACCCATATACAGAGAGCCAGAATTTATATCCTGGCACTTTCTGCAAGTGCAAAAGTTATTTTTATCCTATTTTACTTCTCAGGGCTCTAAAAATTGTTACCTAGGAGCTTCTGGGACCGAGCTGTTCATTCAGTGTTAAATCAGTCAGGAGGTTCAATGAAATGCTGTGCTTAGAAGGATAGTTAAAGAGAATGTATTCCCTCTGTATTGAGAGAGATCTGAGACTGTACAATTTAGCCCCTCATTTGGGGAATTTTAGCATGCAATACACACATTAGATCTGGTAAGTGTGTACTGGGCACCTAAGCAAGAAATTTTACACATCTTACACAGTTCCAAATTTCTTGGAAATAGAAAATTACGTATCTGAACAGTCAGAGAATTCTGCATCTGTAACGCATTACTGAGAGCAGCGTGTTTGTCACTTAGGCTTATACTCATTAATGTAATCATGACGGCACGACTGGTAATATGACTAGCAGTAGATCCAAAGAATACGCCGGGAAGGTGATACAAAAGCATCAGAAATTTGTACTGTAAGTACCTCAGTTCGTTCCTTCTCTTTATTCTGTTTCTCTGTATCTGACTTAATATCCGGAGCCACGAGTTTTTCTGTGTTGAGTTCCTGCTCCTGCTGCACACCCCTTTGCTTTTGCCTTGCTATGGAAATCCAGGCTGGCTCTGCAGGAGTGTCAGGATCTCTTCTGCAGTCTCCAGCAACCACGGGGGAAGGCACGCTTCTCTCTGTTGACAGATTATTTATGTACATGGTTATAAGAAACAGAGTTGTAATTAGCTTCAGCTCACACTTGCTCAATACTCTGACTGGTCCCAGGATGTGACCAGCCTGTGTAAATAGGAATTCTGTTTAGTTTGGTCTCCAGAGAGCAATCTTCCTGTACTCACTGTTTTAAGTTACCGTTCTACTGGTGAAAAACGCTTTGCATCTTTCTTTGGCTAGTCACAGTGTCACTGCCCTCACGCGAGGGAGATGCAGAAACAGGAATCTTCATTAATCAACCATTTTCCGAGGTCTACCCTTCTGCTCCCTCCGCCCATCTGCTTTGTCTCTGAGAGACAAACGGCAGATGATTCAAAGCTGGACACAGCTGGACTGTGGCGTTGCAAAGGAAACTGCCTGCTGCAGCTGCCCCCTGCTCCCGCTCTTCCCGTGCCCAGGCAGCAACAGCTGATGCCTTTGGTTTCTGTCTTCCTTCCAGCCCTTTAGGAGCAGCCCCCCTCACACAGCCCCCTGGTGCCTGCAGGTGCTGTGGGTGACTGAGCACAAGTCTGTGCTGTTCGATCGCACAGAAATACTGCTAAAGCCGTTGGATTAATTCACAGTCTTTTGACGTGAGGTTTACTTTGACTCAGCCCTGCTGACACTGACCGTGCTCTCCTCTGGGGCCAGTCACTTCCACCGTCCTCCTCCAGAACTGAGACTTCAGCGAGACAAGAAAAAAAAAAACCCCAACACTCACATCGGCTACCCAGGGATAAGCAGTATCCAGAGGTACGGGGAAGTGAAGTACCCTCTCTTCAAATATTCTGTGAAGGGAAATCCTGTCTATACACTGAGCAGAACTGGATCAAGAGAAGAGCTTCAGCTCCTCTGTTGGCTCCAGCCCCCGGACTCTCTACTTCTTCGCTGGCTCACGCTGCTCCCAAAACTCAGTTTTCCAACTAATGTGGAGCCTCTGCATGGTTTAAAAGAGGACCAAGAACAGTACTATCATGCTTAGAGCCATAAGGAAAGACAATTTAACCTTTCCAAGCCATTTCTGGCCACTAATGTACCCAAATTTAAGGAAGGCTATTTCAGAGCAGAAGGTAAATCCTCAAACCACACATGGCCCTGCCCCTAGGAAAAGTTTGTTACCTACCCAGCATCCTGCTCAGGGAGCCAGGAGGAGGCACACGCAGCCAGGAAGGACTGGTGCCCCCGAGACCCTTAGGGCTCAGCTGCTGTGCTGGTGTAGAGCTGGGCCACCCAGCCACAGGACCCCGTGGAGCTGTCGGACACATTTCTGGACTGCTGTGGTCTAGTTTAGAGGAACACGGCCCCAGTCAGGAAAGCAGGCAAATGTCTCTGAAAGCATGTTTGAGATGCCTCCTAAAGGCATGGGAGATGAAAGGGATGAAGCTCTCCCAAGAGCTGGAGTCTGCAAACCTGATCAGGCACATTATGAAAGCCCACAAACATTCTTTGCCCAGGGATTTTCTCAAGTCACTGTTGTGCCTCACCAGAGACAGACTAGTTATTTCAGCAAGAAAACACAGTTAAGCCTATGTCAGCTAAAAACCACAAACAGAGAAAGAACAAGTTTTGCTCTAAGGCCAAAGCAAGACGTTTTGCCAGCTGATGCCTGTATTTCCCTTCATGTTCATCTCACGTGATCTTGTAGGGAAACCTCTGAAAGAAACGATCCAGAAAGTCCAGCTGTGCAAATGCAGCACGGATAAAGCAGGGCCCCTGAACACTGGAGGAGCTTCCTTCCCTCTTGCACAGCAAGTTACTGCAATTCTCTGCACCCCACCTACACCCCATCTTTGCATGCCAGCAGCTGTTCCTCCCATAATCTTCTCCCCTTCTCTTCACTGGCTCCCCTCACTTCATTTTTGTCTCATTTTACAGAACGATAAAGAATAAGGCTGGGAGAGATCTCAAGATGTCATACAGTCTATCCTTCAGCTGTAAGACGAGTTGCAAGATCAATTTCACATAAATTGTTTCCTGACAAGTATGTATCATCTAACCTGTTCTTAAAACCCTCCGAAGACAGGACAGATCTGAGAGTCTTCCCTAGACAAATTATCTACGGTGCTCAAAACTGGCACGTAGCACTTGAGGTGAAGGGCAGCCCCACTTCACCTGAGATGGTCTCCTGTACACATCAGTCAGTATGATGAGTTTCTTGCAGAATTATGTTAAGTCTTGGTTTGTATTTAGTTTGTGAGCTCCAGATTGTGTTATTTCCCCTCTTCCATCCCCCCATTTGTATCTGCGCATCAGATTATTTTTGCACACATAACAGAACCTTCTACTTGTCTGTAAAGAAAATACTCTTTTCAAACTGTGGTTCCACTTTCTCAAGATAACCTTGACTTCTATTACTGTCCTCTAGTGTGCCACAGCCTTTCCAGCTCAGTAATACTTGAAAATGTAACAAGCACACACTAAGTTCTGTCACCCATGTCCTTAAATATATTGAATAGTGTCAGACCTAAGACGGCCACCATCTAATATGCCAGTGAATCATTAGCTGGCACACAGTAACTTTGCATCAACCCACAGCAGCTTTGCATCAACCCAATGAATAGCTTCACCAAGTCTGTATTTATAGGTATGTCATATATTTATAGGAATGCCCTATGATACCAGTTATTGTGTGACTTGACTGCTCTTGACCAAGCCATGTTGGTTGGAATTTATATCTGTGTTATCTTGTAGACATTTAGAAATACCTCAAGTATTCCTTTCAGTATTTCATATTAAAAGGTGTGTAACACCCTTTCTCCTTCTCTCTCTCTTCTCCATCTCATGCCCCTTTTCAAGACGTGCCCCTTTTGGAGCACCCCTTGTCTCCAGCAGTTCACCCAGATAACCACTGACCGATCAAGGACTACTAGCCCAACTTTTCTGAAGTATCTTACGACAAACTTCATCAGGATCTTCATAAGTAAACCCACACGGTTGAGTTGATGTGATGCCTGCTAATGTATCTGCCATCACATCCCCTCCTTCAGGTCCCTACATGGACCTGTAGGCCATGCCCTTGAACCCTTCTGCACCTTTTTAGGTTGTGAGAAATTTGGGCGGGACTTCTTCGTGCCTTGCCCAGTAAAACCAGGTGCCACGCTTCATCAGTTCCCAAAGCGCTACTGTGGTACACAGATGGACTGCCACTGCTGAAGGTGATGTCTAGTGTTCCTCAGAGTTGAATACATAAAGTAGCTTTTCACCTTAGTTACTTTCTACCCAAACTAGTGAACGCATTTTCCTAGCATCCTGTAATGAACAACCATCCAACAGTTACACTCAATATTATGAAGATAATTCCCCACTGAAGCCTCCCCGTGCCCTGCTGGACTCATCATGTAGCTCCATCCCATGAAACATTCCCCTTCTCCACCATGTACCGGCCTCTTCTCAGCCCAGAGAAGACTGGGTCTCTTCTCTGACTGTACAGCTACAGACACACCACCACACGCATTCTTTTCAACCACCTTTTTTACCTTCCTTCACTGCTTGTAATGTCTTGGTGCTCAAAACCACCCATGCCTTTACGGTAAAGGCCCTTTTCAATCCACCCACCAACTTTCTGATGATACTGGGAACCTGGCTTCTGCCGTGATGCTGCTAGTGATGTACGTCTTAGTCTCCAATTCAAAATCACCCTTTGTGTTTTGTCCCATTTTCTCTGTCACACCACAGGAGCTTTCTGTAAACACCAACCGAACTGCTCGTTGTTCTTCCTCTGCTCCCCCCATGCAATCAATACTGACAAAATGACTGCTACGGCCAAGCTCTATTGGATGCACTACATGTAACGGTCTTACTGCTACCTGTGCTCCTGTTTCTCTGTCACCCTCACAGATTGCAGATTCATCTTTCTGTTATTTCAATGAGCGTTGCCTAGCACAACAGGGTGCCCAGTCCCGCAGTGATATGTCTGGAGGCTGCTATTATAACAACGTTTTTCATAAGGCAGATACTCCAATGAAGTTGTCAAGCACTTTTGCTCTTCAGACAATTCTCCCTGATGAGACACCAGACATCCTAGTTGTGCCAATTAGAAGGCAGCCAAATTACAGCCAAGTATCATCCCATAAGATGGTATCGAAATGCTCCTGTGATAGTAAAGAACAAAAGCTCTTTACCATCATCTTAAAAGATTTTGTAAGTATCTCTACAGGCCTGACTTAGGGCAGCAGAACAGTATCACCTACAAAGGATCAAGAGCTGATCTGCATCTGGGAGAGGCTTTCCAGTTTCTTGAAGCAGTTACATTCTGCCCTTGTTCCGGTGAGAGACTTTGCTGGAGAGGCCAGGCAGGCAGGCAAGGCAGGGGAAATGCCTTCTCTTCAGCAAAAACAACTTCAGATGCAACTCGTGCACGATTCGGTACCTCCTCTGTCAGCCAGAACTACTGTAGGGGGTAGAAGAGGCATATTCACTATTAATCATCTTTCCCATTGCCCAGAGGTCCTTTACATCTTCCCAGCTCCAGCTAGAGGTGGTTTCTTGGCCACTATACATGCACCGTGGTTCCAGCCAAAAGGAGACAGTACAATGACGTGAACCGACAGTTTCAGGTGATCTGAGACTCTGATGGGCACCAAGAAGCCAAAAGCTTTCTCAGGAAGCAACTGTTCACAAGAGAAGTGCTGCTCGCACACCCCTCCCAGTTCAGTGACTGATCACCTTGCACAAACCCTCCCTATCTTATCTCATCCGGTCACGAGGTGCTCTGTGTGCTTTCATGGTTCACCACATGGCAAAGCACAGCGTGTTTAAGGAAGCAGATAGCCAGAATGGAACCAGAAGTACTCAAAAGCACAATCTAATTTCTGCTTCTGCTGCAGGTCACATGCACAGCAGCTAGCACAACAGTTCCCTGCTGGTAAATGCCACTGTTAGGGAGACAGCGCAATACAAAAAGCAAGCAGTGGCATTCTCTGCCGGAAGATGTGTGAGTCCGACTGGCCACAGCCACCACAAATGCCCCATATTCGACTTCTCCTCCAGTGAAGCAGGGCTGAGCCTCTTGCTTCCACATTACACTCAGGAGATTTTCTGAATAAAACCAAAAAGTGAATCATATTCTTCAGTTTTTATTACAACGTGTTATTTTAAACAATATGCTATTCAATTCATTACTTAATAACTTCACGAGCTAATAAAGGATATTGCTGGCAGCAATTTGTCTCTTGTTTGCTCACAGTTTTAACCTCGTGATTGCATCTTGCCTTGGTTTCCTGGGAGCTGGCTTGGCCTCAGGCTTTTTGAAAGGCAAGTGAGCCCCTTCTTCCCCTCGGAGTAAGTCACCAACAACGGGAAGATACCAGGTCAGAACCTGTCAAGCTGTCAAACCGTTCTGTGCATAATGTCACCGAGTATTAAAACTAGCATTTAATGTAGGCTGCTGAGGTGTTCTGCTGCCACTTGAAACCACACGCAGAGGCTGCTGAAGCCCTCCCTTCACGTCTTTCCCACAGCCACCAATCACACACGGACAGACACAAGACCAGCTGCCCTGTCTGCGTTCTTCATCACTTCCACTGCTTCCCGATGGGCTGCTGAGGATAATCCCCGAAGCCAAGTGAACCACAGCCACCTTCTCAGTTCCCTCCCACAGAGCTGAATCACCTGAGCTCTGACAGCAGCAGGGCTGCCTGCCTCGGTGGTGCCCAAGGAGGGGAGCCTCCCTGCTGGTATATGTTACATATATATATATATGTTACCTGTGCTGGTATATGTTTCCTTCAGTATCTTACTAAGGCAGCTTGCTTTTATTTTTCTCAGAGGTGAAATTTCTTCTGCCTAAATATTGTGCAAATGAATGTGTACACTTCTCATTGATCGTTTGATATTATCCTGTAATGTGTGTCAGATTGGTTGTGTGAACAATAAGGTGAAGATAAAACATCAATCTTAACGTACAAAAGGAGATCTACAATTTATCGTGCATTGGTTTATACACACACAGAGAAAGCAAAGGAGAAATACATACCTATTTCTGTCTATTGACAGACAGATATACTCAGTGTATTCAAGCTTACCTGGGGGTGTGTGTGCTGCTTACGTGAATAACCACAGCAAAGACATAAACGTAACACTGAGATTTAGGGATTGATTTTTTTCTTTACAGACATGGCCTCAGATATTGTACCCATTTTCTTTAAATCTAAAATCCTTTGTGTGCACAGAATATAGCAGAGGCTGTTTGTAACGTTTAAATCTCACGCCTGAAAATGAACATCTTATGCCTGCAAGGACTGCAAAGAGTGGTTACTCTTGCTGTACATCTGTGCAGGTGAAAGGTCAGAGTCAGAAAGTTAAAGCCTTTTGAAAGTCATACCTCTAACAGCAAGCAAAGCTAACTTGTGAATTCCCTTCTTATTTTAAAAGCAAACATACTCAAAACTAATCCAAACAACTTTACACAGGGAGATAACAACTCCTATATACAACAGTGTCATTGTTTCGTAACACAGCTTATGCATGTGTATTTAATTCCACACTGTTGTATCTTTGCTCATTTATAGAGCACCAGTTATTTTAAGAAGGGTTTTACAAATGCATATGGCATTTAGTATATCCTGGCCTACATATTTCCCTTTGTTTATTAAAACACAACATGCATTCGTGTCAGTGTACACACCCAATTCCTTAATCTCAGACAAAGCTATTCTAAAAGATTTACTAGGTATTTCCAACATTTCTTTCTTCCCTAAGGTGCTCTGCGAGGCATTTGGCTAGATCTATACCACCGATGCCAGGAGAGTCTTTTTACACAAGAAACCGCTATGTTTGCATCAGTGTCTATTTTGCTGCAAGAAAACAGCCATATCGCGAAATAGCCTGACACAACCCAAAAAGAAACTTCTTTTGGAAAAAAAAAAAAAGAAAAAAAAAAAAAAGAAAAAAGACAGCTTTCTTTTCAGCTGTAGCCAGGACAGCATTAAAGCAGTGTCCTTTTTATGTAGAGAGAAACAATTTTCTTGTCATTTCAGAGCCTATATTTGCCAGACAATACACACCAATTTCATTCACTGTTATGTTCACCATCCCTCCCTGAGCTCCTTTTGTCTGTTAGAGCATGTCTCGCTGCTACAGCTCCTCAGTCACTGATTTTTCTATATCCTAATATGCACATTCACACAGGCATTGCTTATGGGTTTGCTCTTGTAATAACCTGTTAGCATATGTTAATTGTTCCTGCCCTTTACAGGATTTATAGCAAAGTGTATCAACCCCAAACAACACAGCTCAAACTTTTAGTTCTTGCAAAGGCTCGTGCCTTTAGCTCCAGAAACTCAACAATTACTCCTCCTGGGGTGACTAATTTCACACAGCCATTAAAGACCCACCTTGCAGCCTGACAGAGGCCAAGCAATCCCCTGCTAGTTCCCCAGAAAACTGTGGAGCGCAGGAACGCTGCTTTTGCCCAGGGTGGTAAGCCAGCATCCCACCAGCCCTCCTGCTGCCTTTGGTATCAGAAGAGCTGAAAAGCTACAAATGGAACCAAATGAACCAAATTGCTCCTGCTCACCTCATGACGCAGCAAACTTGACTTTTCTGAGATGTGTGCACGTGAGAAGGGAACTGCACCTCCTTACATCACCGTTTCGCAGCTTGTCTTCATGTTCAGCACTGGGATTTCCTAACACGCAGTGGGAATAAACTCCCTGACAACTTAACGTGTCTCCCGACGGTGACCACAGCTCTTCGACAGGGCTGATAAACTCAGGGACTAGAAGAGGGCTGGGTGCAAGCATTAAGGGCAGTTGGATAAAAAAAAAAAAAAAGAAGTGGGTGCCCCAGCAGATCAGAGGGCCAGAGATGGCAGATGGCTGGTAAGCCACGCAATCCACGAAGGGCCGTGCCGATCGTCCTTATCAGATTTCTCTTGCTTGCGGTTGCAACCCATGCTCCTGACTCACTGGGCTGAGGCAAACATTTCAAAGGGCTGAAAATGATGCTTGGGCAGGGGTACTGCCCTGCTAAGCCCTCATTGTACCCTGTGGCTCTCCTGTGTCTTGCAGAGGGGTGTCACTTCTGGGGTCCCTATGCAAATTCCCCCCAGCAAGGCTGGTGTGGTGCCAGGGCAATCAGAGGAGATGGGAACAACTCGTTCACCTGTGACTTCAAGCAGCCAGCTCGGATGTGGCAGCTTAGCGCAAGGAGGTGCTTGGTCAGAAGTCTAAGGAGAAAGGTCTGCAGTGGGGTAGGAAAGACCTCAGGTCAGTTTGGAGCGGACTGCTTTGTATTTAGAATTAAACGCTTTCTGAGTCTTGGCATGCCTACATATCAGAACCCATTACCAAGCAATTCAAAGCTGGAAATACATGGAAAACCGTAGCAGCTTTGCTTAAGGTGATACAATAAGATCAGTGGGGCAGTAGGTAAGGATGAAGACTAATTACCATCGCAGACCAATCTCAAACACCGTGTTAAACAACCCCGGGCCATACAGATTTCACGTAATGCTGTCAGGTGGAGAGGAACATGTCCAAACAGGGCTCCTCGACCTGCAGCCCCAAGTTCAAATTCCAGGTGTGTGCATCCCTGTCAGGGGGATCAGGGCATGGCTCTCACCCACAGACCCTATTTTGCAGAGGACAGTCCTGAGCCTAGGGACAGGAGTCTCCTTCATCCTAGGGCTGAGGACCCAGAGGAGAAGCCTGGAGAAGACACATGCTCCCTGGCTCCATTTCTACCCCTTCTCCCTTCTCCAGCACTCACTGCCACTGCAGGGACCCTGGGACTCAGCAAAAGGGATGGGAAAAAACGCTGCGTGCAGGAGCACTGGTCTCCAGCTGCTTTCCTCTGTCCTCTCCAGACCAACCCTACCATGCTAAGTCTCCTCCTCACTTGTTCCCAGTATGACCCTCCCCAAAATCTCAATCAATCAGAGATTTGAGTGTCACTACAAATAATCAACTACTCCTCAGGGTAGGGCAGAGGGAAAAATGCCTTTGAAGGGAGTGTTGGGTTTATACAAAGGGAGAGTGTCGTGCCCATGGGGTGTGGGGATGCCCTGGCTGGATGGCCATGGGAGCCTCGTCCGGTCATGGGGGCCAGGACCTGATGAATTCCCTCCTACATGGCTGCTGGGAGAGCAGGAAACAGTAAACATGGCCAGAGCCTTGAAAAAAACATGTGCAATGCTGCAGCAGACAACAAATGGAATCAGCTGTCGCCCAGGGGATCCGCAGGTTGCCTCTGGGGCCAGGAAGAGGCTTTTGTCACCCTACAGGACAAGTGGCCTGCTATGTCTTGAGGTCTTCTTCTGGCTTGGTGTTTCCCCACTCAGAAACTCAAGAGACTGACCCCAACTGGAGAAGAGCAACCAGAGAGGGGGGAGCTCTGCAGTGGCACAAAGAAACCTTTACATTTGCTTAGTCGGCATCCCCTCCTCACATTCCTAACATCAAACCCACGACCAGACAGATTCAGGGCAGGGAAAATGTTTCTTCCACATATCAGAAGACCTAGAAGTTATTTTACCCGCTCTTGGCTGTTATCTGAAGTGAAGAGGTTTCCTTCTAGAATTGCTTGAGCATGCCTCACCTAACTTGTTTACTATCATTGCAAAGACCTCAGACAGTGGTGCCACTTTCTGCTCTCTGCCTGTAACCCACAATATATTAGTCTCCAGAGGACTGACTTTCTTTTTAACTCTAACCCAACTATATGATACAGACAACATGGTGAAATTTAACAACTTTCAGTAGACATGATCTTAGAATCTCTCCTGGCTTTAAACTCCCAAGAATCTGCAGGGTAGTTAATTTTTGTTTTTAAACAAGGAATGAGTAATGATAAAGATGGATAGATGAATAAGTAAAGCTCACAGGAGATAATAAATAAATGGCACGTTGATCATGCCAGGCAGTTATTGGTATTTCTGCCTCAATGCTATGGTAAAAAAGAAGGTCGAGAGGTCTGAGTCAGCAGGACACTGCACTTAATATGTGCTCCTGGCTTTTGAATTGCCATACCGCAGCTCTAAAGGGGGACATTTAGTAGCTTGATATGTCTGTTTCACAATACTTGCTAATGCACTTTATTTTCTGAGTGTCACTTTGAACATCCTTTAAACAATGCCCTGAAATGCAAAAATCACAGGCAAAAATATCTTGTTCTCTATGCTGCTTCTTCCCTGCTGTCCTTCTGATAATATTTTCAGCAGGGGAGAATCAGGGAGCCACATCACTGAAGGCAGAGCCATCAGCTCACGCTCACCAGTGTTGTGATGACACGACAGGCCTCCCTCATGCTCTCTCAGAACTAAGGTCATTCCTTGCGAGTGAAGAAGGTAACTTCATAAAGTTTTGGGAGTCTTACCAGGCACTTTACAAGGCTGTGACTTTTTCTCCAAGTCTCTATCTTCATTCCTGGATTCGGGAGAGTGAATATCTTTGTCCTGCTTCTCCTTGTTTGCAGCAGTATTTGGAATGGTTATGTTTTGCAAGGCTGGCTTTCTGGGCAACGGAGGTTTGCTACTAAGCTGTTCAGAGGACTTCGCTTTGGGTTTGATCTTTTCATTTAAAGAACCACCAATGTTTATATCAGCTGTTTTTTTGATTTGTGCCTTATTACCTTTTGGAAAGGAAGCCAATCCTTCGTTTTCTAAATTAAACTCTGCACTGTATCTTTTAATCCCTTTTGCTTCTGGTGACGAGTTCTCTCTGTATTTCAAAGACAGTGAGGTGGATCTAAGTTTCACTTGGAAAGGACTTGTATCTCCACAGCTTGGCTGACTCTGAGATACCACCAAAGAATCGCCTGGCACTGGCACCGTGTCAACAGCCAGAGAGACAAAGCCAGCCAAAACTTCTGTAGGTTGCCCGGTGTTCTCAGAGTCAGACTCTGGCAGCAAAGTCTGCTTTTTGTTGCTATTTTTTTCCTCCTCTAGATCTGATGCCTTCTGTAAGTCTTCTTTCCACTTCTCATTTTTCGAGGAGACCTTTTCTTTGGACAGGAGGAATCTGGTATTTAATGGGCTTTCCAGCTCTGATCTTTCTGGGAAGTGTAGGCTTCTGGTCCTTGGTCTCTCCCGTGCAGAGGAAACAGAAAATTTTCTCAGGGCATGGAGTTCACTGGCTGCTTTTTCAGCTTTCTTCCCCAAAAGTTCCTCCTTGTGGATCAGTGACTGGCTGTTCTCCTTACCAGAAGCAGCTGCCCCTTGTGCATTCTTTGTTTTCTCTAGACAGCAGGAAGCAGATGATCCCATCCGTGTTGAGGAAGCAGGATGTGAAACATGGAACGAGTCCGTGGGCTGAAAAGGACCTATGGAAAGTTGTTTGCTGGATTCTGACAACAGAGCAACCTCTTGCTTTGCCTCTTTATTACAGGGCATTTCCACAGGTACTTGATCATCCATCTGTATATTTTCTCCGGAGTCTTCCAAGCAAACAAGGCTATTCTTACTAACTGAAATATCTTCTTCGGATGGTATTTTATGTACTGAGAATGCGGTAGAAGGCTCCTTATTTTCTTCATTTAAAATATTGATTGACGCATTGCTCATATCCCCAGACAACAGAACCAGTGTTTCTGAGGAATCTTTTTGCTTTTGCACTTCTCTGTCTGGACTGGAGTAGGAAGAAGTTGTGGAGTCTTTGCCTTCAAACAGCATCGAGGACTCAGACTTCACACACGTTGTTTCCAGTGCTGGCTGGCAGCCCTCGGGTTTATTCTCTGCTAGCAGGGCTTCCTGTACAACAGCAGGCTCAGAAGCAGGCTGAGTCATCACTGGTCTCAAAGCAGGGGGAAGGTCCTCAGGCATTCTGGGCTTCGGCCAGGAAGCCACATCCTGCACTGCAGCTGTGCCACATGGCAGTTCTCGATTGCTGGGTTTGAATACAGCATCTGGCAAGTCTGTCTGTATCTCTTTTTCATCATCCTCTTCTTCTTCTGGGGTACAGCTCAAATCAGTCAGAGATTCAGACTGGGTCCTCTGCAAGAAAGAAATTCAGAAAGCCCCATCACCATGTACAGATTCACTTTTTTTCTTACTCATTACAGCTACGAGCTTAGAGAGGAAAGCAATACTCGCCACCAATACTGAGCTTGCTGTTTTCTTAACCTACATACTGGATGCTTTTTTATCTAAGCAGATCCTGGAATAATGTATTTAACGAACATAAAAGCAATGAGCGATGCCTCTTTCTGCACAACTAGTGCTTTCATGCCTTTGTCGATGGGAAGTTCATCAAAACAATGGCCATTGGACTGTCCTTGGCACTTGACTCCCCAGAGCATACTGGCTATGTTGTGTTGCTCTTAGGCAAAAAGCAGCACTTGAAAGAGAAAAATCTGTCCCTTTGTGTTTTGCTACTCCATACTAGCATTAAAAATAAAACAACCCATTCTTCTTAAAGTATGACTCTGAAGATGGAACAGTACATAGAAGGAAGGGCAAAAGCCTAACAAATCCACCCCGTTATGACACTCTATGCCAGCTGAGTATTTACCCCCATATGGCAGTCTTCTGTCCAATCCCACTGCCATACAGCACTACAGCCTTGCCTCCTTTGTGTAAAAGTCTTCTGTTTCTTTCAAGAGTTAGACATCTGATTCGATAAAAGTTTATAAATGTATATGTAGTTATCTGTGAGGTCTTAGGATTCAGCTTCAGGTAGGGGCTGGAAAAATATACTGGATTATTTGAAAGCACATTATTAAGCTGCTGAATCTGCCTTTTCATATGGTGCCTGCATTAGCTCACAGATTCACTGTGGTTTGTTGAGTAAATACATATTTTGGAGGTAGGCCCTAATTCTAAGAAGACAAAACTTGAGCTCTGAAGACACTTTTAAGGTTCTTCCAACTTCTTGTTTTGCAAATGCAATTGCAAATACAGAGTTGCAATGCCACCTGCATTCACAATCCACATACACAGGAACATAAAAGCAGAAGACATCATTTAGCCAGAAGCAAGGTGCACAGGCAGAGTTGGGGAGGAAAATATTAAAAATTGTATTATCAAAAGGTGTGAACGCTCTGCATGAAAAAACAGGAGTGCCCAGTGACCTGGCAGTTTACAGGCAGACTGAACAAAGCCATTATATTTCAGTAACAATGTTACGATGGAAGAGAAGGTTTGATCAGTGAGTTATTGCTTTGTATGCTTTTCTAAAAAAGTGGCCTCACCATTGTTTTGCTCACAGTGGTGCTCTACCGAGCTCAAAGATCACTCACCAATTTTTTAAAATACAGAATACCATCTAAGTAATATTTAGACACAGAAGGAATAATATTCCTGGTGATGAATGAGCCAATTTAATGGCTTCAATGTATTTAAAACATTGAAAGAAACCACAAACAATAAAGTGCAAATCCAGTAGTAAGAGCTGCAAACTTTAGTTCTAAAAACAGGAGAGAAAGAAGAAAAGATAGGCCATGCCCTCCATAAGATATGACAAAGAATCAGATAAATGGTGTTTTAAAAGGATGGTTTAAAAAACAATGGCTTTTTTAATAGTATACAACTTTTAATAGTTTTTTTTTAATCGTGTACACCTTTTTTTTTGTTTTCTGCGGAGACTTATTTTAAGTCTCAGTAGTGTACAAAAAGGGTTTACAAGTTTTGGGGCAGGGAGAGGTCTGAATTTGGAACAGTCCTAATGTGGAGAATCTGGTTCCAATTAACAGGTCACAACTTATTCTTTCTGTACTTTTTAAAAATATAAGTCAAATTATATTTGGAAAGTTAAACAGCTCCATGAATTGCCTCTCAAAGACTCAAGGTTTTACAGGATCCTTCAGACTAGGAAAAGTACACAAGCTGATCATCACACTTTCTTAAAAGATTTTTTAAGTAAGTAATGAAGCAGTCAGCCCCACCTTCTGCATCACAAACAAGACACTAAATTGTATTGCCTGGTAAATTTAAGAAGAAATTGTTATGTAAACTGCTGCATCAAGAATTCACAAGTAAACTTGTAATATTTAATCTGTTCCACATGTCTACTCCAGATATGTAGCCTCATCGAATAACGGCTATTAAAACCCAAGGAAATATCCATGTCGCGATCTGGCTTTCCTTATCATATCTGAGTTTGAAATACAAGGTCCAGTAAGAAATTCCTAGTTTTGTGTCAAAGGTGACACTGTTTATTTTCACAAGTACCTGAGAAAATCTTCTTATTTTACTGGATCTCTGGTTCCGGGGTTTTATTAAAAGCTTGTGTTTAGCAGCAGAATTATCCAGGCAAGAGGAAAGCTCAGGTGGAGTGTCAAAATCAACTCCAGGTGAGATGGTACCGTCAGATATCTGGGGAGCTCCAGTTCTGGCACTTCCATGCCTAGGGAACAGCTGACCGTCTGTAGAGTGAGATCTAGAAGGACCCAATGTAACCTGGAAAAAAAAAATTCCCAAACAATGAAATAAAGATACAAAAATAACAATTCTACAAATAAAAGGCCATGTTTATTGGCATTTTAAGGTCGCCTCTTTTCCTTTTCCGCATCTCTTTGAAATACGTTGCATTTCTTAATGCGGTGTTAGCAAGTCTGCATTTTTAGCTGCTTGAATATATGGCTATACTGCCCAATGGGAAGGACTAAGTCACATTTAACTAGAAGATCTAAAGCACACAAATACATGGCCAGCATGTTTTAGAAGAAAGATTTACAAAGAGTACTCAGTTACAGAACCCGAAGGGCCGATACCCTTTCTGGGCCTGTCCTCCAGCATCTGTGTCTAGGCTCCCGCCCACAGTTAGGCTGGACGGCAGCACCTCTAGCTTCCTACATGTCATCAGGTCCCTTCCAACTCTACAATACCCTCCTAAAGACGAGAATCAAACGTCAGTGGCACTGACAGTTAAGTCAGCTTGTGTTTTTTCTTCACGCATTTGTATCTGCCAAATAACTAGGGAGTTTACCTGAAACATAAAATTTCATTTGTAGACTACTGTGGGGAAGGAAATTATGGACAATTCCTACTAGAGGCCAATAACCCATCCAGAAACAATTTCTGAGTGCTGCAAGGGGTGCAATACTTTCTTGAAGCTGAAATCCAGCTTGCCTGTGCACTTCACCAGAAACTACCCTCGTCCCAGGCCTGATGCAAAACCAAGACTGAAAAAATTATGGAAAAATACTCTAAAAAGGGTTCTTCATTTCTCCCAGATTCAGTTTTTGTAAACAGACAAAGTAATATTTCCAAATTATCTGTCATGGCATTAACATCACCCCTGACAACTTGCGACAGCACTCCCTTTGTAGGCTTGAAATTCCCGTTCAATTCATTAGAGGACCCTTCCTCCTTTGTCATGCTGCCTTCTTCTTTCTGCTTCTTTCTCTGGAAGTGGTATTTTACTGAGGGGGTTGGAAGGGAGAGTGGGGCAGTGTTCGTTTTATTTAGAGAGGGAAAAAGCATCTGCATTTTCTGCAAGTGGAATTCTGCATTATTCACTGCAGCCAAAAGATACTCCGTAGCGTAGTGAGGGCCTGCTACAGCTTCCCCGATGGCCAGGGGAAAACTCCCCTGGAGACTTTCGTGGAGGCTGGATCCACAGTTTCCAATCATGCTTTCTATTTAAGAAAAAAAAAAAAATTGCTCAGCCATGCTGAATAATGGATGGTGTCATTAATTTTCACTCTACAATACCTGCGGTCTAGTACTTAAACATGACTAATGTTCAACAAACGATACGTGGCTGCATTATACATTAGCACCTACAGTGAATACATTGACATTTCAGCTCCATGATAAAGATGCAGCACAAGTTCTCTTTCAAGGCATGTCATTATTTGCCTGCCTTTCTTCTGGCTTCTGCTTTTCCTCGAGAACTTTGCATGTTTTCCCATTGGCAATGCTCAGTGTTGGCCATTACGCTGGAAAAGCAAGAACCTGGTTTGTTACTTAAATTTCAGCAGCCTGAGTGAATGCCAGCTCTGAGCCGCTGCAGAAGTTGCCTGCCCCGTGAAGTCTGGCTCTGGCAAAGCCTGCTGGAGGAGGGGATGGCTGGCACATCCCTTTCTCCAAATCTCACGTACACATGGCTCAGTTCTTCAGCCGGTTGTGCTGGGCGGCACAAGGAGCGGTGCCATGAGGCAGCCCCATCCCCAAAGCCCAGGTAGGATAGTCACAATCCTTTTCTCCCTTCTGTTGATCCAGGAAAGCTTCCAAGACACAGCAAGGTGTCACTGCTGCCCAAAACATCAGGGTTGCATTGTGCAAAACTGCTCAGCCCTGTGAGCTGGTCTCCTGTGACTTGCAGAAGCAGGGCTAATCTCTCCGAAATGCCAGGCAGTAGACACTGCAGTCCGGGAGGAAAGCCCTCCGACGGGGATACCTCCTGGCTGCGCCGTGAAGCTGGACTGCGATGGAGAGAGCTCTGAGCTAAATGATGGGGCATGTGGAAAAAGCTGAGTGACTGCACAGTCACCGCCACGTCTCAGGAGTCAGCAAGTGAGTCAGAGAGTGATGTTAATGGAACAACAGGGAGACATAAATCCTCCTTTAGCAAATATGCATCTGGACTGAACAAATTTACAGTGGGTCTGTTTTCAAGAAATACCTTCTTCATGTGTTGTGTTGTTTTTCCTAAAAAATACTAAAAATTTCACTGCATAGAAGCAGTTTTTCAAACAGCTTCATGTGGAATCTAGCAAGTGTGGCCAGAAATCTTTGCTGGGCCCTGCTGCAGCTGGTCTTGAAATATGTTTTGCATAATTACCAAGGAAGAGTCAGCTCAGGACTAGCTTCTCTATTTCCTTTCTGCAATTCCCCTCCACCCCTCCTCCTATTTCTAGAAAACGCTTTTCCCTTTACCCCCTGTGTTGTTTCCACCATGACTCCAGCTGCGGACAACTAAAAGGGCCTCTTCAGAGCCCTTCAAAACCGCCCTTTAATCAGCCAGAACTGCTGGCTGCTGATTGAAGCAAGCCATCTATTTGCCTGTACTCGAGTCCTGAAAACATCACTTCAGCAAAATTCACAGACAGAATCCGACTGAAAGCTGAACCTCAGACTCCCAAGCAGCAATGCCAGCCACTATCATCAGGCAAACACTTTCTGTATCAGTGCGAGGTAACTTTGTACTTAAAGCAAGGGGTCTGGACAGATTTCAGAGGATCTACATTTTGTTCACAGCTCCTCAGCAAGCTTCCTCCCTTATCCTATGCATGTAACCCAAGCAGCCTTTACTGCAATTTCCCATCTTTAAAAAAAAAAACAGAGATACTGTTTCAGTGTCAAAATCTGGTTGGTTGTGCTTGGAGATTAAATCATGTCTGTAAAGTTTGCTACAGGATATGAGGTATTCTAGAGGGCTTAGTTATTATCACCAGGAGATTACTTGGCATCAGAATTATGTTGATAAACAGTAATAACTTTTATGTTCAATGGACAGGCATTAAAAATGCACAGCAAACAGACAGGCATGCAATTACATACATACAAGGTTGGGTTTTGCAGCAGACGGGCAACAAAATAATATTTATGTCTTGCATTTCTTTAAAAAACTACTATGCATAATTGCTTGGCCCTTAATACATTTGGCAGGAGTTACCTGTTCTTCTTCTTCACTGCCTGTTCCAGCTAAACTCAAAGAGCTAAGGTGCTTGTGAGAGTCAGAGAACTGTGGGATGGAATGAGGAAGAGATTCAGTAAAAGATGACAAACGAGGTGGATATACTCACAGAAACGATCTACACAAAGTGCACACAGATACTGACAATGCAAGTTGTTTTTCTCTATAGTCTTAAAGATTAGCAAGGACGCTGCAAACATAAAGTGTAAGACATGCAGATAAAGAATGAAATAACGTGTAACAAAACTATCATTTAAAAAGAAAAAACAGTTTCAAATTCTTCTGTGTTTCTTTATCCAGTGACAGCCTAGAAAAACATTAAAGAAGAGAGCGCTCTTATCCGCACATTCAAGGGGGAATACAGATTTTTCAGCCTTTTTTTAATGCCTGGCAGCTCTCTGTAGTCCCTAACCCCCACCCCCCCACATTCCCATGCATGCACACAAGCACATCCTCTTCTTCCTAGTTCTGCATTTTCTGGTGTGTTATATTTTAACAGGAACAGGGAATCTAAGTAGCTGTTTACACAGAGAGATAGCATTTTCCCATTTTGAGTAAGGTATTTCTGAATCGTTCAGAGATGAAGTAGTGATACATATAGCAAATCAAATAATTTATTCTACCTTCCACACATAGGTAAAATAAGTCATTAAACACTGATTTTTGTCAACACTAGAACAACTCACTCTTGTTGTTGTGCCTGAACTTAAGTTTTCATGGAGCAAAGACATTTCTGGAGGGCTCCTGGGTAATCCATCATCTTCAGAACTAGTCCCTGCATCCTCTGTTCGCTTTGCATGAAGTCCAAATGGAGGTGGAGGTCCCAATTTCATGGTAGGCTGGAGTTTCAACTTCAGTGTGGCATAAAATACATTAGCATGTGATAGCGATGGAGGTTTCCCCAGTATATCTTTTAGCTCAGGTCAATGAGTTACCTTTATTTTAAATTCACAATTGAATGATCCAGAGCACAGGACATCTCACTTTAGATGTTCTCTTAGGGAGCCAAACAACCAACCCATTTTTCAACTATCATTTAAGTACAACCAAGATATGACATTGCTGTCTAATTAACAAATGTAACATTTAATGTAAGCTGCAGACAGATACTACTTACTAACCAAATGTTCAACTGCAAGTATTATCCCAAAAAATCAAGCCTGGAAAGACATTCCACCTCTTGCATTTGAAAAAAATATGTTGTGTAAATTACCTGTAAAGCTCTAATCCGATCAGAAACATTTTCTTGAGAAAACACTCTTACTGGCCTTGCAGGCTCTTGCCCAGTCTCGGGGATGAAAATGCTATCATGTGACAAAGCTCTGCTTCCCATAATGCCTTTATGTATCCTAGAATAATATAATGAATGAGTGAAAATATACAGACTTTTTTCCCCAGTTCTCTTACTCTTAACTCAGGTGGTGTGTTGAACATGGAGTGGGACATAGCTTTGCACAACATGTATTACACACAAGATTCCAGACTTCTCCACGAATACAATACAGTTGTTCAGGCTAATCTAGGTAACACCTTCTAAAAACATTCAAAAATTTGCAGATGCTGTTATCTGTCATGTTAACAAACTGAATCAAGGGTACAGACACTTTAAGCCCAGCAACTGAGTTATATCTTATGGAAAAGCTACTGCCCCTTGGCTGGAAGCCAGCAGCTGGGTGGTATGACAGTGCCACAGGCAAGCCCACGTGCAAAATGAAGGCAGTTCACATAAATGAGCCTGCACCTGAGATGGACACTAACTTCTTGCTAATGTAAGAATACGTCTTGCAAATGACTGACTACTATCATAGGAAGACTAAGTACCTTTTACTATTTAGGCAGGGTACAGCATTTAATGTATTTCTTCCATACAGGTCATTAACAGTAACATTTCAGGCAATATAGTTCCCTCAGAATCATTTGCATAAATCCTTACAAGGTCCTGTGCTGTATATCAAGATCCTTGGGAGTTTCTCTTATGAGCCTGGGGGACACATTTTTCGTGGACACTCATTGTGGACTAGTGAAAGGAAGCAGGTGATGCTTTATGGGTAGCTTCTCTCATACTCTGTCTCCTACTTTTGATGCATGCAGTATGTAACTTTCTTTGCAAATGTTACACATCGGGCATGAGCACCTTGTTTCCTCATGGGCATGGTACAGGAGACCCATGGACAGACAGCTAGGGGCTAGGGGGTCTCCTGAGCTCATTTTCCTCAGCATATTCCTCAGCTCAGCTCATAGCCTAATTGAGTAGGGACCAGAAACATGTGTACATGGCATTTCTTCTAGGTTTCCCTTCTTTTAAATGTTTTAAATAAGACAGCTATGAAACGTCAAACCAGAGTACAGAGCACAGAATTGCTTGGGCTCATATAACTATCAAGCTAGCAGACATTCTAGAGAAAAAAAAAAAAAAAAAAAAAAAAGGAGAACGGTGTATTTTTGGATCTTAGATACTGTCACAGGCACATTCAGGAACATAAACAAACATTGCAGAAAGTAACATTTTCCTTGTAATGGCTGCTATAAATATATTTGATCAAACAATAACAGGAAAAAGTTGATCTGTATTTCTGGTGCAGAAGGAAGGAAAGCTTGCTGCTTCTGCTTAATGCATTAGAGACATTAGAAGAACAATTTATCTAAGTGAAAATGTGATCTCTGCAATGCATCCAAGGTCAGACAGATCTATACCAATTTGCAAAGTAACTGCCAGTCAGGGCTGCGATGGCTGCTCCACTCACCAACATTTTACAAAGACTGCAGCGGTGGCCAGATAAGCGGTGTTGTCACATGTGCACATCTATCCCAGCGTGCTACCCTCGCTTTCTCTTTCTAGCAGACACATACCTCCCGAACGCGCAGTGGAGGTACCCTAGATGTCTGCTCAGATTGTGAGTGCTCAAATGAATTCTCCTTCTTTTCAAGGAATATCCTAGTCTTTGTCTGTCTGAACAAATATTAAGAAACACCAGTGTAACAACCCTGCAAGTCATGGCACGGGAACATGGCCAAAACCGCCACAGATGGTACCCACTTGGATATGGACTTGTTGAGTTGTACACGAGGGAAAGAAAATCTGACCATCCATGCCTTCAAAATACCTTGTCGAACACCACCATAGCCCACTGTTAGACCTGGTGCTGGCAGCCAGGAACTCCTGGGGCTTGAAGCCGGACTAGTATTAATGTTGCCAATGCCAGAAAAGACACACACAGACACACACACACACACACAGACACACACACACAGAGACACACACAGACACAGAGACACACACAGAGACACACACACAGACACACACAGACACACACAGACACACACACGCACACACACAGACGCACACACGCACGCACACACAGAGACACACACAAAGTGTTAATAATTTCTTTTGGTGATTTGGCGCTGCCCGGTGGCCGCGTTCTATACTGCCGCTCTCAGTGGCCGCCAGGGTTTGCCTTTCCCCTCCCTGGGCTCAGCAGCATCTCTTGCTTGAGGACCAGGAGGCTTGTTCTGATAGACACAACATTCGACCATGCAAGGACTTGCTTTTTAGGCAGCCAAGGGGCTCTTCAGCCCACCTCTCCACCCAGGAACACATCTGAACTTTAGTCTGGGTTTCTCCTGGTTACCTTTCAGCAGTGGGTAACATTTTTGGCAATGCCTGAACGAAGACAGGATTTTCAGAGGCAGACAGGTAACACGGGCTGGGATTCACCTGGTCTAGCTCCAGACATTAAACCACAGGTATCTGCATCAGAGCTGGTCACCCCTGGCTCCTGTTTACATTCTGCACAGAGAAATAAGCACTTCTAGAGCCTGCTTCATCTGAACAACTTCAGATAACTGCAAAAGAACGATAAAAGCTTTCTCAGAAAAGTTGACTTCTCTGACTATAAAAGGCAGCCAGTGACTAACTCAGATGCAGACATTTGTCCTTGGTCAGATGAACCCCATGTATACAGAGGAAATAAAGGCTTCACAGCCTCTGGTTCCTACTGATTTTGGTTACAGTCATCCCCTTATCCCTTCCTTGCTTTCAAAACCTGGTGTAAATGGTTAGGCATCTAAGTTTCTTTAACACCCCCCTTAGGAGTTACATCTTAGGGGCATAAGACAATCCTGGTAAGATATAAGTTAAGTACCCAATTCATTCTTGAAGATGGGAATTACATTGTTTTGAAACAATAACCCAAGGCTTATTTATGATTAAATGAAAGCTTTTTTAGTTATTATTTCTTACTGCACTCCATCCAATTCCCTTGCCTCTGCAATCTGTACTTCTCTGAAAAAGGCAACTGTTAGAGAATGCAGCATTGTGAACAAAAGGAGGAGGCAATTTTGGGGTATCTTCAATCTACAAACATTGTAGCAGTTCTGTATTTGTGTACCAGCCAGGGTCCAAAGACTTACTCAAGTTCATCTTCAGAATCGTAATTAACATGCATGTTGTGAGAGGCTGCAACATCACTTGTTGACTGGAATAACTTCAGACTGCTGCTCCCAGAAGATGATGTCTCTTTCCTTTTCTTTTTGCCAAAAAACTTTTTGAAAGATTTGAACTTTGATTTTTTCTTTCCTAAGTGAAGAAACATAAAAAAGATGCAACCAGCAGCATGTGTGAATTGCTGAACAATAATAGTTCTTTTATAATTTTTGCGTAAGTGTTTTGTTTTGGTTTTTTTTTTTCCTGGAAAATGTCACACAGTCTCCTCTTGCATTAATGTCTTTCAAGACTGTATTGATAGCATGAAATTACTATTAACTTGGAGAATGGATTGCAATGTTTATGATACATAAGAAATAACCTACAGTGTAAAATCTTTCCTAATAGAGTTTCTACTTGCCTCTTGAGATAATTAGACTGTGAAGAAAAACTTTGGTATTAACAGCCTGGGATACAGAGAAGAAATTACAGCTTGGAAACCCACTGCCTTTGTTCAGCAAGCTAAATAGTGAGTGATGATAAGGATCATGTTTCCAAAACCAATTTAAATGTAGAAAAGGCTTACACAGGTGGAATACACAGTGTTGGGAGGCTAATGCTTTAAAATGTGAATTTTATAATACATCCCAGGATATTCTGAATGCTAATTACAAGATGTGATGGATCACAAAGTATTAAACCAGAAATCAAGCAATAATCTTGAAAAGCAATGCTTGTCTGCTCAGTGAGGAAAGACCTGAATTAGGATCAGTTGCAAGCTCTGTGAAGGAAAGTTCTTAAAATGAAATCAGCATTTTGCACAAGGCATCCCAACAACTTGTACCTGCCCCATACAGGTTGGCATGACAGCACTGCGAGGCATCCCTGTCAGGATTTCACTTATCGTTGGATCTTGTTAGGTAAAAAAGTTAAGTTGGTCACAAGATGCCACAAAAAACTTATTTCAAGCCTCTGAAAATGTCTAAATATAACAGCTCTTGGAGAGAGGAAGACAGAAGGGAGAATGCATTCTCTAAACAAACATTCACTTCTATGATACAGCTAAGACATTGAAGCTCAAGAAGTCACAGCACCTTTCATTCACTGAGAAAGGGAGCAATTCTACCTGAATTGTCCTCTCCATCTCCTTCAGTCTCTCGCATCTTAGGGTCCATTATCCTTGAGGAACTCATGTGACAATCACTAAAGGAGGTATTAAAAGTGTCAGTCATACCAACAAAATAACAGTACTTCACTATATATGTGTATACATACATACAGGCAAGTTACCTGTATGATATAAAAATTAAAATATTAAATATTATGTGTATGCTTTTATATATAAATGCATAAACAATATACGTCTAAATATATGTATTGTATCTATAAATAAATACACATAAAATAAAAAAAATCCCATAGGATGAAGCTTATTAGGCTAAGGTATAAAAAGTTCCATAGAGTATTCTCACTTCCATAAGGCAATAGTATGTTCTGGTTTAGTTGACCAACTAGCCTCTCCTGACTGAAAACTGAGTTTGACAAGATTCTCAAATGCTTCTAAAAGCACGTATCGGAGGAGGTGGGCTTCTTCGGCTCTCCCACTCTGTCCCTCCTCAGGACCACAGACAAAATGTCTTTGTGAAAATTACAGCACTTGGGTAACATGTACAAGTAGTATTAGTAGAGAATTGCATCTAGTTTTTCTTTTATTTATGTACAATTTGAAGTATTCTACAGATTGTAGTTTTTTCTTCTTTTTTAAGCAACTTGTGAAAAGGTAACAACTCTCCTTATTCCTTTGTTCAGATAGACAACAGAAAAATACAAGTAAAAATAAACCTATTTATTTTCTTCTTCTCTTCTTTGCTTTTTGGAAGCAAAATATCACTTGGCTTATTAAGGTTCCTAAATTAAAAAACATTTCCAAAATTGTATATATCCCAAGCCTGAGGACAGAGTATCTGTAATTTAAAATGCATTTCCAGAGCAGTAGTCTGCCTGTGCTCTCTTTTCTTCATCTGGAGAATCATGATTTCACTGTCAAGGCTGAATAAACTCATGGGTGCCATTGACTGGATAGTGAGTTAAATGCTGCAGAGTAACAATTTGGGCTGTGAAGGTGACAGATGCTCACATCACAACCTGGACGGGAGGGTGAGTACACTGTGGCTATTGTGATCCCCTGAAGTACCAGCAGGCTAAAGTAACAAGGTTCATAAGTTCCAAGAATTAGCAAAATGGAAATGAAACATTTATTACTGAAGTCTAAAACACCACACATCTCCTGAACCATCAGCAATTTTGCTGGGCCGTGATGCAGCAAAGGCACCTCGGCTGCTCAGCAGCTCTGGGGCTCCCCCGCCAGCTGGACCCACAGGCTGGTTGTAAAAGACCCCCTGCCACCATCCACTGGGAAAACAAATCAGAGTTAAACACAAACGCCAGGGTGAGCGACTTCTGGTCAAGGGCATTTGGCTTATAGAGGGAGAAATATTTAGGAACAGGCCCTAGAAAAGAACAGACATGGATGATACATATATATTTAAAGTAAATGCCCACTGGGAGGTGACAGATAAATATGTATTGTGGGCTGTGGTGTATCTAGTCAATTATTAAACAGGCTCGACATGTCTCAGATTCAGACCATTGTGTTGCAATAGCAATGGCAGGAGTGCAGATCAATACCTGTAAAGCCTCAGCTGTTCTATGCATGCCCTGTAGCATCTACAAGCTACACACATCCAGAGGTGGGATCCTACAGTCTCTATATAAATTATGGATGCCATAACTCAGATACCCAGCTGTGGCTCACTGGCATAGCTCTGCTGCATCCAGTTGCACTCAGGTGAGAGTATTTTTTTGATCCAAATGTTTATATGCCATACTTCACTAGCTCTGAAGTTCAAAGCCACCGAGGGATAAGTACCCATGTAATGGAAATGTTAGTTTGAAACATGCAGGCAAGTATAAACACATTCCCTCTGGCAAAATTCAAGCAGATGATACGTCGTATTTCTGACAAACCAGAACTGTTTTGTTGTCCCATCCCAAACCTTAGCAGCCTATTTTCTAGAGAATAAAAGCAATTAAAAAATTTTAGCACCGCCATAATGTCAGAGAAAATTTGTGTGACTGATTTGTGACATCTGAGGTCACTAAAAGTGTTTCCACTGGGTGTGCCAAACATTTGGGGACAGCACTATGTGACCAGGGGTGCAGCATACATCTCCTCACTTAGGGGAAACAGACGGGCACTGAACCCCAGTGAGTTCTCTCCTTGCCAGCTGTGCATCTTGTAGCAAAGTTCTCGCTCCCCTTCTGACCTCATGCAGCCATTCTACAGGTCTGGAACATTCTTGCTATTTTTTAAGGTTATTTTAAGAAGCAGCGTGTCTTTCCAAAAAGTGCCCAAGCCCTGGGGAAGGCAGCCCACCACTGCTGTGCTTTTGGAGATGTCTTTTGCAAGGGCACAGCATAGGGCTCAGGGCTGGAGCACCAGCTTGTGAGAACGAGCCAGGTCCTTGGCCGGCGTGGTATGACTTGGTATACTACCTACACAGAACTTGTTTAGCATAACTTGCTTAATGTTAGTGGCTACATTTGCCGAAGCCTTAGGCCACAAGCTGTGAACCTTCATCTAGGTGAGCTGAACTTTTCCCTAGCCAAGTCAAAGGAGGCCCCAGAGTCGGTTCAAGCC
>JAVJGJ010000014.1:69431540-69470373 GCA_035590215.1 Microhierax caerulescens | reverse complement strand
ATGGAAGGGCCCAATGAAGAATGGGAAGACCCCAGACCTGAACATTATTCCTGGTCTGAACTGCTGCGTGAGGGGTGAGGAATCTAGACTGTAAGGGCATAATCGCCCAGGGATGTCTTTGTTCAAGGTCCCTCTTCAGAGGCACTCAGCTTGAGCTGTAGCGCTATTCATAAAAAGTACTTCTGTAGAGGAATCCTTCTTCCAGCTTATCGATTCAGCAGAAACCTCGAGTCCAGCCCTGTTATGGTGGCTGGCATGCGTAACTTCCAGAAGAGTTTGGTGACACAGATGGGACTCTATAGACAACCACCATCGGCCCCTCTTGGCTCCAAACATCGAACTGCCAGCATCGGGTGAGTTCACCTGGGAACTCTGGGGACAGAAGGCACTGACTGGTGAGTGTTAAAATTTTGCTACTAAATTCCAGGTATTCTGGGTCCAAGTGGGTTGGAGTCCCACCTCAGAAGGATGCTGTAAGTATATTGGGTCCAAATGAGTTTGATTTCCATCTCAGAAGTGTGCTAGGAGAAGTGTGCATGGTCCAATCAGTGTAAAGCGCACAAATTTGGCACAGGGATTTGGGGAAGGTACCCAACAAGCCAAAGTACCAGAACACTGGAGGAAAATAGATGGCACTGCATATATTTCATACTGGAAAAATGAGCGATAGCATTGTGTAAGGAAGACTGGCCAGCACTTAGAGGAGCAGGGGCATGGCCCCAAAAGGAACCTTTGAATTTAAAAAGGTGGCTATGCACTGGAAAATTTTGAAAAATGAAAAACCTCAGCAAATGGTTTATTGGTATGTATGGGATCATTGGCTGTATGACCACCATAGGATGCTTGAAAATGAGTATGAAAACCTCAAGGAAAAACTTCAGCTGCAGCAACTGTAATTTAACCAAGGTGCCTGCAGAGCTGGTCTCTGCACCACCCTATACTCCTCCATCTGTGTGACTTGATTCCTCCCACAGTGGTCTCTGCTGTCCCTATTGCTTCTGCTGGGCTTTACACTGTGGTTTCTAATGTCATCCCTAATCCTCTTACCTTGCAGCCATGGTGGCTGCGTGTGGGGGTATGTGTGTGAAATGTTTCTTCCCCACCTCCAGTGTTATATGTATACATGCATCACTCCTGGAACCCCAGGGACTTGTTTATGTGGGGAAATCAAATGCCTAGGTTAAGGGAAGATGCAGGTCGATGTGCATCATTATTTTCTGTTGTTTGTTCAGGATATGATCCATCCTGGGACAACGTTGACCTGTTGTTGAGGAAGTTGTTCCATCCAGGTCAGCAGGGTAGAGAGTTGAAAAGAAGCTGGAGTTGACCTTACAGGCAGGGGAAAGTCGAACTGTCTGGCCTCAGATTGATCCTGGCTGGGATTCTAATAATCAGAGATAATTGCTGAACAGTGGTTGGAGATCTCATACATGTGATTAGAGCTTGTGAGGAGATAACAATAAATTGAATTAAAGTACAGGAATGTAGACAGAGGCCAGAGGAACACCCCAGCAACTACTGGGGAAGATTGCAACACGCTTTGTTGACATATGGGGGAATGACTCTCCAGAATAATGAATTGGCAGCAAGTGTGTTTGTGGGCCAAGCCACCTCTGACATGTGCAACTATTTTAAGGATTGCATGCCAGAATGGCAAGAGAAAATATGAAAGATACTGGATTCCCTGGAGGTTCTAGATTTGTACAATATATAAATGATTTTTTACTTGCCAGCACGACATATGAAGATTGTTTTAAAAATACTATTTTTCTATGTACTGCTTTAGCTGAAAAAAGGTCACCATGCATCTCTTTGTAAACTTCAGCTGTATCATTAGGAAGTAAAATATTTAGGATTTATATTAACAAAAGGACAAAAATTAGTAGACCCAGAACAGGTCCAGGCTGTGGTAAAAATACCTTAACTAGTAACAAAAATTGTGAGATTTTTTAGATGCAGTAGTATACTGCAGACTGTGGATAATGGGGCTAGGGGAGTTTAAGCAAACTATTGACAAAAGCAACCAAGGCAGAGGAAGTGGAGCCTACATGTTGGTGTCCAGAGAAAGAAAAGATTTTCCAAACTATAAAAGGAGCTTTATAGCTCCTGCTCCAGCACTGGGATTGCTGGATTACTGCAAGTCCTTTGAACTATATGTGCCTGAGAACAAAGGAGTAGCCAGTGGAGTCCTTACTCAAAAGCTAAGTCCACACTGCTGCCCTGTGGCTTATTACTCAACTCAACTGGATCCTGCAGCAGCAAGGAATGATTCCTGTGTTAAAGCAAGAACGGCAACAGCAACTGTCACGAAAAGGAGCAGACCATTGCTTCTGGGCCACCCAACAACTGTGTGTGTCCCACATGGAGTAGAACTGATTCTTAAAGGACCTGCTATACAAACATTGTCCCCACAAAGAGCACATTGTAGTGAATTAATGATTTTAAAGGCAGAAAACATTACTCTGAAATGGCCTGAAGTTTTAGGAATAGTACTATGGGATATTGGAAATACCCCTTGCCAACTTCTAGGGTTGTCATCAACAGCAATAGTGTTTGGCAGACAATTATACACAGGACCTTATTCCCCACTAGGACCAGCCTCTTAGATGGAGATGAACAGGTTAGCAAATCTGTATTGGGAATACAAGAATACAAGAACACCTACAAGGAAACAGGACACAAGCCAAATGGTTTCAAGCAGTACTAGCAGTAATGCAAGTATGTGATATCGAGCCTGGGGATGCAGTAATGGTAAAAGTCCACTCTCACAAAACAAAGTTGGACCAGAAGTGGGAAAGTCCATATACTGCGCTACTAACTTCCTATTTATGTAAAAGTTACAAGGAAAGAGAATTGGATTAATCACTCACTTGTTAAATGAATTTCTAAAGATTATCAGTTAAATGAATAACCACCACCCATGCAGAACCCCACCAATCCTGCAGTACTTTTGGTTTTGGTTATCCTGTGACAATTGTGGTCCACGTTATCCTAGAAAGTGTGCTAATAATTGTTTGGAAGGTCATTGGGAACACTGACAACAGGGCTGGAGTCAGGGAAGTATAACTAGGAAAGGTGCCTCTGGCCACGTAAACTGGTGCTGTGTGTGCAGGCTATGCCAGTCACTACAAGTTAGAAGCACTTTGCAACCATACAAAGTATTGATAATTTGGGAATAACTTCCAAGCAAAATATACACATTTGCTGTGCACAGCCTATTTAGCTCTAATCTTATAGCCTTAATATTTATTATATGTGGCAATTATAATTGCCCAGGGATGTCTTTGTTCAAGGTCCCTCTTCAGAGGCACTCAGCTCGAGCTGTAGTGCTATTCATAAAAAGTACTTTTATGGAGGAATCTATCTTTTGGCTTATTGACTCAGCGGAAACCTCGAGCCCAGCCCTGTTATGGTGGCTGGCAAGCATAATTTCCGTAAGACTAGGTGCCATCACTGCTGCCAGTCATCCCTGGATGGCTCCCCAGTGTCACCTGGGGCAAGAGCCGGCTGCTTCACTGTGGAAGAGCTGCCAAAGACATCCAGGTGGTGTGCGGGGAGGAAGGCCATCCAGGTAAGATGACTTTGGAGTGAAGCAGAAAAAGACCTGAGGTGTGGGTCAGAGGCACCCAGGGTGGAGGAGATACCAGGTGCAAGCACCAGTGGCCTCTGTCTCCTGCACAGGAGCCCAGAGACTGATGTCCCAGCAGGATCATGTTTATTTTAAATTATGGTAAATCCTAGAAGTTTGGGTCAGATGGGCAGTATTGTTTTGCAGCGGGAGAACTGTAAGGCTGTTACAAAAACTGTCTCTCAACTTGGCATGCAATTACAAGGATTGGGGAACTGGGAGGACCTTTCACTGCTGAGAGCTTGCTAGTGGACAGTTGTTCAGTTCAAAGGCAAGTTTCCAGCCTGAACCCAGGGTTCGATGTGACTCTCCCAGGCCCCCACTGGCTGATGTGCAGGAGGCGGAGGTGGCAGCCCTCGCCACAGTCACTACCTTGTGCAAACACACACTGTGAGGAAGACTGCGAGGAGCAGCTGCCCACCCAGTGCCAAGAGCGCTGCAGGAATTTTATGGCAGCTGTTACCAAGGGGAGATTTGTTTGTGTCAAGGGACAAATGGGTACCTGCTTCCTTAACCTGAGGGGGTCAGGGGGCGGGGGGCAGCAGGTAGCAAAACGGGCTGCAAGAGTTGTGCAACGCTTGGTGGGCAGTGCACTGCTGGCCAGGTTTTCAGAAATATGCTCAAAAGTCAACAGACTGGGTTTTAGCTGAGACTTAGCCACTTGTTTGAGTGTTTTGCCCCATGATGTTTTCAACTGGAGCAATATCCCAACAGTGCAAAGAGAGACTGTCCCCCGCTGAGCATCTGACAGCTGCCAGAGATCCCTCTGCTCCGCTCTGCCAGCAGGGAGCTGCCCAGCTTAGCATGTCACCAAACCTAGCTGTAGGCAATCACATTCACATCTACCTTAAAATTTACGATGACATTAATTATCGACATGAGGGAAAGTTGGTTTTCCTTTTAAGTACTTCCTTTGCTGCACACTGTTAGAAAAACGTTGGTTTTCCCCCATGGTTCATCACCATGAGATAACCCTATTTTCTTTCCCAGATATATAAACTCAGAGAACTGTTCTATCTATATCTCTCCTTTTTTTCCTTCAGTATATACTATGTTAACAGTATCTTTAGGCAGGTTTTCAGTCTTTCAAGTTTTTCGCTCAGCGTCTGTAACAAACCCTCCAGTATTAACACATATATCATAGGAAAGATTCAATTAAAACATGATACTTAAGAAACAAACAAAAAAAAACGATGGCCAAAGTTTACCCCTGGTATGACTATAACTGCTTGTCTCCTCCCTGATATAAACAGAGATTTGATTGTTTGCTCTGGAGCTAAATTTTATTTTTCTCAAAGCTTTGCTTAAAATCTATGACAGCCTACAAGATTAATAGATAGCTCCGCAATGAAAAGCTGACAAAATCCTGCATCTTTGAATCGGCACAGGTGGTATTCCGTGTGCCCTTATGCTTGGATCTGGAGTCTTGGCTGTGGAGTGGGGCTGCTGAGCTTTCTCATTTCCAGTTTCCCCAAGGACTTACTGAAGTCCACTACTAAATTAAATCATCCTGTGATCTAAAGACTCAGCAGGATTCACATCCTAGAGAAGCAGCCTGTATCGCTTCTTCTCCCCTGTTAGCAAGGGCAAGATTTACCACATTGCTGACAGTCATACCCTTTTCCTCTTCTTTTTTTTTTCTTTGAATTTTATGTGTGGTTCTTTTCACAGCAGAATACTAGAGATACCTGGTTTATCAATTTATTATGAGATTTTATAAGCCCAAAATGTCTGATGATAAATCGCTAAATATTACCCAACCTTGTAACAGTGTTTTTTTCTATATTGGACTTTTCCCAGCAGAGGCTTTTTCCACTTTCCTTCTTCCTTCCCGTGCCCTTTCTAGATGAGCCAAGATACAAGAAATACAGCTGAGACTACGTCAGTGCAGAGAATAGAGAGGGAATATGGCAACACAATGGGGTTTTATTCCTTTTCTATCCCTCCCAAATGTCAGTACATTCAACAGTATGTATCCAAAAAATCACAGCTGAAGCAAACAACATTGTATAAGAATATTCTATTTCTACTAGACAAAGAAACACCAGGAATAATAATAAAAAAAAATAATCTGGATTTAGGGGAATTATTTCACATGAGAGGAAGACCTGCCCTTTTCTCTCTCCAATATCACGATACGCAGTAAAATTCCTACTGGTATTACACAGCCTTGTGAATTTGGGAAAGAAAATGCAGGGATCCTGGGGATATAAAGAAAACCCAAATACTCAGAAAGACTCCTCTAGCTGAAGTATTAAGCAAACTGAAAACATCCTAAATACCAGGGGCAAAGATTGAGGCAGCTTGTCCTCATCCACACCCTCTCTGAGGGCTCAGACCTGAAATGAAGGCACCATCCATGGGCCATGCAGTCGCTTCTCCTGTCAGATGGACTGCAAAAAAGGGACAACTCAAAATTTTCAGAGGGAGCAAGCCCAGGAAGCCCACCGTGATCTCCTGCCAGCAGCAGGTGCATCAGCAGAGCTTTCACACCTCTAGAGAAGCTCCAGCTCCCCAGCATGTGCATTAGCAAGAGCTCAATTCAGACACAGCCCCAGGACACCACACCTTGGCACAGCACAGGGCCAAAAGCATGTTATGATCACCTGCCTCCCAAGCAAAGGCACTGTGCAATGGGATGTGGTAGAAGGAAGTGTAGGAGAGCATGGTTAGGACCTTGTGATGAGGAGGTATTCACACAGCACAAGAAACCCAGCTGTTCAACGTGCCTCTCTGCTCAGACCTTCTCCTAGTAACGAGATCCCAAAATCACATCCCCCTTGCAAGCTTTCAAACCACTTCCAGTGCTCCCAAGTGATAACACTTGAGCCTAGCCAAAACTAAATCTCTCACAGTTCGCCCAATTATAAAATCCTTTCCAGAAGTCATCCATCATCTTGAGCTTATGTTAGTAAGATAAACCTCTCTTCTCTACCTCCCTTCTGAAACAGGAGGTCTAGGAAGCAGAGTGAAGCGCTCCCCCTGAGCTAGCACAGCATGTATGAGCCTAGGTATTAGGAGTGTCCACACCAGCGAGATGCAGGTCTCTGGGAATCCAGTTAGTTTGTATAAGCACATCCAAAAAGCTCACATAAAGGGACAGGAGAACTTGACAACAACTGCAACACCATTTCCAAAGCCATATATCTCTTCCTGCTCCAGTCAAAGGAATACAGCTTTCACTTTTTGTTTGGCCTCCAGTTTTTAAATCTAATGCACTTGAGTGATGCTTACCTACACACAGCCATCCTAGGAGCTTTATCGGGAGTCACAGCACAGCGACTGAAGGGCCACCCTGCCTTTCCACCATATGTCAGCACCTATACAGGATCTGTACATATTCTAGCTGCGTTCCCATTTTTTCTGGATTCTTCTGCCCATAGAAGACATATATTCTGAGAAAATTGTTTTCCTCTACCAAATCTATACAAAATACCAACTTCACGCCAAACCAAGAAAAACTCCCTGTCGCTTTCTGTATAAAATTTGCCTTTTGTTTTCAAAGTCAGGCAGATGATCGTGTCCTTCCATTTCCTTCAAATGTTTTGAATCAGTAAACAAAAAGTATTATTTTACAAAGTCTCTGACTTACGTGTTCTCTGCTTGTTTTAATAATTTAGTGCAGATGCTGTTAGCACCTACTTGTTTATGCTGACTAATGTCCATGGGGACACCATCTTCAAAATGTGGTATTTTCACAAATTGTTTGCTGTCTAAAACATGATAGTTCATTATTCATCTTCATTATTCTTGCACTGAACCTGGTACACCTTCCCCATCTTTACTTATCTGCATGATTGGTTAATAAAAGTTTTTGTTTCTTTGCTTAAGGCTGACATTTTTCTCCAGCTACTGCTAGTAACATGCCCTCATGTTAATAGAAAATCTGTGTATTTTGCAAACACGATGGTGTGGTGAGAGCCTATGTCAATACCCTCCTCTTTAAAACTCTGCCTTTTCGGGATCCTCCCATCCTCTTCCCAGTCACTGGCAAAATGAATGGAGCTAGCTATGAGTGATTTGCCCTTTCTCTCAGAAATTACTAATAAAAGTTAGTTGCACCAACACATAATGTCTTCCAATGCTGCTCCTTGTGCCAGTTTACTATTTGTCCACCTCCAACATCAGAAGCTGTGGCACAGGGACCAGCTAAACGTACTACTGACATGCCACCAACTCTGCACCAGCCCTTTCCTTTGCAGTACTCACACCCATCACTCAAATCCCCTGTTGTGTACTGTGTAAACTTAAGGTGGTGCCCAACGCCCCTAATCACCGGCAGAAGAGACACCAAGGGATGCCAAGTAATAAAATACCTGCTAAAAGGAAGATGGGAGAGGGGAGATAGGATATAGCTCACTGCACGGGCTCCCCTTCCAAGCCTTTGGGCAAACAGGGTGAGACGTGCCACGACCAGTGTGTCAGCCTTCATGGGCTATGACAGGCAAAACCGAAGAGGCAGCAGGTACGTCTTCCCAAGCCTTTCAGTGGGTTTTCTGGGTGTTCCATTGTTTTCAGTTGCTTCTTTCACTGCTGTTGGGCAGTGTGTGTTTCCCTTTGCCTAACCAGCCCAAACTCCCCTCTTGTGCATCTGTCCCTGTTATTCCAAAGGCTGTTGCAGGTTCTCATGTCAGATCCTCACCAGACCTTCTGCTGTGCCCCTGCCAACGGCACATTCCTTTCTCTATTAGAAGCGCAATACATTTCTAAGAGATGGGGGGAGAGGGGGGAGGGAATTCTGCTATCTCCACCGGGTTTTTTCCAAGAATTGATAGACATTCTTTCCCCCAGCATTTCTGAGAGTGAAAAACACTCCATAAAATAAATTTTTCTCCTCCTCCCTTTCCTCGCTGTTTTGAAGAGCAAGCTTTTTGTTTTTAAAAAAAGTGCATTGCAAAGGTCAGAAGACACTACTGGGATTGCCCAGTCTGACGGCCTGGACAGTGCAGGCACTAGGCTGTCCCCCAGAAAACTCTGCTTCCCTGACAGAACTCAGTAATTCAAGGGTATACACCTTGTCAAAGATTATATTTTGTGCATGGGAAAAGCATTAACTTGCATACTTTCCAAAATAAAGCAAACAACCATATAAAAGAATTAAAAGGGGGGTGGGGTGGGTGGGGGTGCGTGGGGTGGGGTGGGGTGTGGAGTTCGCATTGACAAAAGAATAAAGCAACTCATGTCAAATGTCTTATTCCTATGGAATAACGCTTTCCTTCTTGCTTTCAGTTCTCTATTTTTTGTGATTTAATAGAGGGGTCAGGAGATCTATTCTACCAGCATAGAAAGCATTATTATTAAAAGACCTGTTAAAGCAATAAAGCCACATTGGCTCTCCTTCTTTCTCAACACACAGGGATAATAAAGGCACAGCTGTTTTACACAAAGACACAAACCTCCCCCGGCAAGCTCCCTGCAGAGATTCCCACTATATTTAGGAGCACAAGCAGCTCAACATACTACCAGAGGTTTAGGCTTGTATCGGCCATCTTTACTGGTAGAAGCACAATCTGTATTTTTAACTTAAATAATATTGAGTGTTCACACAGAGCACTTTGACTAATAATGTTCTGAAGAAGTTCATCTTTTTTGTACAATAGCAGGTTAACGTCACTCAGAGTCAAGGGTCAGCAAAATATTAAAAATTTACTGTGTCTCTCCTTGAAAAGCAATAAAAAGAAGGTAAAATGTCTTGCTTTAGTTAGAACAAAATTACATTTGATTCTACACGTTGCAATTGCAATTATTCTTGAATTCAGCACTGGGAACGTTTCTGAAGCTATTTCATAAAAATAATTATACCAGGTCTTTTGGTATTCAGAATGAGTAGAAATATCAATGTTGTTATAAGGTCTCAGTGCCTTTGAATTCAAGGAAACATAACAGGGCTTTATTGATCCTTCCTTGCTTTTTGGAACCACGAATACAATAAATTGTCTATATACCTGTGTATGCACACACACACACACACACTTACTTCATGTCAAAGAAAGAATAAGACTCACCTGGAGCCACAACAAGCCCTGAGGTACGGTTCGCTTACACCTGCTGCCCCATCAATTAGTCTAATGTAAGCGTGTTCTTGTACAGTGCAGAGGTTAATGAAGTTTAAGATGCAGAAAGTGTTTAGCACTACCCAGAATGAGATCCTTATTCAGCTTTATCTGCTAGTCTGAAGAAAACTCAGTGGGCCACATTAACTAGACAATGAAGGCAATTGCTAGCACCAGAGCTGAATGTGGCCCAGTTTTCATCCTTTCTGAGCCCATCTATACTGCATGGAGTATTTACTCTCAGGTCCATAACATGTGGTGTAGACAATGGTGTCATTTCAACAGTATAATTAAGTTTATTTAAAAGTTGCCGACAAATCTTTTCACGTCAGGTTCATCTGAAAACAGATTATAGCTCTATCCCAGGCCTACTTCCAAATATTTTGCCATTAGTGTAATGAAAGATACACTCCAGTTTGGCCAAACACAAGTAATGACAAAAGTACATGAAATAAAAAGACTAGACTGGGCTTTACTGGGTTCCTTGGGAATACCTATGCTTGAAATGATGAAATAATCACTGGGATCATCTATGAACCATGTGCAAAATAGTTTTCATATTGGCTATTTAAAGCAAAGAAAAAGCAAGAAATTAGGGAATGCAAAGAGAATGAATTTCTAAGAGATGCCTGAGCCCTTCCATAGATACAGCAGCCTACCAGCTGAGACTAGCCAGAACATAAGCAGGTTGATTTCCAGAAGCTGCCCATGAAAGGTGCCATCAGGGGCCCTCTGTCCTCAGCACTCCCTCGGCTTTGCTTTGTTTCAGCCCACACCGCTCTGCCGAACCAGCTGCAGTCGTGTGCTAACCTGGAGTCACCTCGGATGCAGGGATAACAAGAAGCCATGTCTCCAGCCCAAGGACCTGTTCGCCCTCCTGGGTCATCCTAGCACAAAGAAGCAGCGAGGACGGACTGAGATCCAACTGGAGCCATGGGAAGGCAGCGGGAGGCGGTGGGGAAGGGGAGCATCTTCCCCTGCATTCCTTCTGCAGGGCTCTGACTGCCGACTCAGAGGCCAGTTTTCTCCACAGCATCCACACGAACCATCCAAGAGGTACAGCCACTGTCAGAGCAATCTCAGTCCTCTGAAATTTCCTCAGGCAACAGCACTCACATATTTCAGCAATAACTGCTACCTTGTAAACACATTCCACATTCCTGTTATGTTAAACCCCACAGGCCAAATGCAAAGCTGAATGGCCTCTTGTCTAACTATTGTACAAGGTTCACTCTGTAGCGATACATGTGGCAGGTTTTTAATTGGGAAGGACCTTACTTAGCCTCTTTTGACCCTTCCTAACTTAGTCCCTTCATGGCTTTCGATTGATGATAATTTTCTTGAGCTTAGATGGGAGAAAGACAAGCCATGGGCTCCTTTCTCTTTCCTCCACCCAAGTGATACTCAGATCACTTCCAGAAAAAAAAAGAGATTTTTAATGCAAGTTCACAGCAACACATGACTACCACACAAGTTTCAGGTAGGAGTCCAGTTAAGTTCGGCAGTCTTCCTAAGGCAAGCAATTTCTTACGCGAACAGGCTGGAAGGTTGCTTTCTGACCACACCACAATAAACAACATTGCTGAGTCCTTTCATCTTTGCTCTGAACCTCCCTCCACTCTCTATGAAAAACACAATCAAGATTTCACAAAAGCAAGAGCCCTAATTTTTTGTCATTTACTACCTCAAGAAACGTACTTGTAAACTTTTCATTCTTGCTATCCATTCAGGCCATATTTGCTATTTTGTGTTTGAAAGAGAGGAGGTATTTTCCTGTAGCTCTTCTCTCCCCATATATTTGCAGGTCTGTGACCCAAACCACACTCTGTGCTCCAAAACAAGGATATGAGCAAACGGAAATAACTGCCGCTGCTCAGATTCTCATTTTCCCCTTCACTTCTTCCCTGCAGCAATAACCTCAGTGAAAATAACCTCTGCCGAGTCACTCTGCACATTTCACCTCCAGTTGCCATTTCATACTTGCAGACTTTTGGAAGTCAGTCCCCTGAATGAAGCTTAGTAGTTTTTACTGATGCCTTATCAGAAGTCCAGAGCCAAGCCCCTAGCGCACCCTACACCACCAGCACAAGCCCACTCATTCCCTTGAACCAGGAAGCTGAAAGCATTTGTATGGGCCAGTTTGTCCAGGACAAGTAACAGTGAGCATGTGTGCTCATATACTCAGAAGATTCTATGCAAAAATGTTACATGCAGAACAAGATGAGGAGAGTGGACCCGAGAAAGTACAAGAAAGGACAGCACTGAGGAGTTCAAACCTTCCCTGACAGGGTTTATAACAGTAAGGGACATAGCCACTGGGAAGGCTCCTGCCCCTTCTCTATGCAGAGCGGCAGAAGAACACACTACCAGTCACAGTGTCACACCGACCATACATCCTCTCTCATCTGCAAAACGGATGGATCCCTGACAACACCTTCATCTTAAACCAGTGCAGGAGGACAGGTGATAGCATCACTATATGATGCTGCTACTGAGGTTTGATTTCCTAAGGAAACAACACTTATGTGACTGCACTGTCTATCCTGCTCCATTTTCCCGTTTCCCCACTGCTTTCAAAGTCATTGGTCCTTTTCAGCTGAGTTCAATGGAGAGATACATCTCAAAGCTATAGAGTTCCTACCAGTTTTGTAAAAACTGGTGATCGTGCAGAGTCCCTTCTGCAGAAAAGCTCTTGCTCGCCAGCTGAGCAGCCACTACACCTGTAGCCCAGGCACAGCCCTGACGAGCCTCTAGGCTGGCCGTAACAGGATACAGATAGTTCAGGGTATGGTGGAGAGTCGGGAGGAGAAGAGAGGGACTGAGAAGTGAAGTCCTGCAGAGTGAGTGCTGGGGATGCGTACTGCAGCAGGGGAGCATTACTGGGCTGGCAGAAGCCAGCTGCTATTTAGAGAACAACGCTGATGTTACCATGATGCTGCCACTTTACTTGGTGTTGGAAAGAACAAGAGAGTGGAAGAGGCAGCTGCCAGCTCTTGCAGCAATCTGAAAGACCTGAGATTGAGACCTGTTCTCGACCTCAAGCCACACAGGACTTTCTGGAGAACATCATGGCTTTTCAAGAAACTGTATTACAAAGATACAGTTGTTTCAATTTACCACTACAAAGCCTACCATGATGAATTTTATGCTGAACCAGTCCATACATATACAATGTTGGGATGACAGTCAGCCTGCAAGTTGAGTATGGAGAGATTAAATGCTTTTCCCAATGTCCTTCAAGAAGCACCTCTCAGAGTAGGGACCAGAGTGAGTCTGTTACGCTCAGCTCCAGGCCTGTTCCTTGGTCCAGTTCTGCTGAAGCCGATGGCGGAGACTGAGGTGACCTCTCTGGTCCAGGGTCCAGCTCCCTATGGCATAGAGAAAAGCAGGAACTGAATCCTGCTCCTTGGGTTTCCCTTGGTAGTGGTCTCATGGAGTACTGGTGGGAAATACACTGAAAGAAATGTCCCCCTTTTCCCACACCAACACTTGCCCTCAGTCTCTTCTCATTTCTGCCACTCTGACCTGAGAAGCACTTCCCCTGTGAAACCCCCCTCTCGTTTAAGATTTATCCCTGGCTGCCTCTCCCTCTGGGCAATGGAGAAAAGAAGACACTTCAGATATTAATAGGTCTAAATCACCTCCCTCTGAGGAGAAGCTAGAGCAAGGGTCCTCAGATACGGCCCCCCAGGGTCCTCAATCCAGCCCCCCGGTATTTACAGACCCCCCTGCTGGGGGTTGGGGGGGAACCAAGCAGCCGCAGATGACTGCCTGCCACATAATCCACACGCTGCCCCCCTGGTTAAAAAGTTTGAGGACCCCTCAGGTAGAGGAAAAGAGGAGAAGATAGAGGGAAACCAGGGCTACCTAGCAGCTCATGGTTACGTCGTCCGCATTCCCACCCCTGCTGTCTTATCCCCCACACCAAGTAAGCCCCAAAGACAACATAGGAACCTGAAAATGATGTTTAAAAGGGGCAGAATGGAAAAGATCCATTCGAAGACTTATCCCACTTGTCCCCAGGCTCCCTTCTTTGAATACACCACAAATGTTTTACTTCAATACTCAAAAGCCTGATGAGATGCAGGTTATTAATTTATGACTATGACAAGATTATTATGGTTAATTTTAACATGTGCAGGCACTTAACTACTGTTGGGAAATATTTGTCATTAATTCAAAAATTTCCTGCCTGCAATTTGGCAGAGATAGCACAAGTGAGCTGCAGAAATCCAGCACGACATAAAGAGCTCTGATCTGCCATCACCTTTACACATGACTGTACAATACTTGAGCTCCTCCTGATTTAAACAAGCACAACAAAATGTACTGCGGTATTCACAAATTAAATGGCATTGGCATCCAGGCCCTAGGAAAACCTAACTCAAGGGTATGCTCTTTCAGACATTGGAAGAGGAGCAGAGAAACACAGAACCTCCCCATGGGGAGCAAAAGGGACATCACTGGGCGAGAGGGTGGCAGAGCAACATTCCTTACCAAAGTTCAGAAAGCAAAAGCTGCTTGTGTGGGCTTTCCTCCCACCTTCTGTGGGTCTGCCACAATCCCAACCAAGTCCAGTGGTGCAGAGTAAAACCACTGAAGTGGTTTCATTTAGGCACAACCTGTCTCTCAGGCATGGCACAGACCTCCAGGGCTATTTCACCACTCCTGGGGAGGAAACTCCCCACCTCAAACTGCTGTGTCGCGCTTGCTTTCCCAGAGAGGCAGGAGAAAAATCTGTGTACAGAGCTACTTACAGCAACAATTCAAAACTCACATCCAAAACAACCACTCTCATGGCACTTTTGAAGGATCCCAGCACCTCTTGGCTTTCTCTGATCCCTCGGGCAGGTCCAAAGCCAGTGATAAATCATTTTACCCACCAAGGCTCTTCAGCTCTGTTTTTTTGTGAGATGTATCCCTATTAGATGGATCACACCCTTCCCAGTGCACAGGCTCCATGCATTGCCTGGACCTTTTCAGTTCTCTCATAAGGTAAAGTCTCCTGAGGAACGGCATGTTTTGGTACACTTAAAATCTTTGAGCTTCACATAGGTGTGTCAGGATAAAACTTGGGAACGTACTACCAGAGGGGACTTCTGAGCATTCAGTGCCCTCTTGTTGCTGGCAAATACTCCATATAATCCTTTCACAAGCTGATTAAACTCTTATTTTTAAAACTATTCCATTTTCCCCATCCCTTTGACTGAAATATTATTCCAGAACTGTGTAACTGATGGTTAGAAATTCCCAGACTAGATGGCTAGTCTGTATTTGTCTATTTTTGTGCCAGTGCAATACTTCCCTTGAATCAGCTTTTCTCTCCTGCAATGGGTAGAGAAGACGGTCATTTCCCATTTTAGCCTTCATCTGCAAAGTCAGACAAGCCATGGCACCTTAATTTCCTCCCAGAGACAAGCTCTCCATTCCTCTGGCCATCTTACTAACCCCCTCTGCACCCACCCCGCTCTGAGCTCACCCCTTTTGGCAGCCAGATGCCCAGAACTGGACAGTGGATCCCAGGCAGCCTCTATAGCTAGGTGACACAAAGGTCACTCTTGAATTTAAGCTGCCCAGCTCCTGGTTAGACTTGGACAGGTTGGCAGACAGGCAGAGAGGAAAGCATTCACCTTCTACCTCTAGCCCGCTCTCTACTGCAGAGTTCAAGGACATGTTTGAGCCATCTACTACCAAGAAATACCATTCTGTGCAAGGTCTGTGTTCCAACAACCTCCCCAGACTTGGCTCTTTCCTACATCCAGCCACCCAGGTCGCTGATGCTGGTTGCCAATACCAGACTATAGGACCCATTCCAGATTCTTTTCAAACCCCAGAGCACCAGCATACGCTCCCTCAGCTGGACTTGCAAGGGCTCAGCCATCTGTGTATCTGCAGAGTGTCTCTGGTGTAGGTGTAACAGGAAAATATTTAGCCTTTTACATGCAGTTGGCAAGTGTACTCGCTCAAGCTTGAGGAAAATCTGACCCTCTTTGCTCAGGAGCCTCCTTCCAACATTTTTTCAGGCATTTTAAAACCAGTTATGAGTCATGGCAATGAGGAGGGAATGAGATGTCTAACAGCTCCCAGCTTTGGCAGAAGAGCACTACTAAAAGGACACTATAAGGCTTTGTGAACAGAGGAAAGATAAGGCAGTGCTGGACAACTTAATCTCTCGGGTCTCACACTATCCTCTGAGGGTGCTGCTTTACTAAAACAACTAGATCAAAGTGACTAAAAAGGTTTCTGCTGCTGTCTCCTGAAAGCTGTTGACCTCGAGACCAGAGCAATTAAATGAAATATGAAGCTCCTCCTCAGATATTTCTCCTTCTCTGTCCTGCATCACTTAAACACACAGTAGTGTGAAGTTACACACTTGGGAGAGCCTTTTGTAGTAAGGAACATCCTGAACTGCACGAAGACCCTGCCCTGGTATAGATTTTTTTCTCTTTTCTTAAGTAGATGCATACACTGTGGGTCCTAGATATGGATATATGAGCTCTCCCTTATGTATGAGAAAGACCAAAAGTTTGGGATACCTAACAGAACAGGCACACTTTGAAAAGCAGCTGCTGTATCCAGGTATGCAATGTGAGACTCTGGGAATTGTTTTTCTGAATACTAAGTGTGGAAAATATCAAATGAAACTGCACTTAGTCTCTCTGAAGAAATCAGTCCCTGAACGCCTTAGAGTCAGCACTCAAATTAAACAGCTTCATATTAGAAACAATTAAAATATGCAGCTTAAGAATAATCCAGTCTTTTATGTCCCTGTTCAGAATCCACCACTACAGCCTGCTGTGTAAGAAGCCTATGAATCCACTCGCGGTGTACCTGTCCCAGAGATGTGCAGCCAGATCTTTGGCTGATGTCACTCGGCAGGCCTCTGCTGAAGTTAATTTGAGCTGTACCAAATCATATCGCTGAAGAGCTGTAACATACTGTTTATAGACTTCTGGAAAAGGCAAGTTAAATAGCTTTTATGCACCTGGAGACATTAATTTCCACAATTTTCCAAATACAAAACCTGTATTTTCTGTGAGGAGTGGTCCTTCAGAAAATTATCATGCCAGCACTGTACCAAATATACTCGGGTTTAATTCCTACCATCTCTGGTATCTGTGAGTAAAGAAGAGAGGCTCCAGCACAGGGAAGACAATTTTTTTTTCCTACGTTTTTTTTTTAAGAACAGCACATCACTTTAATTTTTATATTTGTCAAAGGGTTTCTACTTGTAATCGATCAAAGCAAGACAAAAAGCATTAACAAATCCCATTGTATTACCAACCAGAGGCAATGGCTGCTGACCTCTGCAAACAATACATAGTTAGAAGGACTTGCTGCTTTCCATTTTGTAAATGTGCTACAAAGAGCCAGTTGCAGCAAGAGCGTGGCGACTAACACCGCTTCATCACTTAAGGATTTTTCATTAGCCAATTCTACAATAGATTAACTAGAGAGATTTAAAGGTTGTTTTCAACACTTTATAAACAGACACCACAAGGAACTAGGGAAGACAGTTCATCTTTCCACTTAACTTTTTTTTACTTACCACCCAATAAAACTTTAATAAGCACAAAGGCAGGTCAATACTTCCACAAGTGAATGTTGTGCATCTGTGTAACCAAGAAACACACTACACCTGTAGAAAAACAACCTTTAAAGCACCTCAGACAAACTTCCTTCAGCTGCTTACCTGCGTATGTTCCTGTTTGCCAGAATTCAAGGTAACACAGAAGGCTACTGGTGTTTCAAAAGGAATCTGTCATCTCGCCAGACATTTAAGTGGTAGCAAAACCAGCAGAGGCACTTTCAAATTTGCACGGAGGATTCTGAAAAGTCTTGATTCAGTTTGACTTGGACAGCGTGCCCTACGTCTCATCAGTTACCCAGCGCTGGGCTACACTGCCTTCCCAAGTGTGTTATTAGCACTGCCCCAATCCCTTCACCAAGTGATCCCTGTATCTAACGCTGAAGGAGCCCGTCAGAGGAGAAAGCACCAGTATCCCTGAGTTGCTAGGAGACAAGCAGGGAGATCCTGACCTGAATTCTTAGCGGAGGCATACGTTGCTCAGGAAGCTTAGCTGGGTCCTTCCTGGAAAGGCAGGGACATGCCGAAAAGTTACTTCTGGCTTTGCAAAGGCCACCACATAGCACCACCCAGGGCCAAGGGACAGCAGCTGAGCTATTGTTACAACAAAAGGCACCTGCTGTGAAAACGGGAAGCACACATGCAAAAATGGAGAGTGACTTTTCTGTTCTTCATGCCAACGGAACCAGAAAGTTTTTACCTTAAAATAAGATCTTTGTATTTCAGAGTTGGTCATTAGATAAAATGGAAGAAACCACCCACCATGCACACAGCCTCAACATTAACAAATGCAATGACAGAATATTAAACATATGAAAATCAAGAAATTAAGGTTATCCCAGACACTTTCACTACAAAGCATAATCTAAAGCCAAACTCACAGAAAACTGAAGTGAAGCAAATCAGGAAAGTTAATGATGACACAAGAACTCTGTATTTTCTGATCTTTTAAATATTTTAAGTTACTGCCATGCCATTGTATTAATTACTCTATTTAGCTTGCAACCTCCTCAGCATACATTTTCTAGAAAAGCTGAACTGGACCTGAAGAGTTAAAGCACCTCCGGGTCCCTTGGATGGGGTACACCTCACCCTAGTTATCCTGTAAAGCGGAAGGAAATAATGACTCCTCAAAAGCAACACAACATAAATGTCTCACACAGACCCAATTACCTGAGAAAAAATGCCTGTTTGCTTTCTACTGACTCTAAGGAACACCCATCCTCTTGGCAAAAACGGCAAGAAAGTGATGCTGCGCACACCATGCATGGCATGGCTCCCACAGGCTGAACCTCCTGGTGAGGCCAGGAGGGACGAGAGGCGTCAGAGCAGAAATAAGCCCTTTCATTCTGGCTGGACACCTCCCCATCGTATCTGGGCACATTCTCACGTGTGAGCAGTTCCCTCCTTGCTCAGGTGCATGCTCCCAGTCCCAGACAGAAATATCTGTGAAGACCTGCAGCCCAACCAGGGCAGTAGGTCCAGCATCATCTTTGTAGGGCATACTCTCTGCATGAGAGATTTGCAGTAGGTACAGCTACTACCCAGCCACCACAGGAGTAAAACTTCTTTTAAAGAGGTGTCTCAAGCACAGGAGGGCTGGCCTGTCATGTCTGGAGAAATCCAGCTATGACCTTAGAAAGGAATTACTCCACAACCTACGACAGCCTTTTATCTGTTACAAACAAAGCAATGTTTTAATGGAAAAGAAATGCTCAAAAGTGTCTGCAGAAATTCCAGACATGGAATGCAGAAATTTGTGCAACCCCAAAAAGTCTCTCCTTTCATTGTAACATACAGCCAGGTTCAGTGGCCCAATACAGCTGTGTTCAACACAGGCTCCAGGTCAGGCAACAGACTTTATGCTTGAAATCTCTCCCTCCCCCATAAACGTCTGTATTTACCCAGGAAATCAGTCTATCCCTGCAACAATTAAAACTGCCAAAAAGCAGATGAGTATTATGGTGCTTCGAGTACCTTTCTGAACAAGAACAAAAGCCCATCACGTTGATAGGAAAATTACAGTTCTTTTGTTCATTTCCTTCTTTCATCTTCTTGCAGAAATAGGAAGAGCTCAGTGTTAAGTGCTATTGCGAAAACACTTAAATTTCCAGACAAAATAGTTACAGATGTCATGACCTGGGGAGCAGCAAAGCTGAATTAATCCACGTTTTAAAGAGAGTCACAGTAAAAAAACCTTCATAGATAACTAAGCAGCACTTGGAGGAAACAAACTGAAAATTTAAGATGTTAAATATATACTCACCTGCTGCTAAAGAAAAGCTGATCGTCTAACATATACTGAGTGCAAGTGAGAAATCGTACCTTGGTGCAGTGCAACTGTATTTTAAGTAGTGCAGGTATTCTGAATCAATTTTCTTTATGAAAGGCCATCTTAAAGATACCATCACCAGAAGGCACAATGATGCAGAGAACCTACTCATAGAAATACTTTCATTTTAGATAGTGCTAGATTCATCCTTTTACTATAGATTCTTCTGCAAACCAAGTGGAGTGGCTGTCAGTGCATTTTTTTCTGCACATACTTCCAAATGTCCTTAATGCTCAGCGATGAAGCAAGCTGACACTAAATAGCAGAATTAGAGAAAGCAGAGGAAGCTTGGCAAAAAGAAAGGTGTGGTAAATATAAGCTTGCAATAATGAGGCCCTTAGGAGAGGCAAAGAGAAATTTAAAGACACAAGTATGGAAGATTTAAGAAAAAATGGAGAATTGCTGAGCCTAAAAGAAAGAGGGAGAGGGAAAGCCTCTCAGGGACAAGAATTTCCAATGCGAAAAGAGAGGAGGAAGATGAGAAAAATATTTCTGAATTTTTCTGTATACAGGCTTGAAGACAAGGACTGTCGTGTGGGTAGAGAACCACAGGAGATACTTGGTGAAGACACAGTGCTTGAGGTAGGAGCCAGAACGTGGTAATCTTCTGGCCACAGGTGAGCAAATAGCTCAGTCAGTGACTTGTCACTGACACTCTTGGCAAAGCTGCCAATTATCGTATGGCCATTGACTTCTTCAGGTGTTTTCAAGCATAAACAAAATGCTGTGAAGACTCACTGGAAGTTTTAAACTTCTCCTGTGTGAAAAAGAGGATGTGAATGGTACATGGAGCAGAGCGATAACTGGCAATAAAACAGTGAGAACTGCAAAACAATAAAGCAGTTGTATATAAAAGTTAGACAAAAGATGTAGATGGGAATAATGCTGCTGATGCAAAGGAAAACCCAAACTGGGCACCTTTCCACCCTCTTAACATTTCCTCTGGTCATGTCTTGAACAGCAAGAACAGGTGAGTAGTAAAATGGATCTGGGTAGGGTACAGAAAAGCCATTCCATAGTGTTAAGAACAACCTGCCACATCTTCCTATTGTCTAAACTGGCATAACTCCATCAGCTTCATTTTATGCCAGCTTAAGATATGGCCAAATGCACTGAGTAAGAGGAAGGTGACAGTTCCTCTTCCATGCTTCACCTTGCCTGCAGGCAGGTTTCAGCAAGGCACATGTCTATTCAGAGGAAGATACTTAATGAAGGATTTAAACTTCCTGATGAATACAGATGGATGCTGATGTACCAAACTCATCAAATACATCTTGCAACAAAGTATGTTGTTAAAAATTTGCTTTACTCAGCTACGTATTTGTAAAGCCACGTGAAACAGACAGTTAGAAATTGCCTGACTTCAACCACTGAAAATTAAATTCTGCTGTCCAAATCTCTCTGCAAAGGTATAGTTTTACAGTAATTGAGACAGTACGTAATCTGGTCACATCTCCGCATACATCAGTAATACAGTACTGAGAAGTCTCCGGGTTGTTCAGACGCAGAAGGAGCTGCCTGAAGCACTGATTCACACTGATGAATTGTAACCAAGCAACACTGCCAGCATCCCTCCAGCCCATTGTTCATCTGAGCTGGAGAGAATAACAGCAGAACAGAACTGAAAACCTGCCAAACTCTGACTTCCCCAATTAAAGGATACCATCCCTCTAATACTAGATATAGCAAATTCTTTAACCAAAATTTAACAGAGATAAACTGTTACTTCCCCCTCAGTAAAAAGATAACGACATACTTGAAGGCAGCAAATAAATTTCTGTATGCCCATGACTCTCTTGTAAATAATCTTCACAAAAGAAACAGTTCAAATTTACTTTACACAAAAAGTGCAGGGCAATGAATTATTCATCTGAGCAGAGAGACAGAAATACTGCCTTTTTGTTAGTCTGGCTATTAGATGCTGAGGGAAACTAAAGACAACTTTCTCAGATACAATAACTAATCAGTAACAACAAAGATGAGATGGAAAGGAAGCAGATCCTTGAAAAATTTGTTCGGTGAGAGTATTTTCCAAGTAAGTGTCTGAAACAGACAGTTAACACAAAATATAGCTACTGCATCATTATTGACATGGATCGTTTAAGCATTAAGAAAAGACATTACAATACCAACTTTTTCCTTTTATTGCAGTTAAGTCTGAGTGGTGGGATTATTTTTTCTGTTTAATAACACAGGTCTGGACATCAAGACCAAATTCATTGTAAAATGATCCACCGTTGCTCTTTATGGGAATAAGATGACTAATTCTGCCAGCAAAATTGCTGGTTACTAGAGAATCTGAATTTTCAAGATGTGCCACAGTCCCCCCATTTTATCAGGAAAAAAAACCAACCACATTTGTAAGTTAAGATACAGAATAGACTTGTTCTAATAATGTAAAAGACAGGCTAGCAGCTGCGTGCATTTCTCAAGAGTATAAAAAAACAAAGCACTGACCTGTAAAACAGAAATAGTAATAACATCTGCTAGACTTCTGGGCTTTGAAATCACATTCCCTGAGAGCAAGTTTCCAAAAGAAAGGCTGGGCACTTATGTAAGATACCACTTCCTTTTTTCAATCAATTATGCTTCTCTTTTGAAACATTACTTAAAAGCCTGAGTACAAAACCACATATATCTTTCTTCTCTGGGAATAAAAGCAGTAGGGCAAAGTAACAAACTGCCATGGCATTGGCATAAAAACAGATTTATCAATGCCTTTCAGAATTTGGGATATATTAGATCACCCTCTTTGCCTACTCCCTGCTTTTCTTTTTAGTCCCTTTCTACAAACCACGTTCCTAGATGTGGTCTTCTCAATCCCATTGTGGGGATCAAGCAGTCCTGTATTCACGGTTCTACGTGGAGTATCACAAGGCTCTCACACAGGCAGAAATCCTGCTGCTGCTGCTTAGGCTTTCTCTGCTTGGCAGTTTATCATCTTTCTTCTAGGTCCTCAAACGCTGCCAAAGGTTTTGACGCTTCCACAGAACTTCTTATAGGGTCAAAGTCTGCTCTCCCAAGGCACAAGTTCGCAGCAGCTTCCTCTTGGTTGTGAGCAGATACTTAAAGCAGAACTTGGTCTCATCTTCATTCCCCTCATATGCTTGCCAGATGGCTTTATTTAATGTCTGCTCCCTGGATTGACTCTTAGATTGATTTTTTTCCTTTACATTTGCCATCTGCTGGTCCAAACAGCTAAATGATACACTTGCTTTTCAATCCCATGGCATTGATTCATTCTTGCTGTCAACTTGGCATCCAAAGTAGTATGGCAGGCAGACCAGCAGGTCTGGATAAGGCCTCGTTCCACCGACAGGAATTTTCTCCTTGTGCTTTTGAGAGCCATTACTGCAGAAGCAAAGTTGTAAGAGGAAATAAAGCACAAAGCCAGAGCAAGAGACAAGTACCAAGAGGAAGCAAACCATGTTTTCTCAATGATGGAAAAAGATCTGTGTCATGGCTATTGCCTGGAAGCAGGATTTGCAGCCCCAGAAGCTGGCATCGTGTGGCCTCGTACAAAGAGAAGACATCATGTTGTGTGGCAGAGAATTGCATGTGAACTTCCAAAAGAAACAAATGCTGTGTGGAAAAAAACCTTGACTTAGAACATCTGAATCATCTTCCAGAGTCTTCAGCAACTGTCTTACTCTTTTCAGTGGCAACATACAAGGACTCATGTGAAATAACTGACATGAGTAAGGGTACCCAGCCCGTGCCCTGCAGGGTACCCAGCCTGAGCAGCACTCCAGGGGAGAAGGAAAGGCCAGGACAGGGGTTTGCAAAACTGCAACAGCAGCTGGCTGGGAAAGGTGTGAGGAAGAGGACAGAGGCAGCACAGAGGGAGGAGGAAGGGAAAAGTGCCAAAAAGTCTTGCTATGACCCCATAAATACCTAACAGCAAGGTATTACTGAGTTGCCTGAATGCGCATGTTTTACTCATCTTGTTACTTTAAACTCAGAATTTTTTAGAGATGATTCTGTCTCTTGAGTGTTTGCACAGTTCCAAGCACAATAGCTCCTTGTGCTGGTTGAGTCCTTTGAATGCTACGAGAATGCAATTAAATAATAAGAGCAGTAAAAAGCTTGGTGCTATTCATACTTGAGAAGATCACGCGTGGCTCTGGACACAGACTCATAGCCACAGCAACGTCCTCAACAAATACTTTTTCTAATCCTCTCAATATTATTGTTGCTCTCTCTTAAAGGTATTTTAAAGACAGAAAAAAACAATGCTTCCATTAAAAAATATCTATTTCATTTCACATTTGAATGCCACAAAAGACCAACAGCTTATCCAAACAGTCTAAATGAACAAAAGCTGGAGAACTTAGTCCAGTGCCTCCCCTTATGCTTAAGTATGTATATACCCTTGCCTTGCTCTGTTTCTCCTGTGGTTTTGGTGGCTCAGCTGACATCTGAATAGCCTGCCTGCTCTCAGGTTTGCATCATATGGTGAAGTGGGAACAGTTTGAGGTCTGCAGCATCTAGATCTCTTAACGTTTAGATATATGCTGACACTACAGAGCAGGTCCTAGTTTTCCAGAGCTTCCAACCGCAGTTATGAAACTAATAAACCTACCCCAGCTGTGCAGTGTCCTTGGTCTCAGCAGCTCTGATCCAATGCCCATTGAAGCCAAAAGAAAGCTTCCCTAATTACCCAGTAAGTGTCAAATCAAGCGCAATTAGACTCAAGTGCAACTGAAGAACAAGATGTATAAATTCTTTTGCAATGCAAATTCCTTTGCTACTGAACTGTATTGCGTTGACCCACCTGCTCCAGGTCTTTTGTGTAATCAGTTACTTCCTACACCACCCTGTGTTCAAGGGAGTGGTGCTGAGAAACAGCTTTCTTGAAATTCTCAAGCTGCTTTATGTACTTCACATTAGTGGTTCACAATCAGATTTCTGGTTGTCACCATCATGAATGGAAGGATAAAAATTCAGTGACAAGTTATGAAATGTTACATCTGCTCGAGAAGGTAGGACAACCAGCCAAAACCAATGTGTCACAGAAATGTGTAAAATGGCACCAGATCTAGCCAGATCCAGCACAAGCCAGGTCTATATTTGAAAGCTGCACTGGTACAGATGTTAGTAGGTGTACTGAATGAAGGGCAGGAAGACTGTACCACCAGTCTGCATATCCATGGTAACCAAGAGAGGATCTCCTGGGGAAAAGAGTGATGAGATGGGGAACAAAGGAGCTTTTTTTTTTCCCCTTTGCATTGGGCCTAATTAGCTTTCACACTATACAGCGAGATTATTTCGGTTGGGGCCATGTTCGCCCCTGGATAACAAGAGCAATGAGGGGAAAGAACAATATGGCATCTTCAGTCCTCAAAGGGCTTGTCTAGCTTGCACTAAGGTCCGTGCCTCTGCATGTTCACAGCTATTGTTCCACCTAGGCTGATGTTGATGCAAACACACCCAGTCATATTACAAACAACCCATTATAATATACACAATACAGTATAGTGCCCAAGACGTACGCTGGTCGGTTAGGGCATGCAAGCTAAAGAAAGAAGCAATGGCCTGCTACGCAGCTATCAGTATACAGTATGTAGGTCCAAAGTACCGGTATAGCTCATTTCTCTTTCTGTATATGGGTATGTTCTGGATACATTCATGATGATGCAATTGCATCTGCTCTAGGCGAGGTTTAACAGTCTTTACTGTTTTATCACTAGTCATAAAAGTTCTATTACTTTCAGACATAAAGGGTACTAATTACTTCCAGACATTAGAAGGACAACACAGAGAGAAAGGATGAGCTATTGCATAGACTGGGAGCTCCATACAATGCACAGTGGTACCAGTCTCCTCCCACGTGTGCCTACTGCATTACTCCTAACGATTCGAAGGGCAATACCTTGAGCTCCTGCTCCTCTGTCTACTCAAAACCAACCCTCGCACAGCCACCATCTCCATCCATTTCCTTCCAGTTACCATCGTGGCAAGAAGGCAGCGCTGCGGCCAACACGGAGCTGAGCCCATGCGGACTGTCTGCTGGGTACCTCTGTGCAGAGCTGCCAGGCACGAAGCCAAACAGAACAAAAGATACAGGCACCATCTGCCCTGTTGCTGTACACAACCTTTGAAGTAGTAGGATGAAAAACTTTTACAAATACAGTTACTTGTAATTATCTCCTTTTCTTATTCTCCTGTCTCTGCCACCAGCAGTTTATTCCGTTTGTGAGTCTGACAGCCCTCTGCACATGGTCCGCTCCTCTGGCTCATTCCTGGTGCAGACTCTCCCTGGGCTTCACCACAGGCAAGAAACAGTGACACCAAAAAGAAAACGGGAGAGAAAGAAAACCAGGGTAATAAAGCCCTAACATATGCAAAAAGTCATCTGAACATCCAAACAGAAACAGAAAAGCTCCTTCTTTTTTTAAACATATCTTTTATTTCCACGCAATGCTACACTATCTACAGGGTGTTTTTTCAATAGTCTGTTCTAAAGTTGGGCATGGTCTTGTTACTAAATATTTTATGACTTTATAATCATACAGCAGAGCAAACTACTTTTCTGATCTGGAATAAGTTCTCAAATTCTACAGTGCTTTTAAGAAAATGGGGCTTAAGTACCTTGTATTTCTCCAAAGACATATAAGCCCAGGAAAAAGTCATTTTCTCTCTATTTTAGTTGGTTTTGAAAGTCTTGGAATTGGCAGTTATATATAAACAATTTATACCTTCATTTTTACAATTACATGAAATCAGCATTGATTTATGCAGCGCACAATGTCTTTATTTCTTGATTAACTTCCCTTTGAGCTTTCACTGTAAGCCAGTGTTATTTTATTAGAGATAAGATAACAGTGATACTTGTATTGATTTCCTTCATTATATTCAGTTGCTTGTAACTTTAACAGGTGGTGTAACTTTTAGGTCATTTGAGTAAGAGGGCAAAAGGATGAATAGCTTGTGATGGTGTAACTGAAGTCCACCCCACATGCAAGAAAGAGGCAGGCTACAGCTGCACAATGAACCTTGGTTCTGACGCACTCAGATCTGCGCTCTGACTTAGCAAAGTAAATAACGCGCTTTTCAAGCAGTCTGCACAAAGTTGTCAGGGCGTTCTGGTTTAACACACAGCATGTTATCAGACATTACGCATCCAACGTGATTAATTAAAACATTTTAAAACTGAAGTGGTTTCCCCTGGTATTTGACAATCTGCTGTTCCTAAGCAAAGTGGCTGAGAGTTTAATAAGAAACATCAGGAAGACTTGTTAAAATTTGAAGTTAATTTTGATTAAGAACCTTCTCATGTAAGTAGACCACTTGCATGTTCCTATCACAGTAGCTCACTCACCTGGCTTTTGCTTCCTTACCCTAACCTATTAAAGCAGATACGGTCTCCAGATCACTACACGCTGTACAGAGCTGTTGTGAAATATAATATTCTAATGACACCACAGCAGACTCTTGGGCTGAGCTAATACAAGCTCTCAGCTTTAGTCCAAATCTGATAGCAAAGTAGATAGGATGATGCTGAGTGCTATTGTAAACTCCAGCCTAATTCCATCCTGAAGAGTGTATGAAGGAAATAAAATGGTTTAATCACTTATACATATTATAATGAAAACTTATTATGATGAAAACTGTACATTGGCCAGTTTTATTTTGTCTTATGCTTCAGAAATGGAGGCTATTAAAATAACAACTAGTCAGATAAGAAAAGCTAATAGGAAATGAGGCTTTATATTGTAGAGATACAGCTGACAAAATTTAGTGCTGTAGGAGCAGATGTGGTTGGAAAAATAACGAAATACTTTTCAGCAGAATTTGCAAGCTCAGTTTGTAGAGATGGAGCCAGGAAGTCCTTGCTGGAGGGTCCCACCACCATCACCCACAGATTCAAAGTCCTCATGAGTCCAACAGGAAGGTTCATTCTGAGATGCGCCTATCTGCACACATGGTCCTCTTTTATAACCCAAATTATTGTTGTGATTGAGCTACAGCTTGTGGCTTTCATTCAGAATAAGACCGCAAAGCAGCTGAGCTAGTTATTAAACCAGATAGTTGATGCAATGTGAATAAAAATTACAGAATTACAGACTTAAAGCTTACAGTCTGATTGCCAGTAAACCCATTTACTTATTCTGCTTTGACCAAGAAACTTGCAAGATCAGGCTCACTGCAAGAGCTGCAGAGAAAACTTCAGCAAAGTTTCAAGAAAACTGACCACAAATCTTTTGCATACACATGACAAACAATTTACAGTGCTGTCTGCTCAGAGTCATTTGGCGTCAGATTCACAGGACCAACTTTTACTAAAAAATCCTCTCACCATAAGAAACGTTGTGGAAACAACTTCTTTACTCTAGAGCAGATAGCATTTCCTTAAAGCACTCCACCAGAGTCCAAATATAAACCCTCATAGGCTTGTGCTAACAGTGCTGAGTTTCACAAGAGATGGTAATCAGCTGAAAGAGCATAATTTTGTCAAAAGAGTAGGCCAGCTAGCATTATTTTTCCATATACTATGAACTCACTGCAAATGTTAGAGAGGAGCCAGACCTTGGTTACTTGGTTCAAATATCTCTGAAGTGGACCAACCTTCAGTCCCATAAAAACTTTGAACTTTGTCTGTTCAAGACCTGAAGCCCACTTGGGGACCCTGGAATTTCAGATATGTAGTATTAAATTGTTACACGCCCACAATTTAAACTTGCTTCCAGGAAATAAATGTCTCCCTTTTTCTCCTATCATCTTCCTTTCCTTAAATTTCAAGCTGTAAGTCAAAGGGAAAACTAATAACCCAAGTTATTGTTGTGACTGAGTTATGCATTACTGAAGCAATGGCTATTATGCAACAGAGCTTCTTTATCCAAGAAGATAATGACAGCAACAGAACCATCATCTATAGATGCACAGCAAGAAGCAACAGATGTTGTGGGCAAGATATGTCGCTTAAGCTTGCCGTCAAAAATGCAGATATTTGTATAGCAGAGATGTTTCTGTGGGAAAGAAAGCAAGCAAGAAAGGAGAAACTCTGTTGGAAAAACAATACAGGAAAGGCAGCAGAGAGTCTCAGAGAGTGCAAGAATAGTCATTGGAAAAATTTCCCTGAACAGGCAGTGATGCTCAGAGAAGCCTTCCTCCTCTTAGCTGAATTTTACTTTATCCATGGAATCAAGGTTTGGGTTGTTTTTTAATTATCAGGATTGGATCTGGCTTCATCACCAGATTAACATTAGCTAAAACTTATTAAAAATTGTGACCTAAGTTTTGACAGCCTGAACTCAAGCGAATCCAGGGTCACAACCCAATTCTGACCTTGCTGCAATTCCTCCTTCTGACTTGCTCAGCATGGTTTTATTTGTGCATGCTACTGTGTTCCCAAATGCCTGTGCAAAAATAGAAGAAACAGTAGCAGATCCACTTTCAGGTGGGTTTTGTTGTTTTCTTTCACAGTTGTGGCAAGAATTAATAACAGCAAACCTACCAAAAGAAACTAACAAGCCTGTTATACAGCCATGAGGCCACAGACAGGAGGACAGCCACACATCACACCAACCAGCAGGACCCGACACTCACCGCAGCTGTGCTAGAAGGCCCCCTTCCCCTGTGCTGAACTCATCAATCCTCCACAGGAGCCAGGAATGATCCTCACTGTATTCTGCAGCCCAGCTTACCAGACACGTTACCTTCATGCCATCGTGGCACCCAACACGGTGCTCTAACACATGTATAGGGGAAGCAGGTACCTGTGAAATTCCGTCCAGCTGATAGAAAAGCAGATTCCCTGAAGTCCCTTAGGCTTCCCGGCTGATTGCAATGTGTGCCATGGTTTCTCAAACCTAATCAGTTGTTTCAGGGAAACGTGAAACTTACGAGGAGAATGTGTCAATTCATTCACAATATATGCTCCTCTACGAATATGTAATACAGATTGGAACTGACATTTAAGATGACCCACACCCTATATAAGCCTCACAAAAACTGCCTAGATACTCACTTTTCCAGCTTGGTAAACTAAGCCTCCATACTCAGTGTCAAGCTAAAGCATTTGTTTAAATAATTCTTGGCTTCCTTCCACTCCAAACAAATTCGTCAGGCGGATATTTCGACTCATTTTTTACTCAAGCAAGCAGAAGCAGGGAGGTACAAAAGCAGAGACATAAAAGCCTTCATTAGCTAGAATATGATTTTTTTGTATACCTTTTTCTTCCACATAAGGATAATAGAAGGTTTCAGCTATTTTTGAGGTCACTGTCTCCAAATAAGAGTAATGCATGATCTTTAAACAAATCAGACAACCGTGGAACAATTTTAATCCCTGAATGAATAAATCCCTTGGGGGACCTGGCTGCAGAGAAATCAATGGGCAGTTCTATTAAGCCTTAACAGCAAATAAGGCACAATCTGGCTTCTACAGTGAACCTCAAAGCCACAAACCCTGTCATAAGAATTTATCAGATTCATGTGATCAGTCATCAGTGTACAGAGGCCAATTATATCCAGAATGTCTTCTGCTTACAGCAGCTGTTGGAACAGCATTGTGCTAGGTCATCTTTGGGTGAGGGGCTATAATCTTGCGGGGGGGCAGGGGGAAAAACAGAAATAAGCGTTAATTGGATTAATATTATTTCTTCCAGTGAGCTTCTACCCTTATCAGCACCCTGCTGCCTGCTGACCTTACCTCTAGCTCAGAAGTGTTAAAAGGAGTGTCAGCTGTGACTGTGAGAAGCTCAGCATTTGCTCCCACAGCCTTTCACAGCAACTTATAAATGACCTTTCCTGCCCTACAGACTGGAAGTGCTCTCTCTAACTGTGGGATCAAATACAAATCATTCATATTGTGCTACAAAAATACATCACAGGCTGGCACAGAAAATAAAACTGTGCTTTTAAAAAAACACATCAAAATGGAAGAGGCAATTTCCCCTCCCCCTCAATATAACTAAACCCTCACCTACTGACATCTCTCAAGGTAAGGACAAAATCACTTTGCTTGGAATGGTTGACACAGCCTAGCCCATACCTAGGAGCCTCTGTGGCATGGCTCAGGATGCATCTGTTCTTGTAAATGAAATGCTCTTGGAGCTGTTCTATGCCACTGGAGCCAATGGCTTGAAAACAGACTGCTAAAGTCTCGCGGTCCTCCAAAGAGGGTGACTACATCCACACTGCTTGTTGAAAATCATCAACAGGCTTTCTAACCAGGACTGTCCAGGGCTGTTCTAGTAACCCAAAAGGATAAGTGATCAGTAATAGCCTGACTCAGGAACATTCCCTGTGCTGTTCAGTAGTATAGATGCATCTTCCCCGTCAGCTACTCAAACTGTTCAGACCTGGGGCATGTCCAAGGTGCATGACAGCTGCCTTTTGGCTTGCAGAACCAAATTTCCTTTCCTTGAAACCAAGGCATGTGAACAAGGAAAGAGGGTGAAAATAACACATATACAGCTACTACCCAGACAGAGCTATGATACAGACATGGCACACCCAGTGCTCTGAAGTTCAAAAGTACTCACTCCGAGCATCCGCTGTTTACATATATAGTTCTAGAGAATCAAGTCTGCAGAGTCATTGAATGCTTAAAGATAGAGATGGGAGCCATCACCTCTTGCACTGAAAAGGAATCATTAGCTGATAAGATGTACAATGGGATTTTCAGGTTAGGTGCCTCAGTCCTATTGCAGTTGACTGGAATTATATCCCTAAAGATGTTAAAAGAGATGCCCCTGTTATCCCTCAGGACCCAAGTACAATGTCTCTAATCATTTTGCTGGGTTATGAAAGAAAGAAATACGGAAGTAATACTACAAGCAAGTGTTTTCCTCCTTCTCCTGGGTAAATAAAAAAATATTACCTGCATATTTCAGCTTTGAGATCCTGCTTCAAGTCTATCTCTGAGCAAATAAATGGAAGTCCCATGGAAACTGCTGAGGTAAATTTCAAGATTGCCTGGTAGCGTGACACAGAAGACAGGCAGAAGTAGTTAAGTACTTTAATTCACACTGGTTTGGCATTCTGTCAAAGGGGTTTTGTGGAAGTAATTAAAAAAAAAGGAACCTGAAGTCATTAGAAAGAACAAATAATTTTCACAGCTACATTGCTTTTTTCCCCAGCATTCTTTCACTGATACATGTTATCCAGAACTCTGTAATCTTCACAGTCAATTTAAAACACCCATATACAGTTATTCCCTCACTTTAAAAAGCTGAACTAGTAAAGAATCACAGCACTCTTCACCAGTCAGGTCAGCAGCAATTAGGTAAGCTGGCTTTACAGTCTGCAGCATGCTTTCTCCCAGCTTTCATATCACAGAAAGACGTAAAAAAGAGCTAGCCTACAAGATAAAAAAAACCATACACATTGTCTACCATAGCTCCCATTATTTTGAATCAAATAACTTTTGAGATAATTAAGCATTCAAAGTGAATATTTGAGAGCAGTAAACTGGACAGTATCTTCTTGTAAAGCAGGCTAGTGAAGAACAAGAAACCCATGGACCAGATACAGTCTATGACTTCACTTTGGTAATTTGAGGCTAAGTGATTGGGGGGGGGTGGGTGGAGGGGGGGCAGTGTGCATCTGCACAAGAAAGAAAATGAATTTGTGCCTTGACGAATAGGTCTGATAGTTCTCCCTGGGCTGTGGAAAAAAAATATCTCATTTCTGCTATAAAGCAATTAGCACACTAGGAAAAAATGATAGCACACACTGACACAAGACAGAATACCACATTAACTGTTCCCATAAACCTTAACAGTAAGTAGGAGGGACACAAGTGAAAAATATTACCCTTCTTATTGTAAAAAATGCTGTCTTTTTTCAAAATTAACTTGGATGTATTCATGTCTGGAAGCCACATATAAAATACCTGAAAAGGCTCCATTTTCATAAATTGTTGAGCACGCCTCTCAGAAAAAAAAAAAAAAAAAAAAATCAGTCTTCAAAAGTCCATGTACCTTCCATGTCCCGAAGACACTAGCCACCTAGGAAAAATCAGAACACTTCACTGAAATACACTTACTTGTCTTCTTCAAAAGTTCCTTTTCAAAAGCCTGAGAAATAGTACTGATGAGGATAGCATTTTCTTTTTCATGCTTGGATTATGTGCCAGCATAGCAAAATCCAGCTACCACTGCCGGCCTGAATAGACCAAGCAAGATACCAAGGAGGATCTCTGCATGTTCATTCATGCTTAGAAAACTGGGAACACACAGATCTAAGAGACTGATTGACCTATTTTAACTGTTTGCTTAAACAGTGATCAACTCCAGCAAGTTTCCATCTGCTCTTTTTGATTCATGCTCTTTTGTATATTTGTTCACAGCATGCTGTTGAAGGAACTAAAGACTGATCCCTGGCTAAAGACATCAAGTAAACTCTATTTTATTATGATGCTGCCACCTATAGTCTTTCTGAACAACACACTACCCCTGCACAGTTTTGATTTTCATTTGAAGTTGTAAAAATTACATTGTTTATCCTTTCATAAAACCTTCACCACCACAGCACCCCCAAGAGAAATGTGAAATAAAAGGTTTGGGGAAGGACAATCTTTTGTCTGTTTTAGGGGCTGTGATTTCCAGCCCCAAAGATCTTCACAGTTTTGCCTGTTCTGATGTTCTCCAACGAAGACTCTGCTGTTGGCAGGTCTGAGAAGAACAGACAACTTGAGGTGAAAGCTTACCAAACTAACATGAGCAGTTCCTTCAAGACAACAGAGAACATGCCTGAGCACACTGCATGACCAGCCTAGAGTTCAAAAGACAGGGACGGAAACCGAATCTGTTCTGTGAGACCAGCTGGATAAGTCTCATCACCTACTCCTATATATACTTCATTTGTGCTCTGCTTCTGTACACTGATTAGTACCTATAAGCAGTGGCATTCTCTTCCTCTCCCAATTTTTTTCTGTACAATAGTTTTTTGAAGCTAACATGTCATTAAGTAAAAAGTAGATCTTTATGAGACCAGACTTACACACCTTTTTGCTGCAGAGCAGCACACAAAGTGATGTAAATTCAGAATCTCTCTGCTCAGTAGTCTTACAAGCAGAGACCTAAGCCATATGGATGTTTTGCACAGCGTTCCCAGCTATAAAACTGTCAACTCAGTGGTGATGCATTAAACACTGTACCAACTCAGAAGGTCCATAGCTGCAGAAATTAAAAGTCTGCTCTTCTTCTAGGAGCAGAAGTAGTTAGAAGGACAGACAGACTATCTGTCCCTCCTTAACCTCCAATTTGCCCAAGTACCTATGTTCTCTTGCATGTTTCCATGGTCAGCTGGTGAGTGCAGCCCCTGCTTCTGCCCAAATCCCTCATACCTTGCAAAAAGTTTAGCAATACTGATTCCCATGTTAAGGAAAGAATGTTACAACTGTAAGGTTTCAGAAGTTATGAATTTTGATGGCAAACAGTGCCTTTTTATCTACACATCTGACTCCTTTAAGTTCTGTGTTAAATTGTATTTATAGCTTCTTTATTCTTCCATTTTAGGAAGGAAAGACAGCTAATCATGTGTAGAATAAAACCCATAATTCTAAAATACAAGCAGCTGATAGCATTATATTAGACAATGAGTTCGAAGATGAAGCTGTTCCTTTGTTATCCTATTTTTCTTTAAATAGCAAAGTTGCCAAAGCTGATGTGATAAAAGAAGAATGACATAGAGAAAGAGAAACTGGGTAATCTTCCCATCTCACTTATCACTTTCAGATACAAAGGGGTAAAACTGCAACTTGTTTCCCCTACCCAGTATCTTCATGTGCTACAGATAAAAAACTAAAGCACAAGTTTTTAGCTTTTCATGGAGGCAATATTAACAGCCATTCAAAAGAAATTGAGTTTCAAAAAAATAAACTCCTTTGTTATTGCAAAAAGCAGAGCTATTGTGTATTTTTATCCACAGAATAAATAAACCATTTATGGAGACCGTAGCTTAGCAGTGCAAGCTGAAGCAGTTTTTATAACTGTGTACTCTCAAGAGTGTGTCTCCCTTGTAAACCCTGACTTGCACATCATACCTAAACCCATAAATGTATCCATAAAAGAAAAAGTTGTACTTCAGAACAGTCAAGGTATTTTCCTTGAAGGATTTTTTGAAAGCTACTTCTGCCTTAGCTTAGCCACAGACTTCACCAGAAAACCAGATAGTAGAGGACACCACTGAAGTTACATACCAGCTTACATACACATGGGCTTTCCATACTCCCAGGGCTGACTGATGAACCTGCTCTACAGCAGCTGGGAGCATGGAGAATGACAGGCCTGAGAATTCTAATAAACAAAATGTACTGGAAGAAATACTAAAGAAATCAGTGTCCTGTTTTATCTCATTATCTTTGAACACCAACAGACAGGCTAAAAAACTGTTTCCCCTAAGTAAATACTCTTGTAATTACACTTTGCTAGGCTCTTTCAAGATCATGAAGACTCAGTAGTGACAAACTGCTAACAAATCCCACTATGTCTGTTATACCTGTTTTGACACATATTTCTCCAAGTCATTGATTTAATTTTCCTCCAGAATCATTTAAAAAATTGTCAGAATTTAAGGCATTACCAATCCACACAGTGAAACTTGCTCCTGAGGTACATTTCGAACATGATCTACAACAGTAGATGCACCGTCTGCTGTCTAAAGGGCTCTAAGACAGTTTCCTGTTAAGTTCCTGCAGCTACTGGATAAGCTACTACTGCCAGGAGGAATTTTGTTGGCTCCAGCTGAGGCCATACAGTACAGGCACCAGGAGTAATGGGACTTGCGAGAGGTATGAAGACAGTAAAATGTCACTCTTGAAATCAAGACAATGAGTATTTAAGTCTCAGCTTCATTAGAAACACCGCTGCTGATTGTTTTTGCAGAAGCATCTACTAATACATTTATGCTATGCTCCCAGACTGCTGTCTGTATTTTCCCAGGTGCCGACAGACCCAATTGCTTGGTTTTGAACTGCCGAGATCTTTAGTTTCACTACTATAACTCATCAAACAGATGTATGCATTTTACACTCAGAATTCTACAATGCAGTGTTCACACTTTATAGACAGCAAAAATTAAAGTACTCCAGAATTACTGTACTGATTCCATTGTTCACTTTTATATTTAATTTTAAGACCTTCCATTTGAAATGTATTTCAGAGCAGTCAAAGACCCCCGTGCCTCTTACATTGCACTTGGTTTTATCCACATCTACCTGCAAAATGTTAATCTAATTTGATACTGAATTAGAATGGTCTTTCCACTAATGACTATATGAGATGACACACATTTAATGAGCGTATCTTAGCTTAGCCCTCTTCATGTGGGGTGATGGAGTGCAAGAAGCTGCAGTACTACACTGAGAAGGGCCTGGGCAGGGACTTATGCCAGTACTGGCCAATTCAAAATCATAAACTGAGAGGACCCAACCTTATCAAACCCAAAGTTGAAAGGTGGAGAAACACAATTTTGAGGGAGTTCTGGTGACTTTAGGATAAGTAGCAATCCACAGAAGTGCTTTGGTACAGATAAAGCCGTCCTCCTTAAGGGACAGTTTTGTCCATGAATAGATATTTCACTATAACAAAATGGGTAACTAAATGGTCTCCTTCCCTGACCTTTTTGCATAGCCTCTCTTTTCTCTTTAATAACACAGAACAATAAATCTCTCAGTAAGAGAAAACTGTATATTTAATACCTTGGACACATTACATTTTAGTGGGTTATGATTTAATTTCCACCTCTCCTGTGACTGTTAACTATCACAGTATGCAAAGCTGGGAAATGAAGTAGCTTTTTCAATACAAGAAAGTTACAATCCTGGTATGTACAGCCTTTGTTCTACTGCCTTCCAACAAAGATTTCCATGTTCAAATGGATGTCCTTTAGTATTTTGGACTGATACAAACTAGACACATTAAGTTCATCAGCACCTACAGTCTGAGAAAGGCACTTCTAGGCATCTGAAAACAGAAAGATAAATCAATTGTGCATTGCTGGATATATATTACATTTAATGAGCCAAAGCCAGTCCCTGCTGTTAAGAAGCAAGACCTCAGAGGGAGAGAGAACTGATGCGCTCCAGCTGTGCAGGGCACTGTACAAGAGATCCGTGACACTAGCAAAAACAGACTTAGGAGACACCTTCACTTTCTGCACAGCAAGTGCTCTGCAGGGTCCCTAACCACAACATGGTTTGGTTATCATGCCCCAGTCAGAGACTGGTTGTGCTGGTAACACACATCTGAGACCAAGAGTGGAATGGCCGGATGCCTTGTGAGGCAATGGCCATTTATTAAATCTTCACACAAACACAGGGAGAATTTGTCCCTGTGCCATTAGACATTGATGATTTCACTTTAGTCCTGCTGAATCTGAAATGTAGCTTTGCTACTGCAATAAATACTTGCCTGAGACACTTCCAAAATTTAATCATATTTACAGTTCCTCAGTAACAGTTCAGTGCCAGTCCCTGCTATTACGGAGCTCTTTCTTTCCTCCTTTGGTACTCTTCCACCATGACTATAAATACTGAATCTGCCAGCCAAGTAACTTAACTTACAGCTGTTAATGCCTTGCATAAAGGGAGAGCAGAGGATGTCAGTATTGCTTCAGGCAGCGAGTGAGCGAGCCCTTTTCTCTGGAGAGTTCAGTGGTGGGCAGAAGGCACACATATTCCTTATAAAGCAACCTCAGATGCAACACTGCAGCCACTACTGCACAGGTTACTTTTCTTTTTCAAGAGAAGAATCAGACTCTGTATATCCACGAGCATACTTTATGCTAAAGAAAACATTTTTAAATAAAAATACAGTAGAAGTAAAGTTCACAAGGTCACTGAAAGCAAAGAAACAAGACCTTCTACCGTCTATAAACTCTGAAGTCTGTACACAGACAAATTCACTACCAATCACTACAATGACAGAAAGTTCCTGCTTCATCGTTGGATGAAGCTAACGCACCTGCTCCCTTTCCTTTAATGATAAGCCAACTCCTGCCACGAAACTGCCTTCTTTCAATGATTAAAGAGCTACAAGGCAAGTGCCAGTAAAAACGTTACATTTTTTCCTCCTGTAATCTTATCTTTGCCCTGTAGAAACTGCTGATGAGAGCTCACTTCCACTTAAAATTTACATAAAAACAATCCATATCATGTTGCATGGAAAAGCACTGGTGCCCCAGTGTTTATTGGCAGGTGATATAAAGAATGAGAAATTACTCTGATGCAAAAATTATATACAGCCTTGCATCAGTATCAAACAGGTTTTGATGCATGGTTACTATTTTTGGAAGCTAATGGTATGTGAGTGATAAAGCAAATGAACTTCTTAATGATGACAAATACAAGAGAATATACAGGACTGAGTAGAGAACATGATGTCCAACTGAAGAAAGATTTATGGGAACTAATTACAGTATGTTAGATTTGTAATGGAAAAATAGGAGAACAGGTAAAAATTCTGGAAGATCTTATGCGCTTCAGCCTGGAGTAACAATTTACTTTCAGACAAAGGATGTAATGAATGGTCCACTGCACGCTTCAAGCGGATATTTATATTGCTTTGGTATTTACATACATATAAAGCCTAAGACATGCATGATTTTATGCAAATTAAATACAATTAAACTAACTATAGAAAAAATGTAGGTTTCTAACTAGCATGAAAATATGCAAAATATAAAGTATATAGTATATAAAGTATATAAAATACACTTTTTAAAATAGTACATAAAATATAAAATAGTGTTTATATTGGTATAAAGTATGTGTGGTTTTTTTCAGTTAATTGTATAGCAAACCTGGCAGGACGATGTTTTCACAATCAAAACTTCATCGCACACTTAAATATTTTTTAATTGAAGGGACAGCTGTACAGTGACCTCAGATCTATCAGTGGCAACTAAAATTCAATACACTAAACATACTATCGACAGTAAAGTTTGTCAATAGAAGCTAATACAATAAGAAAAATTGACCCGAGTATTTCAGGTCTCACGTCCAAAAGCGTATTGGAGAGGGGCAGAGGTCACAAGGTTATTAAGGCGGGTGTCGGGCCGCAGGATCAGTCAACGTTTTGCGGGACACCCGAGGCACGGGAGAGGGAAAGCCGCGGCCTCCTGGGGCCAGGCCGCCCGAACACAGGCCGGGGCTGAGCGCGGCCCCGCTCGCCGCCACCTCACACCGTCCACAGACCTCGAACGACGGCGGCGAGGGAGCCTTTTGCCTGTGTGGGCACCGGGCCCGCCACCGCAGCGCGCCTCCGGCCCCGGAGTTAAAC
>JAVJGJ010000014.1:69417374-69431440 GCA_035590215.1 Microhierax caerulescens | reverse complement strand
GTTAAACACCGGGTTTGGTTCAGACTTAGCGTCTCCCTTCGCTGTACTCTCAGAAAAAGCGGCTCCGCAGAACGCAGGGGCCCGCAAAGCCCCCCCTCCACCCCGCTCCCGCCGCCAGCCTGCCCGCCCCCGCCGGCGACAGCGGCTCCACCTCGGCCCGACGCCCGCGGCTCGGCGGGACGGAGCGGGCGTGCGGGGCTGGCCTTGGGCCTCCGCGCCGCCCCCGGCGGACTGAGGCGGGCGGCGAAACCGGGGCGGAGGAGGGGGCCCGTGGGGCGGAGGGGGCCCACGGGGCGGAGGCGAGGGGGCAGCGGGGAGCCCCGCGGGCACCCAGCGCTGCCGCCGAGGCGCAGCGGGCGGCTCTGCCTCCTCACCCTTCCACGACCAAGCCCGCCGCAAGCGGCCTGCGGCGAGGCTGCCCCCCGCAGCCTCCATCTGCGGGCATCTGTCGCGGCGTCCCGGCAGGTTTCCCCGGCTTCCGCCGGTAACACGGGGAGCGGCGCAGCCGCCCAGGCCTCCCACCGCTCCGCCGAGACGTACTTACACGCTGCCGGCGGCGGGGCTCCGCGCTGCATTCGCTCACCTGGGGCCCGTGCGAGGAGCGAGGCGGCGGCCCTCCGCCGGACACCGGGGCAGCCCGCGGCTGGCAGCGCCCGGGAGGCGACGGGGAGCGAGTCGGGCGGCACCGGACCATCCGAGCGCGCCGCGCCGGAGCCGATGACCTGCAGCCACCTGCCCGCAGCCCTACCTCACTCCTCCCCGCCGGGCCTGCCAGCCACCTGCGGCGCAGGACCCGCCCGCAGCCGCGGGGCCAAAGGCGAGGCCGGCCGGCAGCGCTTGGCGGGGAGCTGCCGGGCGGGGTGCGGTGCTGAGCTGAAGGCCACAGCAGCCAGCGCAGGCCGGGCCCCCGAGGTGTGCGCGGCTGAGACCAGCAACTGTAAAAGGGCTGTTTCACCGTGGAGATTTCTGCCTTGGCTTCTCTTTCCCCTCCGCCCACCCTCCATGGTTTAAGGCAGCGACTGGCCATCTCCAGGTTTTTCCCTCAAGCAAGTGACAGGCCGTTGGAGCTGGCCGGGTAGCTGCAGCATGCAGCTGCAGTCAGTGGGTACATCTGCTACGAGCAGACCATGGCCCAAGTCAAAAATCAGTAAAGATCCTTACAGTGCTATCAGAGTGAAAAGCTCTAGCTGAAGCTGTGTATGCTAGTACCGATGGATATTCAAATAGTGTACTTGATGCTTAGTTTCCATGCCACAGGCGAGAAAGGAAGGCTGGAGGAACCGGCTGGAAGAATTGACGAAAGTAACATCAGCTAAGTAGTTTCCCACTTTGGCATCTATCTATTTCAATATATTTCTCTCAAACTTGTGAGTTCTAAATTCAGCACAAGCGCATTTTTCTGAGTGTCCCTGGGTAAAGTCAGTGAGTCTGAGGTCAGCAGTTTTGCACAGAACATACAGGCGTTACCTGAAAAAAGAACAAACACCACACTACATTACCTCACGGTCCAAGGCAAAAGTGTTTGAAAAATGCTGCAGAGCTTGCTTGTTTCTTACAGGAGTAGTGAGCAGAGACACCATTTCCACATTACTTATAGAGCAGCCACTAAGGCTCAAAAAATAAATTCAATTATAGATTTAATTTCTGTTAAGTAGCACACTTTTTAAAATGCACACGCTATTCTGGAAACAGTAGTTTTCTAAAATATTACTGCGTGCAGGAAAGACATACCCTTGTGTAAAGCCAATCTGAGAAGCACTTTGTTCACCTGCTCAGTTGCACTGCTGTGCTGAAAACAAATAAGTTTTCTGCTTTGTGTACTCTACAAAATTGCCTGGGTGTAGGCTGCATTCAAGATAAAAAAAAAAATGTTTGTTCTTCTCTCACCTCAGGAAATAAAAACACTGGAAATACAATGCAGATGAGAAGCACAAGCTGGAAAACTTAAAACTTAAGCTTAGACTTTTGCATCTGCTGAAATGATTAAACTGTTTCATGGATGTTAATAAAGTCAAATGTGGGACAGCCTAGAGAAAAATCAAATTGCAATACATTAGGTAGTCAGGTAAAAAAAATCCATTGGATGGAAAACATCATTTCAGGCCATGTCTTATACATATTGTTTTAATTATAAGCAAACTTTTTTTTTACAATTTTTTTTATAAAAATCTGATTATTGTCATGAAATAACAATGTACGTCTTTACATAGTCAATCCAAGCCAAGTCATATGAAAATTTTATCCATCTTAACAAGCCATTTTTCTTCTGTGCACAAAGTGTCCAAAACATACAACTGTGAAATATCTTTCCACGTGTTCAGGTAACTGTGTATGCTAATACAACAAAGCCATGTATGATTCATTCATCTTAATTTCACATAACTCCCTCTGCTGGAAATTAATATTAAGGTTCAGTGGATCAGAGGAAAGATCATTAAGAGTGCAAGATACATAAAAAAACCCTCTTGCTTCTTTCAATAAAAGATCATGACTCTTTATTGACACTCTGCTCTGTATCAGTAAAACCTTGTATTCCTTGTTGCAAAGCTATTCATACTGAAATCATTAAGGCATGGAAGGAGGAGCTAATGCAAAGTAGTTAAATGAGCATTTTTCCTGGTCAAAGACTAAAACCACTTTCTTCAACTCTGACAGCAGAATCTTACCTCTGGTTACATTTTGCTAAAAGTTCAAGCTTTATTAATGATTGAAAGAAAAAATCTGGTTTTCTTTGAGTGGAAACAGCAGGATTAATCACATAGATACATTAGTTTCAAATGCTGTTGAAAGGTCGATTGCATAGATTTTACAAAAAGCAATGAAATACTTCTACTCAGCAACACAGAATGAATTCTTCCTCCTTGGTGCGACCACACTGCTAATGGAGCTACTGTTCTGTGTACATTGTACCTCCTGTTTCTTCTGGTATGAAGAGACTGAGGAGGGAAGATAGCAGAGGCACTCAATTCTTTCTTCTACAAGCCCTGTAAACCAGTTATGCTCAAGTAAAATACCTTCACTGTAACGGTGACAGTTTCCATTGCCATGGGTAAGCAAATCCAATTGGAAACAACTCCATAACCAGTGGCTAGAAATTAGAAAAATAATGCTGCAGAAGAACATGAATACTTTTTAAAATACCACAGGATTCTTTGTTATGCAAACCAGATCATTTTAGATTATTACAAAGTAGCTGAAAACAAGTTTAACGGGCTGTTATTTCATATAAAACCACAAATTGCATTTTTTTAGGTATAAAGCATTTCAGTTGGGGCATATTCAATAGTACTTCATGGTTTTTGAAAAAATTCAGGTGTGTTGCAGATTAGATAGTATGAAACCAAAGTAAAAAATGGTAAATACTCTGAGCTCATTATCTATCTTCACTTAAGCATGAAGCAAAGTTTCATATTTAGCGATGGTCTGAAGGCTTTTAGAATATACTACTGCAGCAGTACATACAATTCCCAACTAACCAACACTGTTCAAGTCCTCTTGGGCTATACTGTGGATGTTGCCAACAAGCAGCCTTTTTGTTAAACTAAAAGGTATCACTTGCAAACTTCAAATTCAATTAATTCTTTCATTTTTTATTTATTTCAGTTCTTGACTTTGCATTAGATCTGATGTAGGGAGTTGCCACTACAGCGATATTAGTCTCTGAATATACTCACTTGAATAATATTATTTTTTTTAACCATCAATAATGACATAACAATTAATTGCTGTCTATATCTCATCACATTTGATAAAAGTTCCTTTGGCCCCATCCATGACCTGATGATCCCTTTGCAATTTGCTTGCAGAAAAACAAGGTTCTTATTTCCGTAATGTTTTCTAAACAAAGGCTAACCCTAATAATAAAGGCTATTACTTTATCAGAGTACTCTACAAAAAGCAAGTTTATTGCACCTTGATATTTATAATCTCATTCCCTTAATCCTCTCTACTTAAGAGAAGAATTTTAAAGTCCAAATTGCTTAAGAATCTTGTGCTTTTACTTTGCAGGGGAGCACCACATTACTGACTTCTTCATAATCTTATATAGAAAAGCTATTGTTATTGCAACTAAGGAATTACATCTTAGGACATGGGCCTCTGTACAGTATATCTGCTCCTCAGAAGAACTCAGTTTTATCTATTTTATGTTTATCTAATCTCTCCTACTTACCTTCTAAATGATAGGGTATTAGTTTTATAGACTAAGATCACATTTCTCAAAACGTTTGTGATCATCTTCTAAAAAAGCAACATGGCAATATGATTGCAAAGCAACCAGCCATGTGCTCATCTTCTGGGATGATGATATGATCATCCTCTTTCATCCAAGAAAAGTGTACAATATGACTTTTAATAACTACTCAATGTGGAAATGTTGAATACCATTGTGTCTGATCCTACAGTCATTACTTGCAAGCAGTCCCATTAACACCAGTGATTGCTGAAATAACACAGATTGCTGAAATGACATCTGTGGCTGTCTGCTAAAAAAAAGAATGAAGAATCAGGACCTACAGATTAAAATCAAGTCACCTGGTACTGAAAAATATCCTTGCTTTTATGGAAGACAATCCTAGAATTTATGTTATGGGTATATATTTATATATTACTTTTTTTTTTTTGCATTACTCATCAAAATACTTTTACAGTCTTTTTAAGGCTACCTGTTCCTAAAAAACAACACAGAATTATACCTACAGATCATATCAACAGGTTTTAAAAGGCAGTTAGGAGCATTCATATGGGTTATGCTGTCTTCAATCACTACTCAAATATGAATGTTAATGTTTAGTAGTCAGGTTATCAGAAACCAAATTCATATAAAGGAACATATGTGCAAGATGTACGTTTAAACTATTACCATGGCCAACATGCCTTTACTTTCAAAAATAAATTGGAGGCCTTTTTTAAAATTCTTTTATGAAGACAGTGAGGAGGACTCTATTAAAAAAAATTCATTTAAATGAGTTAAACACAAATTAATCCTCTATTTCCAAACACAGATGTAGAGATTTCCCTCATGGTTTACAGGAAAGAATTTTATATTTTCTCTTGCATTTAAAAGGGTGAGAAAATAGACTACAGACAAATGTTATGACATAAAGTGCAGAAATTCTGAGCAAGTTAAGTGCCCCTAACTATCACCAAACAGTACTCACTCATATTATTAAAGAACTCTAGGTAGAAACATTGTGCAGTTTTAATAAAATTCTTAGAAGTTGAACACACCTCCAGTATGCATGGAAACATAAAAAAAACCCCACATATCCTCATAAATGGATATTGAAATACTGGTATCTGCTGGAATTACAATCTTATTGATCCAAATTAATAAGTCAGTCAGGTTTGAAGGGGGAGGAAAAATCCCTAAACTCTTCCTGTTTGAGATGGCACAGCATTCCTTCAAGCATAATACTCACATAGTTCTGCAAAAATATATCCCAATCACAACACTTGGATATAGACACTTTTTCCCCCCCAGTAAAGTTTCAGATTGTTGAGTTTTCCCCCTTTTTCAGTTAAATCAATAACCTTTTAAAGTTATGCACACTTTTAAAATAAAAGCATGCTGTCAGTATAGTTGATGGAAATTGAGTTTTTTTCTGTTTACCAAGATGGGCCATCTCACACAGTAAGGCAAGAGCTGGGAGAGAGGTGAGAAAGGAAGCTATCTAGACTGATTGCTTCCTACTGACCACCATTAGAAGTGATGAAAAACCTGTACAAGCATTTGTGAAACAGATTTAATAAAATCTAGCATTCATCAGGGCAAAATGATAATTACACAAGCAATAAACTTTAACTTTCCAGACAGTGTGCAGTCTTCACAAGCTGTTGTGAATATAATGTTACAAGTCCTTCAAAAAAGAATTCCTAGAAGAAAAAAAGAAATCTAATTTATTTCACCTTCAGTGAATACAGAAATACATTCTGACGTTTCCATGTGCAAAATTTTAAGTTTTTGATTTTGAAAGCACTTTGATTAACCTTTAAGGAAACCGGGAAGCCTGCTCCAGAACATTTGAAGGATTAGATTTTATTGTACAAAAGTGCTATAATGCTCTTTGAAGTGAAATGCAATCTTTGGACTCCTGACACTTAAGAAAATCAGTCAGAAAATATCTTTCCCACTAGGTCTGCAAGACAAACTACAAGGCACATCCTTTTCACCTTACTGAAACATGGGTTCTGGTGCATTAGAGAGAGAGAAAGATGGAAGAATAAGAAAAAGTTAGTGTTCAATTTACTTCTGATATCACAGTCACGCAGGTGACTGTCTGCCTCATCTCCCATCACAATCTGTCTGCTAAAATGTCACCAAAACACCGGAGAGGAGGAAGGGTATTAATTGTGGTCCCAGCACTGATACCTCATTATGCTTCATGTACTGCAGAGTCAGACATTAGCTTTGGAAGAAGCCTCCCTATCAACAAGTAGTTGTTTCAACACTATGTTTTTCAGCCCCTGGTAATGTGTCTTCAAACAACTGAAAAATGAAATTTCATCTCCTGGAGGACTGTTTCTAGTAGTGTTCTGCTTTAAATCCAACAGGAATTTCCACCTAGACCATGTTTCATCAGTTCCCCATGTATCTATTTTAGAAGTCTTAATTTTGTTATTCTGCTGATGATTACACCCAAGTATTTGCATCAATGAAGATTCTTGCTTTTACTCTCAGGCCATATTTTACACTGTTTTCTCTTTCATTCTGGTCTCAGTGAATTTTTCTGATTCTTTCTGGAGTTAGCCGGGAGGGAAATTATTTCATCATTCACAAATATTTCAGACATTTCTACTATTCTGTCTTTTTCTTGATATAGACTCTAAGTTCTTGACACAAAACTTATAGAGAACTTTAGTATCTGGACATTAGAGCACTCACCCAGACAAAGATAAATCAAATGTAAATCACTCATACAAAGCAGATCCAGATTCAGGTCTCTGCTCTGACTCAGGAGAGCCTTATCAAACAGACTATTTTAAATTCTTTCCAGTTAAGCTTTTAAAACATAGCACAGGCTCCCACAGTTTCAGTTTTCATTGCACAGGATTTTTTAATAAAAACAATCCCAAACCATTTAGTATAAATAAATAAGTACATCTGCTGCAACCCTAGTTCTTCCCACTTGGCCAAAAAAAGTGTAACGAAGAGCTGGATAAGGAAAAAAATTATTAATTATGTTAGTATCTTCAGCGCTCAAAAATGGAAAATAATTATGCAGGAAAAAAAATCTAGTTCATCAGCATTTAAAAGCTACAGTGATTTAATTGAGAAAGATTTAGCTTCAACCAGGTGAAGCTTTTAAGCAAAGTATTTATACTGGGTTCACATATTTAATTTTTAGTCCTTATTAAACTCATTGTTCTCTAGGAATGTGCAAAAGCAGATCATGCCACATAAAGCCAGACATCCAACCCCCCACCCCCCAAACTCAAAAAGCAAATAAGAAAAGAGTTGAATTCATAATCTAGTTTGTAGAAGATTAGTCTTGATTTGGTATTTAGCAAGAAGTTTACTAATTAGAAAGGAATTTTATCACCCTGAAAAGGGAGTGATACAAATAGAAAAAGCACCATGATCATTGGTATCAGTGTGGTGACTACACGGATTGAGCCCTCTTCATACAGTATCAAAACCAGAAGAAAGTGTTACGGTAATCAGAAGTACATTAAACAGTTCCAAATGATACAATGCTTATTTCAACAAATTTAAGAGCTACGCTGCACTCAGACTAATGAGGAGTAGATGCAGTTTTATCAGAGGAATGAAGACTCCCTGTACTTGCTGTCAAGGACTGGCAATAGCTACAAAATCAGTCTTGCACAGCTGTGTTTTCCTACTAAGGGCACCAGAACCAGCTCACTGACCCAAGGAACTTGTCTCATATGTACTTAGAGGAGGCTTTGATAACAAGGAAATCAAGTGCCAAAGCTAGTGATCTCAGTTAACACAGTATTAACCAAATTTACCTTGGGAGTACACGACCATCTCAAAAGCAGAAATTATTTCCCGCAAGTCATGAATTGAGGCTTCTTCCCCCTCAACTGGTGCTTTTTTAATGCATTCTCCCATCAATCTACCAAAAAAGTGTGATGCAACAAGCCTGCAGCTACCGAATATGAAACTAAGCTGAGACTGAAACTGACAGGGTAGTAGCTGCATATTGTGGAGGCTCCATTTCACTGATAGTTAAAAGGAAAGCTGGGCTTGCTCCTCCTCAGGATTACAAGTATTTGAAGACTTTTAGAATGCATTTATGTTTCTTGTCAAAAAATGCACATCTGTAGAGTGAAAACTATTCTGAAAAGTACTAGAAGAAGAAAGGCTAGATAGTTAAGAGCTTTTATGTAGGAAAGATGAAAATATTTACATCTACACCAGCACAAAATGGTGGCAAGTCAAGCAGAGGTTTTCTGTAGCATTATTTCTCTTACTGTTTTAAGAATTTATGACTACAGGATCCCGGTGTGAGTAGTTGCTATTAACCATATAGTTTTGATACAGCTCAATAAAACAAAATAAAAGGAGTATCATCAACAGATTATGGTCCTGAATCTTTTTTTAATTTTAACTTTTCTTGAAACAATGTAACTCCATGGAATTCAGTCAATATTTCAACAAAAAAAATTGGAGTTCATCCTTTTATTTATTTCTCCCCTGTGCCTCTCAGTGTTTGTAAATCAGATGATGTTGAACCACTTACCCTTCCAGGGACCAGTCCAGAGACCAATCAGGAGATCGATGATGGGACTGTTCAGGTGATGATGTTCTTAACGTGGAACTTAACTGATGTGAGACTGTACGATTCTCGCATCGAAGTTCCTGTACAGCACATTCCCTAAATAAACATTATTTTACAGTGAGACTAAGCACTTCTCAAAAAGCATCAAAATGATCTAATAGTCATAATCATAATATTTTTTCTTTTTAAGATTGCTACCTTTTTATATATACTTTAAGAAGATATGTGGTCTGCATCATATACTCTGAAAGACAGATTAGTGACTCTGCATTACTCCCTTACTCAGATTTAGTTCTACACATCCATTGCCTATTTTCTCTAAAAGACAGACGCTAGCCATGGCTGCTGCAGGTCAAACTCCAAAACTTGTAAAAACCTCCAGGGAGGAAGACCCTAACTAATTTTAAGTTTATTCACAAGCATGCAGCATAAGGACAATCACTAAAATCAGCAATGATATTAATGTAAGAACAGTGTTGCTTGCCATATTCTTGTGCTGTTTCAGTTGGCACGGCTAGTGCACTACAGCTACCCGAAGTGCCCTGAAACGGATGGATATGATAGAGCTGCCAGACTCACCAGCGGGAATGATGAAAAACGGCAGTCCAGTCATTTTGACTGCAAGAGTGGGGCCTGGGTATTGGATCAATCCGTAACTCCTGCATTTGGATCTACATGGAGGAAGTACGTGGGATTGGATAATACATAGGAAAATTTTGGAGGTACCTACTCAACTGGGATTCTGATTTCAGGCTATCAGTTGTTTACATTAGGAGAATGCAGTCTGGGTTGGATTGGGAAACTACTAGGAAGGATAGTTACAACAACCCCCCAGTTTCAGTGTATAACCCCAGTAAAACCTGGACAACAGTTCTCATAAACGAATGGGTATTTTGGGAGGATAGCACTGACCCAGGCTGGAAAAAAGGACTCCAAGTTGCCCAAAACCTTGCAAATGAAGGTATAACAAGGACTGCCTGTGTGGTATTGGACTGAAACTGACCCCAGCATGGCTTAGCCTTTACCACAGACCTACCTACGGAGTGAACTGCTCAAGCAAATCACCAAAACCTGTAGGAGAGCGATCAGATCCAGAACCAGCCCATGAAGCTGAATCTACAGGCAAAACAAAGGGCTTGCTCTAGCAGCAGGAGCCCAGTAAGACAGTAAGAGTCTTCCATCTAGCTACCAAAATCCTACAGCCTTGTGCCTGGGGAGGTGTCACACGCACTTTAAAGACTATGGAACCAGTCTTATCTACATTGACTGCTAGTCTTACTAGCATTATTATTTTTAAGGGCTTTACTATGCACATGCTGCACCGTCTTTAGTGGTCAAGACAGTTCTGGCAATGATGGGAAGTCAAGAGTACAGCTGCTTGCACCTCTCAGAGGTAACATCACCCTGTAGAACACCAGGCTTGGGTATGAATGTAGCAAAACTGTGACCAGTGGGGAAAAGTAACTATGGGCAAGCTTTTTATTTAGGAGAAGATTGGGGCAAAGAAAGGGAAGTTACAAAGGCAGCAAAAAGGAAGGTCAAGAAACAGAAAGGAATAAAAAGGCACGTCATGGACTTGGGGCTGTCCAGGGGTACCTGACAGTCAGTCCCTGTGCTTGGTCAAGACAGCCAGAGCAGGACAATAAATCAAACCTGCTGTTTCCACGTAAGTCCAAACTGCTTCCACAGTCAGGATAGGAGGGATGGGGAGGACCTTTTCCTGACTGGTAAAGAAAACCCCAGACATAAAGATTAAGTTTCCTGGTATCGTTGTGTTGATGCTCATTCAAAACCTGACAGTGTTGGTGCTTCCTCCTCCTAGTTTCAGGCATTTTTTCATTCTGCACCAGGACAGTAAATCAATACAACTAGCTAAATTAGTGTTAGAACAAGGATATCATCTACCCACTTCTTTAACATAAAAAAAACCAGTCAGTACTCACAGCTGCTGCTTCCATTATATACTATCATGATACTGACTTTAATGACAGTATTTCCTCTCTGGCTAATTTTTTGGTTTTCACTTGCCAGTACCAGAAAACTAGATTGGCTCTAAAAAGCTGGCTTGAAGCTTTAATCCCTTTTCCTGCATGCAAGAGGTATAGATACCTGCTCTTTTAAAGCATGATTTTCTGAGGAAAAACAGAAAAGAAATAAAAGTCTTGTAACCTTTGCTGGATATTGAAGGGACGCTGTTTTGATATTATGAAAAAGCCAAAAAAAGAAAAAAACCTCTGGCCTTTCAAAGACTAAATCTTATGTCAGCCACAACTTTTTATATGAGAACATTTCCAACTTTGCTGTCTAAGATTTCCGTATACTTTTTTTGCAACTGACTTACAGACTGCATAATGGAACCTAGATTTGTTTTCCAAAACGATTCAGGTAATTATGTTTATAATTCTCTGGAAGTAGAAGAGAAATTCTCTTAAAGAATGAAAACTGGAGATCTTTGCCTCAGCATAGGCTCACTCTAATATTTGTTTTGCTAACCAATTGTAAACTATATGTTGATATTATTGCAACTATAAGGAACCACATAAGAAAAATTATCCTTAACTAGGATAAGAGATTAAGTATGGAGGCCGATTCAACTTTCTTCCAATGAACAAGATGAAACATTTGCAGTCCCTACCAGGGGGCACCCATACACCATGAGATAGATGCACTTACGTAGGGGTAGTAGAGAAACAACAGCCTGAGGAAGGTAAGTGTTTCTTTTAAAACAAAGGTACTCCTGTTATTAGCATAGAGTCTGGCTCATTTTCATGTGCCGCTGAAGAAGCACAAATGATGCCACCTTTTAAAATGACTTGTACATCTAACGCAAAAGTTTTGCAGTTTTTGCCATGACTTCAGGATAAAGAAGGGTCCAATTTGAAAAGTGAGACATATAAAAAATCCATCTTTAAATGACCTAACCTCAGTTATAGAGATGCCCCCTCCAAACCCCTCATTCTTACTTATAAGAAAACAGATTATCAGCAAAGTGATTTACTACAATTGAACAAGACACCTGATGCTCAAACCTGTGCTATAATCACATCGCTCTGCTTCTTTTAGCCATCTCTTTTACACACCCAAAATAATACCTGGTGCTGTAGTATTTTATCCTCAGTACATCCACAAAATAGAGAAGTACTGTTGTTTCACAGGTAAGAAAACTACTTAAGACATGATGACTATGCAGATAAACAAACACATAAAGCAGGCCAGTGACCATTCCCTGGTACCATGGCCAAATCATATGATACAGCTTGTACATATTGGGAAACCCTCTTTCCACAAACAAAAAACCCTAAACCAACCAAAAAAAAAATTACTTTGGCCATACTGCTCTCTGGCAACCATCCCTAGCACTTCCTGTGCCTCAAGTAGTCCCTGGGAGAATGCAGGCTGGTACAGGCTAAAATTATTCCAGAGTGTGTACTAACAATTAAACTGTATGGACAAGTATACAATTGTGTATAGCCCTCAAGCCAATGTTCTGACCCAGTTTAGTTACAAGTACAGGTGTAGCCAAAAGGTAGCCATTCATATTGCAGAACTAGTAGTCTATAAAACACATTTATAGTGAACTAGTCATCTAGACTTTCACGATAGATCAAGATAAGCATCAGTATAAATGACAGAAGACAGATGAGCATCTTCAGGAAAGTGATCCATCCCATCCTGAAACAGCCAATTCCAGAGGGCAGTTTATCTCACTGTCTCATTCTGTTGGCTATAAAGGGAATCTAGACAAGTAATTTAGACAGTGTGTGTAACAGCTGAACAGACTAAATTTAGTGACATGAATAGCCTCTGAACACATAGATGTACAGCAGAGCAAACTCAAACTTCACTGTTTATCCTACTAATTAGTCCAAGACTTAGTACTATATTGTATTTCATCCCAATTAAATGCAGGAAGTGCAATACAAAAATATATACTTGCCTTTCAAAGCGCTCAGTCCCCAGCTGTCTTTTGGTGATATCCAGTTCCCATTCTAGCTGACTTGCTCTATTTCTGAGCTGAGTAAAATCTTGATTCTGCACAGCACTGTTAAGTCCATACACTTTAATTAGAGATCAACTATAATCCTCCAAGTATCTTACCAAATACAACTATCCAAAATTAAAAGGGCAGCTATACCATGCAATTGAGATTAAGACCATTTTTTGGAGTAAAATATAACACTACACAGAAAAGCCTATTAGGGTACAGCTGAGGAATCAGAAGCAGGTTTTTGGTGTTTTCTGCTGTTAAGGTAACCAAGGTATATTGGCCATTTGAAAATGAAATGCAGCTAGATGTGAAACCATCTCTGTGTATATACACTTGGGAAGAATGAAAAAAACTGCAATATTATCCTGGTCATTTACTCACAGTTTATCTTCTGCTAAAGAGAGCTGTTCCTTGAGACTCTGAATTTCAGAGTCTTTTTTGTGCTTTGCTATCTGAGACTGAAATTCTTTCTCACGACTAGACACAAGCAAAGATTCCAGGTTTTTCATAGATGTTCTTTCATTTCCCAGTTGTTTTCTCAGCAGCTCTATTTCAGAATGGGATGACTCATACTTGCTCTGCAGCTAAACAAAGGTTTTAAAATTTTAGATGTATGACTGTTAAGCTTACTGGCTATCTATTATGGTAATCTTAAAAAGAGAGAGAGAGAGGAAAAAAATTAAGCCTGGGATCAATGACCAAAATTTGTTCTCACTCCAAGATGGATGATTAGTGTTATATTTGCCCTCAGTCAAAATCCTGTTTAAGATTTATAAATTCACCCAGTGTATAAATCAGAATATAAATGTCCTTGATACAAATGACAAAATGCTATGAAATATATGTATATTTTTACCTTTCCAAAGCAAAACTCAACATTGTTTTACCAAATTAAAAAGGTTTCTTCAGTCTGAAAGATCCAATTTTCTACTAATTGTCAATCAAATATCTAGTTTCTTTGCCAATAAACAGTTTTGATATTCTACTTTTGTATTTCAGAACAGAAGAATACTGAAAACTGTAAACAGCAAATGTTACAGGAAAGTAAACAGTATTAGAAACACTGAAAGAGCAGTATTATTTAGCATCAGGCTTAGTTTCCAGTTCTGTATATACATACGCTGCAATATAGTAATGCAGATTTCTGCATTGGAATACTATGTAAAATACTCCTATCTGAAGGTTATAGGTGGCTGTTGAAAGACTATTTATTGAAAGGTATGAAAACATTAGTGAAAATTTTCCAACTTCAGACTTTCTATAACTCTCCAACAGCACTTCTGCATTTTTCTCTCCTGAAACTGTTGCTGCTCTCCACAGACCCAGCAAGCCCT
>JAVJGJ010000014.1:69381545-69408782 GCA_035590215.1 Microhierax caerulescens | reverse complement strand
ACCCCCCCCCCCCCCCCCCCCCCCCCCCCCCCCCGGGGTTGGTGGGGGAACCAAGCAGCTGCAGATGACTGCCTGCCACTTAATCCGCGCACCGGCCCCCTGATTAAAAAGTTTGAGGACTCCTGGTATAAATTCACATTGTATTTTTTCCACAGAATAGTTTCCTATTTCAAAATACAAGATGAAAGGCACACTCAAATTTCCACGTATTTTTGGATGCATGGCTCTGGAACCTGCTAAGACAGTGATCAAACCTGGCTCTAAAGAAAATTCTGATGGGGCAGCTAATCCTGGAAACCATTTCCAAGCACATTAAGGACAAAAAAATTATCAGGGAAATTTTTCACCCAGGGAAAGTTGTGACTGACCAACTTCTGTGATGAATTGAATGGCCTGGTAGATGAACGGAGAGCAGCGGATGTTGTTTAGCTTGAGTTCAATAAGGCTTTTGACACTCCCATAAGATACACAGATGAGCTGTTGACATATATGGGCTGGATGAGCAGACATTGAGGTGGGCTGAAAACTGTCTGAATGGCCGGGCCCAGAGGGTGGTGATCAGTGGCACAAAGTCTAGTTGGAGGCCAGTAACTAGTGGTGTGCCCCAGGGGTTAATACTAGGTCTAGTTTTACATCCTCATTGATAATCTGGATTATGGGGCAGACTGTAATGTCAGGATTTTGCTGATGACACAAAACTGCGAGGAGTGGTTGATACACCAGAGGGTCATGCTGTCATCCAGAGGGACTTTGACAGGCTGGAGAAACAGGCTGATGGGAACCCCATGAAATCCAACAAAGGGAAGTGCAAAGTCCTACACCTGGGGACAAACAACCCCAGGCACCAGTACACACTGGGGGCCACTCAGCTGGAAAGCAGCTTAGCAGTAAAGCTGGGCATCCTGGTGGACACCACGTTGAACATGTGCCACTAATGTGTCCTTGCTATAAAGAAGGTGAATGGTACCTGGGCTGCATTAGGGAACATATTGTTCCCTGGTCAAGGGAGGTGATCCTTCCCATCTATTCAGCTCTGAAGAGACACATCTGGTATGCTGGGTCCAGCATACTGGAAAAGCACATCTTTTAGAATTTGATTTTGTAATGAGTAGATTGCTTTCTCCCCGTACTGGAAAGAGTCCAGCAAAGGGCCATGAAGATGGCCGAGGAATGGGAGCATCTCTCCTATGAGGAAAAGCTGAGAGAGCCGGGACTGTTTAGCCTGGAGAAGAGAAGGCTCAGGGGGGGATCTTATAAATATATATAAATACCTGAAGGGAGAGCATAAAGAGGACAGAGCCAGGCTCTTCAGTTGTGCCCAGTAACAGTATAAGAGGTAAGAGGCATAAACTGAAACATAGGAGGTTCTGTCTCAACATCAGGAAACATTTTTTTACTCTGTGGGTGACCAAGCACTGGAACAGGTTGCCCAGGAAGGTTACAGAGTCACCTTCCTTGGAGGTACTCAAAATCCATCTGGACACAGTCCTGGGCAACTGGCTTTAGGTGGCCCTGCTTGACAAGGGAGGCTGGACAAGCTAACCTTCAGAAGTGCCTTCCAACCTCAACCATTCTGTGATTCTAAGCAAGAGTGTGTTATCACCATTTTACAGAGAAGGAATGGAGGCACAAAGATCAATTATAAATGCTATCTGATTATTTTGGGTGCCCAAACTGTGACCTAAATTTTCAGGGTAGAATGTATTACATATTCAATGTATTACATATTAAAAAAAAAACACACCACCATGGATTGCTGCCACAGCTGTGAGTGCTCAACATTTCTGAAAATTAATAACCAAAGTTTCAAAATTAGGCACCGTGAAAAGAGGTCAGATGTATAGTTAGTGAGCAATTCTGAAAAGCTCCCCAAAATTCTAATGTACAGACAGCAATAGTATAAAATAATTTATAACAATATTTAACAGTTTAAATAGTGTGTGCTTTCTTTCTGCAATTACCTGCTTTATTCATGTATTTTCAGCTAGAAGAAGGTCTGACAGACCAGCTTGCTTCACTAGACAATACTGACTTACTCCCTACAAAACTCTGCAAAAGTTGGTGCAAAGGCTTCTATAGAAAAACACCACATGACAGTGTAATTAAAAACAATGGCATAAGTTTTAAAAACCCCACAACCTGTGGTTTATTTGTTAAGTAGTACAACCTTAAAACTGGCATTCCCAACTTCTTAAGTGTTTGTCTCAGAAATAAGGTGCTTGAGTGAAAAACAAAAAGCACAATTTGGATTCCCATTATGTGTCACATGACACAGAAGACAAACCATTGGGGATTATACTGCTGTTCTCTCTGCAGACAAACACTGGAAAGAGACACTTTGCCAAATGCACCTTTTATTGTCAGCAAAATAATGTAACACAAGTCTTGGAAATCCCTAGCTCCATTCCAGACTCCTAAAACGGAAAACATTCTCTAGTGGGCACAAACACTTCCTTTCTATCTTCTTCAATTATACCTCTCCAAGATAAGACTAGCTGCTAATCCTTTCTCTTCACTCTGGTCAGCCCCAAGTCTTCAGGCTTCTCATCCTAGACTCCTTCCCTATTAATACTAAACTCCTAAACCCACATTTTCCATCTCAGTCTCTTTTTAATTCCAATCTTTCTCCTGCTTTCAGCATTATTGTCCAAGCCCTAAATAGTCTCTGTGTGTAGCTGTGCACAGGTTTTAGTCACAGTGCATGTCCAATAGCTCCAAGTGCTATCTGCAATCTCCGAACTAGTTATCCAATTTTGAGGATCTTTCCAGTCTCTTTAACCACTTCGTACTAGCTCTCCTCACTGGACATATCAGATCCTTCTTTGCTCCCTCCCTTCACTATTAATTTTCAATCTCTGATTTCTTGCATTGCCCCAGCCTTCCCTGGTGCCACATTCACACTTCTGTTTCTCCATTCACTGACTTCTAATCTCGCTGTTTCATACTTTCAGTCTCCTTTGACAACCAATCCTTGTTGCAAATTCTTGTCCAGCCAATATCCCTATTCTCTACTTGTCTCCTGACTCTTTATTAACTTTACTTCTCCTACCTATTTCTCTAGGATTGGGCTGCCTTATCAAATTGTAATTGCAGTATCCTCTTCTTACTGATCTGGCAGTTAAAATCTCTCAATTTTCTTCTCTCAGTACATTCTCTACCCACACCTACACTGTAGTTCCTTTCCTTGAGCATCGTCCACTGTTATCCCTGTGGTCACAGGATAGTAACAGAATACAGACAGTCTCCATTAATTTCAAGATTCTTTGCCTGGATTTGCCTCAAAGTACTGAAAAATGCTAATGAATCTAGATTGGAACACGCTTCAGTCAGATTATATAGGAACTCAGATGCCAAGTTCTGAAAAGTCTCTATTCAGCTTTAATGAACTGATTTTTCTGATTCATTTTTTTTCTTAAAATACATTTAATTCAGATACATATCCTGGGGACGATCAAAAAGCATGCAACAACACATAGATTGACATGCCTATCAAACATGAAGTCCCTACTTTTTTACTTTACTACACTCCCCACTGTACCGGAAGTACACAACTTTTAAAACAAAATATGTGTGTTTCAGTGTGGACAAAGCATATTTTTCCGTAGCCTTCTCTGGAGTGGCTTAAACACCTTAGCCAAAACATTAAAAAAACCCCTAAGTTCACCTTGAATGAAATGCTTATTCATTTGAATGAAATGTTCATCTCAAGTGAAATATTTAAAACCAAATTACCAGAGTCTGAAATTTGTAAATAACCAGATATTTTAATAGCAATAGTCAGCTCTAAAATCAGATTAAATTAGCTATAGTTAGCTTTATTTTCCCTTCACAAATTCAGCACTGCATTTGTCAACTTTTATTATTATGTCAACTGCATCTATAGAACACAGTAAAATACTTCTAACACAATGCAGTTGCAATTTTGGAAGCAAGAGCACATTCCTTGGCACTACAAGAGTAATTCCTGTATCCACCTCTTTTAGTTTCACAATACAAAAAAAGTGCAACATACAATATAGGATACATACTATAAAGGATGGATGTTTTCCTGATTCCATCATCATCATCATCATCTGGTGCTGAGAGGTGTAAACACCACCTTGGTGGACCACAAATACAGCTGATATGCTCAGACACTGCACATTGGTACCAACACACCCTGTTCGACTGACAGTCTGTATTGTCACTGCAACTTGCTTGCAAGAGCTTTATTACATTATTTTAAAATGCAAAAACCTTCCAATAATGAAAGAAAACAACTGTCTTGGACTTGAAATGTTAAAACTGTCAAAAGTATATTTATTTGCATTCAACACTTTTTTTCAACCCATAAGAAAAGAAAGAAAAAAAGCAGTAATAGAATAATTCAATAAAATTGAATTCTATTACAAAAATTTTATCTGTCACTCACCAATTTTTTCATCCAAAAGCATAATTTTCTCTTGGGTAAATTGCATTTCATATTTTTTCTTAATAAGGTCTTGCTGAGCCTCTGAAAGACTCTGTTCTGCCTTTTCATTCAATAATCTGGAAAGGCAGAAGCATTAAACAGGAGAATTCAGATGTTTATATGTTAATTCTTTTCCTTTTTGAAATATAATTAAAATTGCAAAAGTTAGAAAAAAGCAAGATTCTCCTGCATATTTTAGACAATTGGGGATATTTTATTAATGTTAACCTTAATCCATGGATATTAAAGTCTCAATAATACTCCTGTATAAAATCACAGAACAGTAAGAAGGATTATTTACAACAGGTGGATGTAAAAATGTCTCAAATATTATTAAAATAAAAATCAGTACTTGGGATATAGATTGCAAGGCCTGACCTATTTCAAGTTACACCCAAGTCATACGTTCAAATCATGTAGTAATATTAATGATTCTCAAACTGTTGAAGAAACTGAAGAGAGCTATCAGCCTGGTTTGGGGGAGAAAAGAAAAACCTATTTTAGCAACAGTAACTAATCCTTAGCAACTAAATTTTTACAGTATTCCTAAATCTGAAAACTTATTATAAAGCAGCAATAACTCAGGACTGGATTTGAAAAGGAGTTCATGTTATTTTAAAATCACAGTACCCGTAGAAAGGTATTGTGGGCCAGCACAATATCGCATGCTACCACCCAGCATTCCCACCAATCAAAGTCTAACAAAAAAAATTACAACACCCATATGTCAACTAAAATGGTCACTTGTAAGTACACATAGGTTTAGGAAAGTGTCTGCCTAACTGGATTATATTTAAGAAAATACAAAAGGGAAGAAGTCACAGTATCTTCTCTTGCAGTCTGTTCACTCTGTAGCCTAGTTCAGTCTGTGATCTAGTCCTTCATATCTCTCCACAGACACTTCACGTGATTGATCTTCCCTTCCAGTCAGTAAATTACCTTTTCTATCTTGCATTCACTGACCTATGCTTTATTACCTAAAGGCTTTGATTGAGTCTAGTCCCACTACATGCTTCTGAACATGCTCAGGAACTCCACTTGAGCAGCAGCCCATAAACCCTACATAAGGCTTCAGTTTTATTTCGCCTCATGAAAAAGGTCCAAGACTAAGAAAAGGATGCTTGAAGATAACTACATGTGGCACTCATTATTTTATGTGTTTGCTTGCCTCTGTAAAAACAATGACAAATTAAAAAAAAATATTTTCAAATCATATGCACTTTACCAAAATACATCAGTCCCTGCAGCTTCTAATAGAAAGCTCCTAACTCTGTCAGAGTAAATTTTACTTTTTCACTGAAGATGATTTTCAGCATATATAATATCAACAAGCCAAGAACATTTACATATAGATAAGCAACGAGGAAAACAATTCCATTCCAAAAAGGATAGCTCATAAGAACAACTATCACAAATTCCTTTCCCTTTGAGCTATGTAACAGTTATGAAAACCAATGAATATAGGCTAACATTGCTTGCCAAACTAATGCAATTATATACTTTTACTTACCTCAGTGAAACATACTCAGCTTTCTGTCGGCTCAGCTCAGTTTCAGAGTCCCGTGCTGCTCTTGCCAATCTTTTCATCTCAGTTTCCAGAGAATCAATGGTGTCTTTCATCAGCACCACTCTGGACATCTGTTCTAACCGTTCACTATCTAACTATAAATACAATTAAATATTAAAAGCCCCCCCAAAAGCTGATTTATACATAGAATTTCTTCAATTAATTCAAATACTGCTCTGTTTTTAGCACAAAACTTTTACTGAAGAATTATGCAAGTATCTCATTTACTCAGGGCCTGATTCCAAGTCTTCTGAAGGCAGTTGGCAAAGACCTGTAATGTGATTTTCAGGTCCTCTGAAGGACAATTTCCTGTCTTTCAGATCTCTGGGAATATTTGAATTCATTAGTGCAAATTTTAGGTTGGTAATTATGCCCAAGGGCAAAAATTTTTGCTATTGATCAACATTAAAAGTTTTCAGTGCAAAATTACATAATAGAAAACATTATTATGAGCATATGAAGGAACAAATCCCAGTTCAGGATACAACACTACCCATGATAGCTTTAGGCCTCTACTATGTTGTATAGCTATGCTGACAACTGGATAGAGAAATCACGGTAGAACACTTGCATAAAGCTTTATATGACCAAGTTACCACCATGAGGCCTTTAGATCTGTACCTAGAACAAAGAACAGCTCCAAAACCTCTGGCACAGACTCCAGCAAAGCTAGTTCAAAATCTCCAGTTTAAAGAAAGCTGTGCTTCTTTATTAAAATGCTTAAACTTAACATTCAAAGAATTGTCCTTTCAAAATTATTTGAAATGGCTCTCAAAGTAAAAAAAATCTCACCTCATCCCTCTCCTCATTTACTGATTCTTTCAGTGCTAATTTTTGTGTTACTATAATCAAAGGTCATACCTCTAAAGAGCAAGTCAGTAAGCCTCTGGTACACAGTAACTTTTTCAATATTAGTGCCATAAATTTCATATTGATATGTTGCCCTCAAAGGGTACCAAATGAACTCAAGAAATAAAATTATGTACCTAAAACAAGACTATTCCAAATATTCATGCACATCATATGTCAAGCGTGTGATTAAAGCTAATTTACTACTTAGAGTACTCAGAGCTATTTAAGCCTACAGTGTATTCTTCATTACAGATGCACTCAGTGTACGATTATAGACCTTGGCACTACACTTACAAGCTTGGTAGGATTTAAAAGGCTGAAGTGGAAAAAGAAAATTAACTAGAATTTATAGCCACAAGATCTAGAAGAAAGATACACTCCAGAAATCAATGTTAATCTATTTAAAACTCGAATTCTACCAAGACTGTAAATATATTGAAGATTTATATTCATTTTATTGTTTTCATTTTCTGTTTTAGCAGCATATATTAGCAAACAATTGCACAGACAAGTAACTTAACACAGTTCAGTACGCAGATCAGTACAATGACATCTGGTTTTGGAGCATCAGGTCTTAATTATATACAATCATAAGATAATTCACACTGGAATGGACTCCAGGAGGTCTCTAATCTAAACTCCTGTTCAAAGCAGGGCCAGCTCTGAGGTCAGGTTGCCTGGGGCTTTGTCCAGTCCAGTCTTGAAAGCCTCCAACAGTGCTGGGGACTGCTTGACTGTCCTCATGAGAAAGAAGTATTTCCTTGTGTTCAGCCTGAAACCTCCTCCTTTCAACTGATGCCCATTGTTGCTCATCCTTCCACCAAGCACTGCTTTGAAAAGCCTGTTTCTGACTTCTTGATGAGCACCGGCAGGTAGGACTTGGGTCCTCCCTAAGCCACCTCTACCTCAGGTGAACCAAGCCCAGTTCCACTAGTCTCCTCTCATAGGAAAAGTGTTCCAGCCCCAAGTATTGTGGGAGCTCTCCATTAAACTCACTCCAATTTGGTAATGTGTTTCTTGTACCATGGTGGCAAAACTGGATGCCACGTATTCCAGGTGTGGTCTAATGAGTACTCAGTAAAGGGGGGCGATCACCTCCCTTGAGCTACAGGCTGTGTCCTGTTCACACAGCCTACAACACTCTTGCCTGCCTTTGCCATCACGGCATACTGCTGGCTCACGTACAGCTTGCTGTGTGCCAGGGCCTCCAGGGCCTGAATTTTCAGCAGAGCTGCTCCCAGACCCATTGGCCCCCACCTGTACTGGTGCCAATGACTCTTCTTCCCAAATTCAGAATTGGCATTCATTCTTGTTGGACTTCATAAGGTTCCCGTTGTCCATTCTTCCTGCCTGTTTCGGTTGCTGGGGATGACAGCCCTGTTCTTGAGCATATCAACAGTTTTCCCTAATTTGGTATCATCTGCAAGCTTTCTTTATGAGCCTGCAATTTTGTTGCCTCCTTCAGGTTACTGATAAAAATGTTAAACAGGACAGGCCTCAGAGCAAACCCCCATGGTGCTCAATGTTAACAGTCTCCAAGCCAAATTAAATGCTACCTGGTAAGACTGACCATCCTACCAATTTTTTCCCCATCTAGCTGCCCACCCATCCAGACCATAACATCCTAACCTGGATACAAGAACACTGTGGGTAACTCTCAAAAGCCTTGTTACAGTCTTGGTAAGTAACAGCCACTGCTCTTAGCCCATTGTTTCCTGATAGAAAACAGTCAGGTTGGTCCTGCAGAATTAACCATGAACATCACCTGTATTACTACATTTACAATTAAAAAAAAAAATTATTTTCCCTTACATTTTGAATAGTAGTTTCTAGCTCTTCAATTCTCTGTTCCAAATGAGCCTTTTCTTTAAACACAGTCTCTTGGGAAATCTGTATCAAAGAACAACAAAATCACATAAAAACAAGTCTGAACTCAACACAGACATGTAATGCCATTAACTCTCTGGATTAGAAGGGAAATCTTTAGCCACTAATTACAGCACTAACTTTTCATGTTAAAATAACCTGGAGGGGGTGGAATCAAACCTTTAACTGCTCCCTGAGGCTGTCACGTTCTGTAGTCATCCTTCGGAAATCTGACAGTGCTGTATCCCTTTCTATCTCCACGTATCTTAACATAGCTTGAGCTGTCACAGCACATTTCGGAGTCCTAGAGCATTTGATAAATTCCTGACGAAGTCGGGAAATCTCTTCCTGTGCCTGTTTTTAAAAACAGCAGCATATCAGAAATGTGGAATAAAAAATGTAAAATATTACTGTGACATATGGCTGGTAATGCAGAGCATCCCAGAAACTGTAATATCAAAGATGAATTAGTAATTTGTGTGAATATTCTTTGATTCAGGAAAGCACTCTTAACTCAGGACAGCACTTACAAACTTGTATTTAACTCTCAGATCCAAATTACAGAATTTCCATAACTTCTTTTAAAATTAAAGCTTTGCACTTTTTCTTTTTCACACAAAAACAAAAATAGGATTTTTATCTTGCACATCGTCTTATTTTAATTAACCATACAAATATAAACAAAATTACCTGTTCATAAAGCCTGACAATGTTGTCTCTCTCAGCTGTTAAAACTCTGAAGTTACCGTGAATTTCTGCCACATGGCGCTCATATTTCTTCAGTGTTGACTTAAGTTCTTCACATTCTTTCCATATTTTCAAAACTTCTGGATCAGAACTCACTCCCTTAAAGAATAAGGTGATATAAGTTTAAAGCAGAGAAAAAACCCTTGATACTCTTTCTTCTTATATCTGATTTGGAAATTTCTATAGACGATTTAATAAACCTTCAACCTAGTAACCTCTAGATAGTCAAGACCATACATATATATTTCTTAGTACTAAAGTAGAGATATACATACCATTTGTAAAATACACTTTTATTTTGAGTAGCAAAGGTCTACCACAAACATTACTAACAATCATGTTAATAATTACTTAAAATTTAAGTAGTTGTCACTAAGCATTTCAAATTATATACATGCATGCAAAGTAAAGCAGCAGTTAAGTTCACATTATTGGCCCATTCCCACCTTACCCATCCTTCTATTTATAATCAATTAGTTTTTCTTCCTGGTACTTATGGCTTTGGTGGTTTAGCATAAGATAAACCAACATTCTAAAAAATGCATTCCTCCTCTTTCAAAGTGTTTTCCCAAGCTTACCTGGATAGGTGATTTTTTTGTTGACATGCTGCCACAAGTAGAGGTTTGCTTAGGACCTGAAAATGCTTTTTTAAATACCTTCAGCAAATTCTCAGTCTGACATTTATAGTAGTCTCTGTCCTCTTCCAATGTCTTAATAAAGGCATCAAGCCTTGAAGGTGACCTCCCTTGCTTTGTTTCAGCTTCTGTTTGTAGAATAGCCTGCATGTGCAGAAATGAGAGAATTAATTCACCAAAATAGAATTTTTGTAACATTCTTTAATTTTAACTTCCCAGTGTCTGTATTTTCTCTTTTTTGTTATGTTGCAGAACACGTCTGAATATCTTAAAATGGATCTAGCAGGACAGAGGAGGACATAAAAGCTAAATGTTAATAAACCAGGAATATATCTGTTCAAAACTAAGGAGGACAACTAAGTAGATTTGTATTGGAATATTTAATGCCTTTTTAAATATGAAAGAAATTAGGTCACTATGTTTGCTTGAGATCCATGAAAGGTCTATTTTTGAAATGGAAATAAAGTAATGTGCAAATAAGTATATAGTTGAAATCCTACAGTCATGTGTGAGCCTAAAACACATTTTGAAGATGAATTGCCATGCCAAAGTTCAAAAATGCACACCAAATCCCTCTCCATTACAATCTATCTGTTGGAAGTACCTGGACTCATGAAAGTTTAAGCGCCTAGGGAATACTAAACTGCAAATTTTTTTTTGTTAAGACACATGCAGAAGTAGGTGTTGAAAACCCTGAAAAATTATAATTAGCTAAATCTCTCAGTAAATCTAGCTCTTAAATCTCAAACTTTCTGGATGAAGGATCAAAATGTTTCCAAGAAGATCGAGCAGCAAACTCTACATGGTCAGAGTGGGTTTTTTTTCCAGAGCTGGGTTCTTTGCAGGATTGTGGCATAAGCTCAAATATCATATACAGAAAATAAAAAAAAAAACGCCCAACCCTCCCACTCCTCTGAAATTTGAGAGAAATTACAGTAGAGAATTATTATCTTGAACACATTAAAAAAAAATCCCTATAAATGTACAGTGGAAGCAAGTGAATGAGTCCACTTAATAAATTCAAATATTAATTTAAGTTAGATTTACCACTGGCAAATATTTGTACAATTACAACATTGTGTAAATTTCGAAATATTCCAATAGTATCATAGCACCTTAAGGAAGACAGAGTACCAAGACACAATTTTTAAAGAAAAAAATCGTTACTTCTGTTTTGCAAGGTATTCAAAACAGCCATATGCAATTTTGTAAAAAAAAAATGAAGAATGTCAAAAGCAAAATCATTACAGGCTAGCTGCAAAACAGAAAGAGATACCCATCCATCTAGAAATGGAAAACTACAAATGAAAACAGACATGTTTATCCATTCCATAACTTGTCTGTTATCAGTGAAAACAAAGCAAGCGAAATTCACTTATACAAGTATTTAATTTCATGTGGAAATGACCTGATTTCGTAGCTACGTATATACTAAGGACACATCTTTAACTCACAGATTTCAGTGTTTTCACCATGTGTTCCAGCTTCTTTATCTTGTTCTGCTGCTGTTGAACTTGAATCTACCATAAAAAAATGAGAGCAAGAGATGCATTAATTTTGGATAATCATTAGTGCAAATCCAGCATTTTAACTCAACTATTCTAGTCCAATTTTGTGTATGTTTTCTAGTTTGACTAGGCTGAAAGCATACTATTTAATAACAAGAAACTTAATCTAGAAGGGAATCCGTTAAAAGTTTTATCTTCAGATGCAGTACAGGATTAGGAAAAACTGTAACAGTTGAGTTACTCGCAGGTGAATGAATGAAAAAGGAAGCATAGGACACTTTTCCCAGAACTCTCTTACTGTGAAACTTTGGAAAACAGGGACAGTTTGACTATACCTATGGGTAAAGAAATAAGTATGTAGCTACACTAACGGCAAACAAAGAATATACTTTCTCCCATCTGACCACTACTACTAAATCACATAATTGCATGTGCACAGAATGCAATTTTCCATTATCCTGGAAAATCAAAACCAGTTTTCACTTAAACTACATTATTTCCAACTGCAAGCATGATTTTAATCCTTGCACCATTCTACACCTGAAAAATACTGCCAGCACCTACTCCTCCTCTGTCCCTGCAAATATACTTCAAAGCAGAGATGAAAGCTAGAAATTCAGACCAAAAGAGAAAAAAAGAAAACCGACCCCAAAACAGTTGCCAGAATATTAGCAACCAACATTAAAATATCACTGGATAATATTAATTCTAATAAGAAAATACCTTTGCTTCCTCAAGCTCCTTATCAGCAGTATTCAATAGCAATTCTTTTTCCAGTTGCTCAGATAGTTTGCCAATTACAGCTAGTTCTTTATACAGATGATCACTTTTACAAGTGAACCTATCCACTTGATTTTCCACCACCACTTGCTTGTTATCAAGAAGTTGTATGACATGTTGCCTTAGCTCTTGGTTTATCTTCTTCAGATCTTCAGTCTGTGAGGATAAGTAGGAAGTGTTTTACTTAATCTTCAAGGATTTGCAGATTTATTATGAAATTTATTATTTCATAACAAGAAGCAATTTATGCTTAAAAAAACCCACCAGTATACATTACTCACAAATTAACAATAGGCACACTACTAGCACCATTTTGAACAGAAATTTGTAAGGGTTCTGGACAATGGAGAATCTGATCCTTAACCTTTATGTCAAAAACTTTTTCAAGCTGGGCTGCTACTACAGTTACCCTCCCATACTACTGTGAGAGGAAATATCTCTCCTGGCCTAGCCTCAAGCTTCCAACAGTTATTATGGTTCTGTTAGATTTTAAGAATGCCTTCATTAGAATGCCTTCTGACTTGGGCTCATATCCTTCCCACATACTTCATAAAGGCCAGCAGAAACGTAGCAAATCAATTATTAAATTGAATTCATCAATAAAATATAAAATAATAAATAAAAATATATAATATAAATCTATATCATAATATAAAATAAAATAAAAATGTTAACAATTTCCCTGAAACAATGTGTCTTTTTAGAAAAATACTATATGGCCTTTTTATAAGAATCCAAAGTTGCTAACTATTTTGGCACTATGAACTCACTGTAACATTTCAGTCTATAGGACCATTACTGCCTCACACGCTTTCCAATTTTCTGAGGCCTCAGATTTCCAAAATCCCAGCCCAATCAAAATATGGATACAGTGTGATGCAGAAACTCCATTGCTTGCACAGACCTATCCCATAATGTGTGAGGAATCAGTATCACTGAATACTGAATTAATTCTGTGACGATCACTTGATTCTAACAGTCAGATGATTTTCTCCAGCTACTACTAGCGGTGCACAAAAATACATTTTGAATTATTTAGGAAGACCTGAAAGATGCTTTGTGGCAAAAAGCATTCTGGGTGGGCTCCATCCTGTGATATTCTGTAGTAGTTAATTTTGCCACTCCTTCTATTCTATGGGTATACAAATATATTAGGAGAGTCAGTGAAAAAATTATGACTTTATTTTCATTGTCATTTTATTTTTATGTTTTCATCAAGCCTGAGCGAGCAAATGTTACTGAATTAATAACAAATTAATAACAAATACTCATTGCCATAAAAAAAAAAATCATAAAGCACAAATAACCATCGCTAATGACAGCTTATTGCAGCAACATAAACCGGGGAGGAGAAAGCTATGGTTTAATTTGCTAGGCACAGAAGGATGCAGAAAAACATCTTTTTGTATTTCAGCTATACCAAATAGAGGAAATACATGATACTAAGAAATATGGGCATAACTTAGGAATTACCTCTATTTATCAGCATCCTCTCAAATATACAGCACAGCCAGAAACATCTGTAAGTGTTCAAATTTTGTTCAGTTCAGCTTAATGTAGGGATATGAAAGTAGTTATCATCAACTCACACTGCTGTCACGTTTTCTTACAAAACCTCAAACACTTTGAAATACAAAAAGGAAGAGAAAGATGGAGTGCTCTTCTGGCAGCTTTTTCAAAATAACTATGATAGAGTTGTTGGAACGAGTCCCTCAGTGCAAGATGAATGAGCCACAGCAAGAGAGGGTGGGTGGGTGGCAAGCACACCAGTGCCTCACAGCGCTGTTCAGTGCCTGACAGTCTGCTCTTGTTACAACACAGGATGTAGCCCACAGGTCTAACAGCAGAATATGAACATCAATTACCCGCCAGCAGGAAGTTATCACCACCAGCACAACCACAACAGTTTCTCTCCATGCCCAGATTCAAGAATTTCAAGGAAATTTAAGGCAGCTGGTTTGATGAGCAATTTCCCTACCATATTCAGCGTCATCTGAATCAAATCTCTGCCACTGATCATCAGTCTGACCATCAGCCTCAAGGTGTTTTTAAGCACCACTGTAAGTGATAATTTTGTTCAGGAGTAAGCTGACACAATTTTGGGTACCTACAAAGAGGCATTGCTAGAAAGTGATTCCTGTGATCAAATTTAGGCACGCATCCTAAAATGAAACATGCCCTAGGAGTACCTCTGACAATAAAGACAGCCTAATATCATTCTCTATTACAGCCATCATCACCACTGACATGCCAATTAGATGAGATGAATGCCATCCTAGCATTCTGTTCCCTCTGGAAGAGGCACTCACAACTTTCCCCAGTTAATATGCATTGCCCTAGTCTTTCCAGAAAGGGAAGAGAACAATCAGAGTAACCTGCAAGGTACCTTCGGTACCTGGCTGAGCATTGTACTAATTGCTAGGCCCTTGGATTTTTGTTATCTCTAAGAAAATATATGGGTTTAAGTATCCGTCATTTCTACAACATGGCAAAACAAGAACTTTAAATCATGGTTAATAGTTCAGCGAGGAACAGAGCCTGTGCAAAGGTAAAAAGTTCACTGGAGGAAGACTCACGATCTTCATCCTGAAGACTCCCAGACGACCACTCTTCAAGGATATTGCACAGGTGCAAGATATGTAAATGAGTCCCCAGAAGTGTAATGAAGATGAAAACGATTTCCCAGAAAATTAATGAATAGGTATGAGTAGCCTGTATAAAGAAGGGACTGAAAAGTCCCCTAGGAGTGCATGACTTCGGTGGAGCGATCGATCCCCCACGCACCCAGCGCTGCCAAATAAAGGTAATCCTCAGCTCACATATTGGTAATTGATTCTTTAAATCAGCATCAAGGACTCAAATTTACAGATAGAGTACATAGTATTTGCTCACTCACAATACCACTTTTTCCTCAACTCGTGAAAGAGCATTTTTTGAAAAACATGGTAACATTTATATATCCTAACATAACTATTATTTATGCTTGCTGTAAGGTGTTAGGATTGAACCACTGCTTTGGACACATTTCACCACCATCTTCTGAACCGCGATAAATACAATGTTGGCCTTGCCAGCGGGATGGCACCTCACACGAGGCCGCTCTGAACGTCGCGCAGCCCCCACGGCCACCTGCAGCATGCCTTGTAGCGTCACCAAAAGAATTCACACTTTGTAAACTTTTTGGACTGATGAAGTCCCCAAAACTGTTTCAAGATCCACGTATGTCTGAGATGAACCATTTCAGACGCTCCCTTCCCCCTTGCCCTCCACAGCACACACGGCAACAGTACCCGGCGTGCCCGCAGCCCCGCCCGCCGCCCGCCGCCGCGGCCGCTCGGCGCACACCCCACCGCAGCGGGGCCCCGCCGCTCTCTACCTTGCGATGACGCTCCGCTCTGCCCCTGCGGCTCCCCGGAGAGCGCCGGGCGCTCATGGCGGCTGCCGGGGTCAGGTGAGGCACCCACGGGGGACGCCGCGCCCCAACGGCTGCCGCCCTCCGCGTTCCGCGGGCGCCGGGCAACCGGGGCGGGCTGCCAGCGGCCCCCCGGCCGGCAGGGCAGGGCAGGGTAGGGCAGGGCAGGGCAGGGCAGGGCAGGGCGGCGGGTCCCGCCCCCGTCTCCACAGGCCCGGGGTAGCCCTCGGCGCCATCAGGCGGCTCCTCGCCTCCCGGCGCTGGGGCGAAGCTCTCCGCACCTGAGGTGGGACGTGCTTCGTCTCCCCTCAGGTAGCTGAGTGAGAGCCGTGGCTGCGCTGGAGGGTTGTGAGGAGCCGTAGAAACCGCAGCTCCAGCTGCCCCCCGAAGGAACAGCTATCCACAGCCATTACATTCACGCAGTACTGTCCTTCCCCCGGGGCTGTCCCATTTCCCTGAGCTGGGAGTGCTGCTGGCAGAAGCCAAGCAGCTGTGATGGATGTACCAGCTTCTGGCACGGTACCAGCACAGCACTCACCTCAGTAGCCCTCTGTAGCGTGTGGGCACGTTCCAAGCTTTTATTCTCTTAATCTTGCTTTCAAAGATAACTATAAAACCTGTTGTACTTACAGGTGTGTGTGACCAAAATGGATACAACGCTGTAGTTACTTCATAAACCTTTGTTCCAATGGATAAAGAACTAACTCATCCTTTGTTCCAGCACATGAAAAAAATAACTTTTAGTTTTAGGTCATCTATGTGTTTGGGGCCAGCTACTGTTCAGGCTTTGTAGTTCTTGTATGTAGCTACTCACCATACATGGAAGTGTTTTCCTTCACCAAGGAATGTGTTAAGTAGTAAGAGAGGGTCTGCAGCAGAAAAACCAGGCCGAGCTGGTTCTTTGGTTTATAAAAGAGTGCCAAGCAAGGGATGTGTGTAAGCAAGGGATGGGGGTCATGGGGCAAACAATGGAATGAGGAGCAGTGAACAGAAGCTAACAACTACCAGATCATCAGGCAGCCACCTGTAGGCATAACTGCACAAGTGTAAAACAGTCACTATAATATTAATGAAGCCCCTGAGAAGGCTCATACATATGCAGGTAATTTCTGGAGATGTTACGAATATATATAGGTATGTAACATAATGGACCCCATGAAATAGTTGGGGATGCATGTTAGGTGGTGCAATCCCCCGTGCATCCAGCGCCGCAATAAATAATGCCTGCTTCTTAATACTATGTTGGTGTTAAGGAGTTTTATGCCCGATTTTCAGTGAAAAAATGCTAGAGGCAAAATCAAATGAGAGGTTAGAAATAATCCTAAAAAATTGTTTAAAATTATGTACTGTAATATCTTGCATGAAATTGTCAGTAAAACCCTTTTTCCATTAATACTGACATAAATATTTATAAGCACTGCCCTTCATAGATATTTTAATTATTTCTCTACTTGGTTTCATCCTGAGATGTTTTTGAGTAATTCTTACCTATGAAAATTAAACTGCAAGGTATCAGGTTTATGGCATAGCGTATTCTTCAATAAACATTACTAAACTCAAGGATAGGTGCTTATATTTCTTTTTGGGTTTAAGTACAAATTAATATTGAACGACTGGTTGCTGCTATATCTTTTTGAATGGCTTTTTTGCTGGCAGAGGGGAGCTAAGCCAAGGGTGTCCTCAAGCGACATAATGTTCTCTCCAGACCTTGACAGATAAGACAATGACTTCCTCAAATAAAAGTTGAGTTCTTCATAGTTATTTGGGGATGGAAAGGGTGAGGTGGATGAACATCACAGATTGGCATACTCTGACATACATATCAATACCTCCCATTGTTGGTTTGAGTTAAATTCTTTGGCTTTAAAGTACTCAACTACCTTTAATTCAGACCTCCCTGGCACACATGCAGCATAGGCCTCACACACCCCCACCACTTCCACCACCACCACCCCCCCCGGATTAATCCAAAAGCCTCACAGAAAGACAGGGAAAGGCAGTGAAAATGATGTTTACAGGTCAGTCCAGCCCCAGGAGAGAAGATGGGTATTGTGAAACTGCCAGAGCTGATCACCCGGGACAGACAGTGAGCTCAGCTGAACACCTCACCTGAAACCTCATTAGGTTCCTCTCTTTCAGAAACTATTATCCAAGGAGATACTTTTATGGATGAAAACTCCAACGACAACTATACAATGTCACTGGCTTGACAAGAATAGAACAAAATAGATAAGACTTAATCTCATGAAAATAGCTTTCCTTTAATTAAACCTTATCTTCTATCCAAACCCCATCTAATTCACATATGTATTTGTAAGATATATGTGCCAGCTGTATATATTACAATAAATATTACCTGTATTAGAATAAATATTTCCTTTAACATTATACTTTTCTTGAAAGTGTCAAGCATTAGCTTCACACGTATGATAAACCCCAGTCTGAACTCATTCCTGCTTTTTAATGGTTTTTAAAGGACTAACATAGTCACTGATTTACAAACATTTTAAAGTTAAAAACATCAAGGCATTACAAGTCTAAGCACGCTTTTTGTTATTCCACTAACAAAATCATATGAAAGAAATTACTTCTCTTGTTTTCTTATACCCCAAGGCAGTTCTTATTTACAGCACCTCCAGCTGTACATCTCTTCTTGGAATAGCACAGAGACAAGAGAACTGGTGCCTTTCAACGAAATGATGTAAGAAGAGTATGGAGGCCCTGTGGACCCCATGTCTCCTATTGCCTGCTCATGTTGGGCATGGATATAAAGTCTTTGAAAGAGGCTGCTTTAAGCAGTCCCAAAGTCAAGCTGCGAAACTAGAGGAAAAAAAATGTACTCTCTTCCCTGTTAGCCATTCACATAACTTTATATCCTGGAGACTGTGCCAGTTTTTTGGCAAGCTGCCACTATTGAGCACTCCTGGATAGAGCTCACCTTTTTGTGGATTACCTTTAATACCTCTGAAATATGATCCCCACCAAAAGACCAGGAAGAAACTGGAGGATTTAAATTTCTAGAAAAAGAGCAAGAGTCTTTCTCTATTCCTCTCCCCATCCTGGATTTCTTCTAAGCCTTACTTCTCGATTTTGGTAAGGTGGAAATCATCAGGGAAGACTCTTCATTATCATGTTTATCTCCCAGAAATGTGAAAAGAGCCTTTCAAGTTTTCCTAACTTTACCAAAATTATTCTTCATGAAAATTCATTTTAGAAGTGAAATTACATATTTTTAATTGGTTTTGTTCTGTTTTGTCTATGGTTTTCTCTAAGCAACATATGGTGGGTTCTCTTGTATGTTAATGCTGGTTAATGTTGTGCAGAGCAGCTGCTTTGCTTTTTGTGTACCAAAGAAAGCTTTGTTGATCAAAGAAAGAATGAAAATAATACACAGGATTGTTTTCAAAAGGAAAAATAATAATTGCTGTATTTTGCAGATATGTGGTTTAAACAACAGTAATTAAGACCTAAGAAATTTTAAGAATCCACATAGAAGATGGCATTAGTACAGATTTGCACTACCACTATTATATTAACCTCACTCTCCAAATCTTGCAGTTTCCAACATAATGCAGTCCTCACTAGACTGAGTGAAGAGATAAATAAATTATAAATATATAATTTTTGCTTATTGCCGGAATACTCCTAATTATCTTCTTAGGTTTATCTTCAACAATACATACTTTTCCAGAAGAGTGGCTATTGTTGCATGTGTATTTTATCCTTCAGCATATCAGAAACAGACCCAAGACATTTTTACCTCTCCACCTAGTATTCTGCACACTTTACATTTTTTAGCAAATTCTGGTTCTAATTAAGGGAACAGAGTTGCCTTGTTTAGGCCTAGTTTTCAACTAGAAAAACAGGGATTTTAACAGCTCACAGTATGTTTCCAGTGACACCACGTGGCAAAACGACACACTGCAAATTTCAAGTCAAGTGCCAAAATGGAAACAAATGGCCCCATATTTTGTTCGTTTTTTAGTAACATCAGAAGTCCCGCAAGATGCATTCACTTCCTCTGACCAGCACTAAAGTTCCCAGGTTCACTTCTGCGTTTTGCCAACTGACTCAAAAAGTTGATTTTCCAGTATTCAGAACACTAAATCAGTACATTTTTATAGCAAATTGAAGTCCACATACTTTTTACCCTATGCATTACAGAATAGTTCACCCCAGTGACAAGTTATCATCAATCCAATTATCAAGAAATTATGCCCATTTTAAACAACTTAAAATAACTCCCAGCTTTTTTCTTTTCTCAGTGTGACAATAAAACATGCCAGCCTGGGGTACACACATGAGACTCCTTTTAGTCTGTTACTCCCACTAATCACCACCGGCTCACTTGTGGCAATGGTTTCTTACTTCTTGCTTGCCCTACTACACCCACACATTTAAGAGTTATGTAAGGAACTGTCATGCTCTTAATGATCTCATTTTTCAGTAATAAACAACCCCACGCTCACATCTTGAATCTCAGCAGCCTTTCACCCTTATCCACCTTCTTTTCTCCTTCACCTGTCAGGGAATATAGCTGTTCTGGTACTGTTTCTTCAATGAGAAGGTGAAAGCAACTCAGGCCACATCATAAACAGTTTTCTTTATTGGTAAAGCAAATACATGAACACCCAATTACATACCGAAAGCCAAACTGCTTCCTCAAGTAATTTCACTGTTTCACCTAAATAAGGATATCAATTTGATGTTTATTCCTAAACCACCTATTCCTAGAACTGAAGGAAAAATTACTTACCTATAACTGTTCAAGATTAGCCTACGTGAATCCTCACAACCTGTTGTACCAGCCTTTTCCTCTACAATTCCTTCATGTCTTGGGACTCCAATATTGAGGAAGAACAGAAAATAAAAGCATGCAATGTACCCTTTATGAATACCCATATACCAGCAAGAGATATACAGCACATATCTGCCCATATAGATACTGCGGATAAAAACTTCAGCTACTAGCATTTAACATTGCCCCAGTATAAGCTTAAATACAGACACTAGACCTTGAAGAGTTAGAGCTGAACTCCGGTAGTCTTTAAGAATGGCTTAAAATCAATGCAAATCTGAAGACAATCTGCTGCATGCAATGCGTCTTTAATTATCTAGTCTTTGATCACTTCCAGCTTGTTAATGAATTATGCTATTAACATTTCGTTTCTGTATCTTCATAAATACCATGGATAGTTTCTATGTATGTCACAAGCCTCTGTGCATGTGTTAACTTGTTCAGTGTCCTTCTTAACTCATGAAAGCTTCTTGCAGCCAGAACATCCTGTGGTGTGGAATCGCACAGCTGGGTCCTGCATGAAGAATTACACTTTTTATCCGCCGTGCATCTGCCTCTTGTTGGCACGATCCCATGCTTCGCAGTTATCATGTCGGCAGAAGCTGTGAAGATCAACACCGATCTACTGTCTTTAACATCACTTGACTTTTTACAGTCTCTTACTACAGGAGGTTTGGGGGTTGTTTGTGGTTGTTGTTGGGATTTTTTTCTTGGTTTTCTTTTACCAGGCTGAAAAGCCTTAACTCCCCGGCGGGCGGCACAGCAGCTGCCCGTTCCCGCCTCTCCCCAGCTTCCTCCAGCCGCACCACGTCCGGCTGGCGGGGTGAGAGGCGCCACCGGCGCGCGCCCGCCGGGGTGCCACCCGCTCCCCTCAGCTCTCCCCCGAGCAGCAGAAGCCCGCCTGCGGCCCTCCGCCGCCACCGGGGCGCTGGACTGACTGACGGACGGACGGACCGCCTGCCTGCATCCCCGGCTCCCCGCCCCGGTTTCACCCCGGGCAGCGGCGGCCGCGTACGGCGGGGCAGCGCCGGCAGCCGGACGCCCGCCCCCGGCACCTCTAACCCGGGAAGCGGAAGATGTTCCGTTCCGGAGCGCGCGGAGGGGTCGCACTACGGCTCTGACGGGCCCGCACGAGCGCCGCTGCCCCCCGCCCCGCCCCGCCGTGAGTAGCGACTCGAGCGCGCAGGGGCGGCCGGTGTCGTGGGGGCCGGTGTCGGGGAGAGGCGGGGCAGGGCAGCCCCCCTCGGGGCGCCGCGCCGTGCCGTGCCGTGCCGTGAGGGGTGGCCGCCGAGGGCACCCGCCGAGAACGAAATGGCGCCGGGGCGGCAGCGGGTGGTACCGGGTGCGGTGACTCGGCGGGGCTCGCCGCGCCTCTCGGCTGGGCGCTGCGGGCGCCTGCCAGGCTCCTCACGCACCCAGCCGGCCCGCGAACTTGTGGCGCCGGCTTCTTCCTCTCAGACCCGTGTAAAACGAATTTATAAACCTGGGCTGTTAAAATCGAGTTTAGTAAAATCCACAAAGTCAAATTGTATTAGCAAGACTGTATTGAGTGAGGGGAAAACGCACGGTTTAATTCTGTTTTCTTCCTTCGGCCTTTTAACGCGCCAAGGACTGTGAGGAGAAGCTACTCTGACAACGCCAGCTTTTATGTGTGCTTCGGGGTCTGGATGGCACCACTAGCTTCAGGAGGGAAAACGTGCCTCATAACTCACATCAGTTCAAAAGTATTGCTATGCTGGGAAGAGTATGACTGCCACTAGCATTTCATTCCTGTCGCAGCAGCAGGTTGTGCACTTGTCGCATTCACCTTTACCAGGTCAAGCATTGCTTCCATTTACTGTCTGGTTATTAAAAACATGGTACTCCGGTCATCGTTAAAGAACTGCCTTCAGCTATCCTGTGTCCTCAGAACTCCAAAAGCTGGCTTCAGAAGCACCGCTAGTGGAGGCCTCATTATCCAGTCTATTTCTAATGACGTTTACCAAAATCTAGCTGTGGAAGACTGGATCCATGACCACATGAATTTAGAAAACCAACAGGTCCTCTTCCTTTGGAGAAATTCCCCTGCTGTGGTGATAGGGAGACATCAGAATCCCTGGCAGGAATGCAACCTCAGGCTGTTAAGGCAAAAAAATATAAAGCTAGCCAGGAGAAGAAGTGGAGGGGGGACAGTTTACCATGACTTAGGCAACATCAATTTGACTTTCTTTACAACCAGAAAAAAATACGAACGAATGGAAAACCTGAAACTAGTTGTGAAGGCGCTGAAAGCCTTGCGCCCCCAGTTAGATGTGCGTGTTACTGACAGATATGACATCTTGCTAGATAGGCAATACAAAATCTCAGGTACTGCTTCAAAGCTGGGAAGAACAAGTGCTTATCACCACTGTACCTTACTCTGTAACGCAGATAAGTTTGTTTTATCTTCTGTGCTAAAAAGTCCTTATAAAGGACTAAAAAGCAATGCCACTCCTAGTGTGCCTGCCTTAGTGAAAAATCTCTTTGAAGAAGATCCCAGTTTAACTTATGAGATGCTCCTGGATGCCATTGCTGAAGAATATGCTACACAACACCAAATGGATCATCATATCACCTTAATAAATCCAGCTGATGAGACTGTGCTTCCTGGAATTAATAATAAAACTAAAGAACTACAAACGTGGGAATGGGTGTATGGAAAGACACCAAAGTTCAGCATCAGCACTTGTTTTAGCATGGTCTATAAAGATTCTGTTCTTGATTGTAAAGTAGATATGGATGTAAAGCACGGAAGGATTGAAGTCTGCAACATTGATCTGCCAGAGCAGTGGCTGCCACCAGCACTGCACAGTGAACTAGTGAAGAGCCTTACTGGTAGTAAGTTTTGCCCAAGTGAAACCACTACCCTAGCAACAACATTACTAAGAGTGTGCCCACAAGATGATGAGTTGCACAGCAGGTGGAATCTGCTATGTGAAAATATGATAATGCTAATGTGACTTGCATTTTGTAAATGTAAGTTAAATTTCTGCTGCTTTTTTATTTGATTTATTGGAAACAGAATTAAAACATTTATACAAGGTGAATTTTTATCTTATTAGTCATTCAAACTGCTTAATCTTCTGCTTCTGCTTAGTATTACCTACTAGCAATTAGATTTCACACTGCCTGCACCCGAGGTTCCCAAACCATAGGATGTAAGCTACTGCAATAGGCTGCAGCCCTGTGTCACTCCGTGTGGAGAGACATCCTTGTTGTTTAAACCAAGGAAAATGGCAGAGGCATCCCAAACAGGCTTTGTAGCAAAGAAGGTACAAATGGCTGACACAGATGGAATAGGATAGATAGAAAACTGCTCCTATGCTGCTGCACTCGATCCCCCAGTCTGCATCCCACTCCTGGTGGATAGTAGCTCAAAGGTCATGTCTCAGCCCCTGAGCTGCACAGAGAGGGATGTCCCCCTGGTTTCTGGTTGAAAGTCTGCTCTTGCAGAGTGCTGGTGATCCTCTTTGTCCACTGTGCAGGCATGGCAGTAAGCTAAGCTCGCTGCTGTGTAGTGAATCAGCCTAGCAGTTCTACCCTGGAACTTCTGTCCATGCGTGTGCAAGAGCAGGGGAAGGATTAGGAAGTTCACTGTGGGAGGTTATGTGATGAGGGCAGGAGAGTCTAACTGGGACGGAGGCCATATGTGCTTTCTCTGCACCTGCACTACCTGGCCCAAAGTGGGAGTCACTGGTGCTGTCGTCTTGTTGCCCAGTGTGCAAAATCCAAGAAAAAGTCTTAAGAATACAAGATACTGCTTTTAATACAAAGTTGTGCAAGTTTGGGTGCTAGATGAACTAGCACCCCTTGGTAGTTTCCACAGTCAGATTTATACATGACTACATGGATATTAATTTATTAACTTCCAACCCTCTTAACACTGATTGGATGGTAATCTACATAATGGTTACACAATCTTATTGGTTAACTACACATGAGGAACCATCTCTGTGGGTCGGGGTATCTGGCGTAAGGGATGTAATTTTTTGTATTATAATGAAGGTAGTTAGCTTAAGAACACATCTTTATCTGTCCAAAAGGTATCTGATATATCTTGATTTGCAAGAGTCTTGTGTTGCCAACTTGGCAGGATGTAATGTTCTTCAAGGCCACCTTGTCCTAAACAGCAATTACTTCAATTAATCATCCTTCATTGTTCTTTGCATGGTGCATTCTGTTTCTTCAAGAATATGTACAAATTGTTAAACAAAAATATATGTCCATATAGTATTTGTTAGTTAGCTTATACATTCTAGTTACAAAATTTGGTAACACTGCCAGAGGTACTGGTATCTAAGCTGAAAGAGGGAATACTTCTACATTAGGAAATACACTTGAAAATACAGATCTAGGAGAATCAGGCTCCTTGTGTTACTACTAGGAGAAAAATTTCTAATGGAAGGTAATAGTGAACTGGAAATGACAGTTTTCATGTTAAATAAAAATAATAGCTCAACATAAAGTAACATGAAAGAAAGGCTCATTTTGCTGTTGTTGCCGAATAAGCAGAATGCAATTTTGATTAGGTCAGAACAGAAGCAGTTTATTGCTATAACTGTAGGAGAGAACCCAGTGCAGCCATGAGACTCTTCTGCTGTGAGCTCTGCCCAAACGAGGTGGTTACAGACTTCATATACCTTTATGTCATATAACTCTTTCTTCACCAAACTGCCCTTGAATAGTAGAGCTAGTTAAAACTGAAGTGGGAGGTTCATCAAGCAAAAAAAGCCATAAATTATTCTGTCGAGGTGTGAGCACATCAAGGTAAATGTCATTCAGGGCACAATATATAACACAACCCAATTTACGTAACAGTCTTCTCCTGGAAGGTTCACTGGGGTGGTAGGACTTAAAAGGAAAGCATGGTATCCAGAAATGAGGCAGATAGTTACAAGGGGCTTGTTACTGGATGACATGTGGGTTGTCCTGAAATATCAACAGCATTTACTACTGAAGATAAGGAACTGCAGGAAAATCAGAGGCAGATAAATGGACTGAGAAACAGCAGTATCAGTTAGGCAACAATCATGCTGTTAATAGCGCAAGATGAATATAGACCAGCCTGGCCTAAAGAAAGTAAAGGAGTAATGATGTTTATGTCATTTGGTTAGTCATACGGCTGTCCTAATCATGTTTCTGAGGCTGTGGCATGAAGGAAGAGTTGGGGGGAAGGTTAGGGTGACAATCCTACCGGACTGAAAAGACTTACAGTTAGGTCTATAAGGACATTCTGGCTTCCAGTGTCCTTGTTGTCCATACACACAAACCCTCAGCTGAAACTCCAGTAGGGATTTCAAAAGATCCCTTACCTTTCTGAGTGGCACCGAGGGGTTTTCGACAGACATCAGTCTGCGGTCATCCCAGATGGAGCAGGACATGTGAATCCAAGTCACAGCACCAAATTCTGTTGCAAAATAACTGGAATGCAATTTTAATCAAGTCAGAACAGCAGCAGTTTAGTGCTATAGGAGAAAACACAGAAGGCAGGCAACTTCTGCTGATACGAGCTGTGCCCAAGCGAGGCAGTTACAGTTTATATACTTCTAGGTTATACGATTTGTTCTTCACCAAGCTGTCAGATAAGCAGGATGTTGTAACAGCAGCGACTGAAATTCTTCAAGTAAGGAGGCTCTAGACAGATTGGGAAGCCCTAGGCAGTATATCCTTTTATGAATACTTCCTTTGTTAATTAAATCATGCTGACCAGAAGAGAATGTTGGCTGCAAATATTTCTTAACAAGTGAGGCCTGCAAAGGCCTATGAGGTGTTATACGTTACTTCCACACTGTCAGCTTTAAAAGATGTCTGGCTGATCCACACTTGGTAGAAAGAAATTACATGGCAGAAGGCACCTACCTTTAGTTAAGGAGCGCAGTGACTGGGGGTGCACCCAGCCCTCAGCTAGGACTGGCACTCATGCTGTAGGCTGAATGACACTCAGCTGGCTCCAGCGGGGAAGGTGGCTTAAGCTCATCTTTACAGACGATGCCAAGAGGGACAGTCCTGGGTGCGCAATCCAGGTATGACCTGACTACCTAAACGTGAGTGGCACCACAGAAAAACATAGCCTAAAGTCAGTAAAATGATTGCAGAACTCTGCTTGTAAACTTCTCTAAATTTTTTTTTCCCAACCCTTTGATACCCGTTCCTCTTCATACATGGTGTTCCTACTGACAGTGAAAGGAACTGATATTCAGAGATAAAGGGCTTATGGGTAAACACTGCAGTGCAGTGCTAACTGGAATATCACTAAAGGCTTACTTCTATGTATGTACAGATACTGCATAACCATGGGATCTGCAAGGAAATCTGGTCTCGGCTATTGAGCAATAGCCTAATTAGAAAACAAAGAAAAAGTTCTAGCAATGAACAGGCAAGCAAGGGAAGACCATGCTTGCCTCTTGTGATATTTGTAAAGGACCACATCACAGGGGCTTACCATTGGGACAGCATCATATTGTATTATAAGATGCAAAAAGCGTAAAGATTTGTATTTTAATTTCCAATTAAGTACTAAAATTTAAAGTTGATCTGAAGTATTTAAGGTGGGTTTTTTGTATTTTGCCCCTTGTGGGAAAATTCGGGGGGGGGGGGGGGGGCA
>JAVJGJ010000014.1:69352509-69375446 GCA_035590215.1 Microhierax caerulescens | reverse complement strand
TGCGGCCTTCGCCCCCCTCGGGGCGCCGTCGCTGAGGGGCCTGGTCGGGGCCTCCCCGGAGGGCAGAGCGCGGCCTTGGAGAGGCCGAGGAGCCGGTGCGCGCCCGGTTGTCAGCTCGGTCTGTTCTTCCGCCGAGAGATGTAATAAACGTAATAATTATCACAATCCCTGTGCTCACCCAGTCTGAGTTTAAGTGGCCCTGTACTCTGTTTTCAGGTATTATGAACTGTAAGGAAAATGCAGACAAGTTGTGTCCTGCTCTCTTTGCAGGTGCTGGGGAAGAGGATGGAGGGGATGGTGGCCGCAGCGTGGGTTCGTTGTCTCTTTACTAAGTCGAGAATTCCAGACTCGGTATGTATTTCAGTAGCTAAGAAACTGAAAATAGCTATTAGCCTGCTTAATTCTGTGGCATGACAGCTTTCTAGAGACTGAGCGGATTGAGCAGGTTCGCGGTGTGTTGGGTTGAAAACCAGCTCAAAGGGCTGTGGTGAGTGGGGCTACATCTGGCTGTCAACAGGTCACCAGTGGTGTTCCTCAGGGCTCAATCCAAGGGCCAGTTCTGTTCAATATTTTTATCAGTAATCTGGACGCAGGACCTGAATGCACGATTAGCCAGTTTGGTGATGATACCAAGCTGGAAGGTGCTGTCGACTCTCTCATGGTACAGAATGCCTGGCAGAGGGATCTGGATGGACTGGAGCATTGGGCAATCATCAATGGCATGAAATTTAACAATAACCAGTTTCTGCTTGACCTGAATTGTCCAGTTGGGCTAGATGATCATTGTAGGTCTCTTCTAGGTGAAACAGTCTACTCAATAAATAACTAAACTGAAGTGATAGGAAGTTTGACTTACATTTTACATTTTTACGTTTAAATTTTTATCTTGCCTTTTGCAAGGTACTGTCTAGTGTCAGTTGCCTCTTTTTCTTTCACATCATTCTTAAAGCCTGTGGAAAAACTTGCCATTCAGAGGCTAAGCAGAGGCTCTTCAGTGAGATGCATGTGAATTTAAGTGCTAGGCTGGTATAGAGTGTTGTCCATGTATTTCAATGCAGTTGTGTGTCCAAACTCAAGAGTTAATGTATCCATTAGCAAACCATCATAAAACTGTTTGACATAGAGTTACAAAAGTAAAATATGAGGTCACTTGTTGATGCTTTGACCTTCTGAAAATAAAGGTAAACATGTACGAATTTTTACCAAGGTTTATGTGTGTTTCAAAAGTTATTTTGTTAATTATAGTAATTCAGCTATTTAGGAAAAAACCCTCTGTTTTTGTGAACTACTTCTAGGTATTTCAGCCACGGCCTGGAGATCATGAGAAGTATGGAGGTGACCCTGAGCAGCCCCACAAGATCCACATTGTTACTAGAATAAAAAGTGTAATTGGTCGCCCGTATTGGGAAAAGAAGATAATACATGATCTTGGACTGGTTCAGGTATGATTGTTGGTTTTTATACTTCTTGTGCACTCAGAAACGTAGAAACGTAGGGTAGAATTAAGGTGATATGGTGTTTGTCTTTTTTTAAGGACCTCAGTTTTGCAGTCAGAAAACTTGGATTGCTTTACAGCTGCTATAAATGTAATTCAGAAATCGATGATGTGTTTAAGAGCTGAAAGGAACATTAATGGCAAATGCCCTTTTAGTGGGAATTCAGAATATCACTGTATGGAATTGCTCTGCATGCCTGAGGAGAGATTTACCTTGAGAATTCTGCTAAAATAACAAAAATAGATTTGTAAATACTTTGAATTCCGTTTTCTCTGTGGGTCATATTATTCAGACATTGCAGGTAGGCAAATAAGACTCGTTTATTAATGAAAAGGCTTCCAAATCCAAGACTCCTAAGAGTTTTTGTCAAAAAAACTCTTTGTTTTTAATAATTTGTGTTTATACAAATTTTTTAGGCCAACGCCGCATTGTGCAAAGATTCATGTAGCAAGTGTTACAGAAAAAAAAAAATTGTATGCTTGATCATTTTAAGGTCTATCTGAAGCAAGCAGTCTTACCCCTAAACTCTTGTATTTAGAGTATTTTTAACAGTTGGAAGAAATTTGAATATATTGATAATGGGAATAAAGCTGAATTTTTTCGTTTTACTGGAATTGAGTTTGATCTAGTTTTTATTTCATATTTTAAAGTATGGTTTTGATGCGAGACATTTCTCTAAATTTTATGTTTGCAAATGCAGTTTCTATTTTTGCTGGTAGTGTGAAAAGTTCAGTGAACAGAGGTTTGGGGTTTGCATTTCATGGCAGTGCATTTGTAAAACCTGTTCTGTCCTTTATATAGGCACATCAGCCAAGACTGCACAAAAATATCCCTTCTGTGAATTCCAAACTGAAAGTTGTTAAACATCTGATAAGGTTTGTTAATTATTTGTTTAATTTGGAACATTTAATGTAACTCTCTTCTAGTCATAGGACTTTAATAAGCAAACTCTTTTGCCTGTAGAATACAGCCACTGAAATTACCTCATGGGTTGCCAACAGAAGAAGAAATGTCAGACACCTTTCTTACTGTCAAGGGAGAGCTTGTCATTAAACGACGTCTGAAACCTGTGGAGCTGAAAGAAATTAAGTCCTAAGGTGTGCTGGATTTATATTTTAAAAAAATAAATAATTCAACTCCTAAGTTAAGAGTTTGTGTATGAAATGTAAGCTTAATTTGTCTGGTATGAGTGACAGAAGTGACACTGGTAGTTAAAGAAAGATCCCTGTGTGTACAAATATAAAATTCAATGTTGTTAATATATGCCTGAAATGTTAAATGATAGGCTTTCTGTCCTTGTGTTTTTAATTTTGTGGTTAGATTACTGCAGTTTATGGCTAGCTATTAGAGAACTTTATAAAAAGTCAGATAAGCAGAGAGGTAAGTAGAACAGATTTAACTAATGATGGTGAGGACGTTTCCCAACTAACAGCGAAGGTGTACAATGATGGTGCATGACCTCACCTTTACTGCACAAAGGAAGGAACTGGAATTGGAAAGCCCTCTATTTAGCAGTTACACGAGAATCAACTGGCTATCTACCAAGAGTGTCATTTGATTGAGGCAGGTGTTTGGGTGACTTACTTTCGTCATCCAGATCTCATGCTTGTTCCTTAGCAAACAGTCTGTCATCTGGCCTCCTCCGTAGCTTAAAAAGTGCCTGAAACCCCCATTTGGGAGTAACAGAAAGAGCAATTCACAACTTGGTAAGTTGTGTAATTTGTCTTTCAGGAAACATGCTGTCTCACTTCATACATATTTCTTGGTCCTAAATATTTAATAACAGTAGCATAAGAGCTGCAGTCTATGTGAAAGTTCATGCTTTTCCTGTTCTAAAAATTGCAAACTTTAGAAATCCAGTGACCCTGAAGCATACCTCTTTGATGCAAATTAGTAATTACGGGCTGCAAGCTTATAAAATAACACCTTTTGCTGAAGGATCTTGAATAGTACTGTGTGCATATTCTTATCTACAGTTTTAAGAATTGTGGCCAAAGTTAGGAAGCTGCTGCAGTATCAAATGATAAAGTAGTTTTCATTCCAGCGAGTATAAATGCCATAGTTTTAACACACTGTAACTCCTCTACAGTGTCTAGCGTGGAGAGGCTTAATCTTAATGACTGTATGTTGTGAGAAGATTAGAGGGATACAGCTGCTGAAAATCAATGTTTATCCTTTCTGCATGCTTGCAGAGAAAACACCAGTAGGAGTTCAAGGGAATAGCTATGTCAGTAGAGTGACATAAAAGCTGGAGACAGTGTGTGCAGAAGAAAAAAGGATGGTTATGCTAGTGGCCTTGAAGAGTGAAATGGGTCTTGTGCTAAGTGCTTTTCACTGTCCCATGACCTGACAATCTTACGGTACCGTTTGTCAACCTGAAAGTGAGACAGCAGTATCGGCACACCAGAAAACCCACTATTTATCCAGAGTTCATTGCTTACAGACTGCTGGTATTCATTTTGATCATTAATCTCATGGTTTACCTCTTGTAATTTGCATAGAGAGGAAGCAAGTTCAGCTCAAGGCACAAGCGAAGCTAGCAGACACATGAATAGCGGACTATCTGGGCACTGAAGAGGATTGCCTGCCCCCATCTACTTGTCTGTCAGAGCCTTAAAAAATGACACAGCTGCTGCTGTAAAGGTGACAGGGTGCAGAAAGCAGGTTTAATGCTGCTTAAGCTTTTCCAGCTGCAAGGTGACTGCTCCTCTCCTCCCTAGTTGCATTAAGGGTGGGGGAGATCCCTGTTTCCTCTAGGGATCTCCCCTGGATTTTTCCCCAGTTCTCCTCCTCCTTCTCCACCTCTTATCCATGGGATAGTAAAGAGTGAGTCTGAGGGGGCTGGAGCTGTTGCAAAAGTGGATCCCAATGCATGAAGCAAATGTTTAGGGATTGTGCAGATAAATGTACATCTTGGCAAAGAAGTGAAGCCTGAATGTAGGTGTGAATAATGAAGCAAGATCCCCCCGCTAGCCAGGCCGCTGTGGTGCATCAAGGGTAATTAACCTCACTGTATGTAGCTGTAGCCTACAGGCCTCTGTGCTTAGTTTAAAAAAAAAAAAAAGCTTTTTGAAACAAGACTAAAATATTTAAAGTCTGAAATAGGAACAATTAAACTCCTCATTCCCAAGAGAGCACTGGGGAAGCAAGCAGTAGTTTCACAGTGCAAAAGCAGTCTGCACATGCCCTGACATTCACCAGGGTCCTGCCCTGGTGCTGAGTCAGCGTTGGCTTTATTCTGGCCAAAGAGTTGGCTGAAAAGCTGTAGAGGGCTGCCTTTCAGCAGGGATCATAGGATTACTGCTCTTCTGCCTCAAAAGAAGGATAAGGTTTGTGTTTTTTAAGAAAGATGACCATGCCTGCATTAAACCAAATGTTTTTCCGTGGTCACCCCAACTGTCCTTCAGCACTGTCCCAGCGTGTGACTCAAAAGGAAATACCAACAATCACAGCTGGATCAACACACTTGCTGATGCCAGCTTTTGTAGTCTTGGCTTGCTGTTTGTCTGTATTTGTAAAATCTTTTTTCTGCAATGTTCTCTGAGGTAGGAACTCCTACAACACAATGTGCATGACTTGTCCTTTTGTTTATAAAATCAGAAAAAAAATGTTCTAACAGTCATTATGACTGAGCTGATGTTTCATCCTTCTGAATCTATTTAGAGAGAAGCACTGACAGAATTGGCCAATTTTCCTGAAGAGTAAGTGCCCTAGAAATCAATACACAGATGCTATAAACCACATTTTTTTCAAATATAGAGGGCAGTTCTCTAATGCGTGGAGTAAAAGGTGAGTCGTCTTGTTTGACTGTAATGGGGCAATGTTCAGAAACTTAGATCATAAGGGAAACTGTCTTAAGGGAGAGAGAAAAGCAGGCTTGATGGCAGGGGCTGGAGGCACTAGCAGACCTTGCATTCTCTGTGTGATGGTCTTGAACATCATCTCAAAGGCAACTCTACTCCAAGCATATACTTATGTGCCCAAGTAGCATCTTTGTTGGTTGTAGGAAAATCTGCTTGCGTCGCAATGACTGACAGCCAGAGTGGGATCCATAGTAGGCATGAGCTTGTGCATGGATGTAAGGGGAGATGAACAACTGAATTGGTGCCCTACCTGCATAGCTCAGACCTTCCAGTTTTGTGGTTGCTTCCAAAGCCTCAGTTCTGTCAACATTCAGTATATTTGCGTAATGCTCCAAACAGCCTAAGAGCAGTATTTACAACCAGATGTTAGGCCAGTGCAGTGTGTGATGCATGCCGTTAAAATGTTTTCAGCTCCGTGACTGAAACCCATGGCATCGTTTCAGTACTAGTGCAGGCATTTGTGCTAGCAGATGTGGTCACGTTATTGTATGCTCTGGGAGGGATTACCTCTCAGTCATGCTAGCAGAAAGTGATCGTGTCGCTTGTGATGCAAACTGGTGCTTTATGCACTATTAATCTCCCTGAATTTTACCTTGCCTGAAAGTTAGCTGTCAAGTCTAAGCTTGTGACTTGGGCTGCCTGCATAGTCAATGGAGAAAGACACCTTCAAAAGGTGTTTTCTTCTATTCCAAAATAATAATAATAAAAAAGATGAGTCAAAAGAAATCCTACATTACGTGCTGGCTCCAGCTTGCTTTTCCATAGCTACCATTAACAAGAAAAATTGAAGAGAAACATCCTTCAATTACATCCATTACAATTTATCTGACTTGCAGTTTGTTTGACTTGCAATTTATCTGCATTTATCTGTTGTCTAAACATGCCATTGCAGAAAGGAAAATACACAAAGAGCAACTGAGAGGAACAATGCTAACCCAATTGCAGCAGTTAATGGAAAACAGACGTCAGTACAGTGAATTATTTACAAGAATATTAGATAAACATCACAGACCTGACATGTTTGCTGCAGGATGTCTCCCCACCTTCTTGCTGCACTTCCTGGAGACAAATGGGCTTTTTATCTGCTGGTGATGTTTTGGAGCAGCTGGCCTACTGCATTACCTACCACGCAGCTGGTTTAACAGAAAACAGAAATGCCTAACAACTTGTTATGCATCCTCCCAAACACAACAGGATTTCAGCTCTACAGCACAAATGCAATTACAATGTAAAAAGTTAAATACCTTTTAATTTAATTTAAAACCTCATTGCTAACAGTTTGGAATTAGGAGGAGCCTTGTCTGAAAACCACTTCCCCAACCTTCAGTTGTTGGAAGCAATAATCGCTGACAATGGGAAGGCAGGAACCTGTGCTTTTGGACGTAATAAAGTTTTTGCAGCAAAGACCCAGCAACAATAACATGACACAGAGCTGCAACTGCTGAGGATTTGGATATGCAGAGACTATGCCAGGTCCCTATTGTTATACCCTCTTGTGATGCAACAACAAAGATGAAGGCACAAACCCCGATTAGGCAGCATGGATCAGCGGCAGTAAGGAAAAAAGCCACTGGATGGCAGACCTCCCCATCACTGTTAATTCATCCTGACATGCTTCTCCCTCGTGGTAAATTTTGTGAGGATGAAATGCTGGTTTACTCTTTCATCAGCTCTTTCACATTTTAAGATGGGGAATTCATCCTGTGTCATTGCATTGAAAGATTCAGTTGTACTATTGATACATCCTGTAGAGAACCGACTGCAAAAAGTCACAGTAGCCCATGCATAGAGCTCTTCATATTCATGATTACAAGTGAGTTTAAAGAAGGCTGAAACAGAGGGAAGTATGTCTGGCAGGAAGGAAAATAGAACAGATATAGTTCATACAGAAGTGGCATTAAAAAAAAATGACAATTTGAAATACCGCTGAAGGTGATTCACAAACCAGTAATCTCCAAATGGCCTGTGCTACAATTCCCTTATAGCTGGGAGAGAATCATAAAGGGTGTACTAGTTCACTGCTTCTACATCTCAGTAATTGAGGGAGGCAGGTAGATCTGTGTTTTCTGGAGCCCTATCTGGAAATTATTGTTTAATCATATATACATGCATGGAGTCTCACATGTCCTGGGAATTGTTTTCCTCAACAAACCTGTGTTCAGACTACTGGTGATGATGGCAAGCAGGCTCTTTCCGCTTAGGTGACTTGCTAGACCAAATCTGTAGTTACAAGACATTCCAGAGCAAGCCTGGAAGGAGAGCCAGCAAGGCAAAACTCAGGATCAGTAAGTTACAAAGCCAGGTGCCAGCTGACTTCCACTGCAGCTCAGGTGAAGACCCAGGGCAAGGTTGTGACCTTAAATGCAGGTCCTGAGCCAGCAGGCAGAAGGTGCATGGGAGGGGAGAACTGCTGAGGCTTCTCATTGTGTGGTGTCTGAGCTGACCTTCAATGCAGGCAGCCAGACCCCTGGGAGACAGGGAGAAGAGGCTGCAGAGCCCGTCAGAGCAGTCAGGGCCCAGACAGCATGGTCACCCCAAAGCTGACTCTTCTCCAGGCTAAGAGGACCTGGCTCCCTCAGCCTCTCCTTGTGTGTTCTGTGCTTCAGCCCTTCCCAGCTCGGTGGCCTCTGCTGGACCCACTTCTGTGTGTCAGTGTCCCTCTTCTATCAGGGAGCCCCAAACTGGATGCAGCATCCCTGGTGTGGTCTCACAAGCACAAAAGAGAGGGAAATGATCGCTCCCCTCTCTGCTGGCTGGATGCTAACACAGCTCAGGGTGTTCTTAGTCTGCATCTCTGCAAGGGCCCGTGGTGTCCACCAGGACCCCCAGGTCCCTTTTTGCACAGCTTACTTTCTAGACAGTTGTCTCCCAGCTCATACATGCATGGGGTTATCTGTCGAGGTGTAGGGCTTTGCCTTTGTCTTAATTGACTGTCATAGGGGTTACCATCAGCCCATTTCTCCAGCCTAGAGGTTTTAATTCTGTTTACGCTGCTGTAGCAATCCATGCAGCCCTGGGAGGCACCTGTGGAGGTGATGCAGAAAGGATCAAGCAATAGAAACCTTTTGTGACTGCACCTAAAACCCAAGAGGAGGCTGCAGCTCGAAGAGGACAGGCTGCAGGGTGTGGGAGCTGCGCAGAGCTACCTCTGTTGCTCCTTGTGATGGAGGAGAGGCGAGGTTCTGCCCTGCATCCTGCATCCTGTACCCTGAGCCCACCTGTCCCTCAGAGGCCACCCCTCTGGCAAGACTCACAAGGGGACCGAAGCACCCTCTCCTCTGATAGTCTACTGGCAACAGGTTTTGAAGAGGGGGGTGAGGAGGTGCATCAATGTCTCCTGCTTCCTGGCTGCAGGGCCTGTGTCCCTGGCTGCTTGGGGTGAGGCAGCGAGGGACACCAAACTTACCCAGGCCAGCAAGCATTGGGAACCTGGGGTGGTTCTTCCTGAGCACACAGAACAACCTAAAAGCTAATCACTCGCCATTGGCATGCATGAAGACATTCATATATCTCACTGCTTGCTGAATAAACTCAAAAAACCTCTTTCTGAGCTGATGGAGTATTTCTCTTGGTTGTATAGGCAAAGCGATACACAAATAGAGTTGCATCTCTTTTCATAAGAGACCCCAGTGGCAGCTCCCCTGCTCCAGCACAAACCAGGATCCAGACATTCACAAGAGACTTGTAACCTCTCACTTCTGCTGGTTTTTCAAACCTGCATCTTCTACAACACCTTAGTAACTTCCTCCAAATCTCAAACCCCAGTATTTAATTCAGAAAAAAATAGAATTACTAATGTTCAGTGCCCTGTGCTGCTGTGCTTCCACCATGAATGCCCTTATTCCCTGCCCATATTCTGTATACAAATTGCCTTCACCACACCTGGACAGCTTTGCCTGAACGTCCTGAGACTTTCTTTATACTCAGAAATTGGCATTTTTGAGATGCAAGCTGTCTAAATCATTGTGGCTATCTACTTTAGGGTGAACTGTACTCTGGGAGCACCCATTTCCCCTCACTGGCTGTGATGGGAGCCTGAGGAGATAGGCTCATGTGTGGATGAGAGCCATCTAAATTTAGGTATCTTTATTCAAAATCTTGGTATCTTTATTCAAGCAGAAATCTCATGCAGCAAAAAGCTGCAGCCCTAGAGCTGCTGGGGAGGTGATATTGCTGCAGGGAATGAGAGGAGCTCATGCCCTGGGCAATGGTATCTTATCTACATGTCCTCAGCTCAGCTTCTAGCACAGGACTGAGATTTGGGGAAGTTAATATACAAGGAAAGCCACCTTCCATTTTATGGTAATCTGGCACTGTGATTAAATACATTGGGCTGTGGTTTTGTGAGACTTCACAGCATTTTTTTCTCATGTAAACAAAATCTGTTGCACCATAGACATTGGCGTGGTGGCAAGTATGTTCTCTCGAGTGGCATTTCCCAGAATTCCAAAGGGAAAAAAAAAACCCACCTGATTTTTCTCTGGGCGTCTCTCCACCTGCATCTTTATTTCATACTCTATTTGTGGAGGGAGCCATGGTGAGGGCTGAACTAACCAGCATCCAGCTGTTCTTCAGGTGTTTGTCCCAGCCCAGCATCCTGGGCTGTGTCTCTACTGCTCAAGAAAAGAGAGCTGGGACCGACCCTGGACTGTCAGCTACGTGGCACAGAGGGGCCTGCAGCCCTCCCACCTGGGCTAGCACTCTCCTGAGAGACTGGCCGTGTCCACACTGGTGGCCCATCTGCCCCTGCCTGGGGGATTGTGTTGGTTTTGGCTGGGATGAAGTTAATTTTCTTCATAGCAGCTAGTGTGGGCCACGTTTTGGATTTGTGCTGGTAACACAGGGATGTTTTAGTTCCTGCTGAGCAGCGCTCACACAGGGTCAGTGCCTTTTCTGCTCCTCGCCCCACCAGAGAGCAGGCTGGGGGGCACAAGAAGCTGGGGGGGACACAGCCAGGACAGCTGGCCCCAACTGACCCAAGGGGTATCCCGTACCGTATGGGGTCATGCTCAGCATGTAAAGCTGGGGAACAAGGAGGAAGGGCAACGTTTGGAGTTAATGGTGTTTTCCTCCCCAAGTCACCGTTACAGATGATGGAGCCCGGCTTTCCCAGAGACAGCTGAACACCTGCCTGCCCATGGGAAGTGATGAATGATTTCCGTGCTTTGCTTTGCTCGCATGCACAGCTTTTGCTTTGCCTGTTAAGCTGTCTTTGTCCCAACCCACGAGTTCTTCTACCGTTGTGATTCTCTCTGCCATCTCACTGTGGGGGCATGAGCAAGCGGCTGCGTGGAGTTTGGCTGCCAGCAGGGGTTAAAACACAACAGGGATGCTCCTGTGACAGCATGCTCTGCCAGCATTGCTTGTCAACAGAAAAAAATAATGATGCATTGTCGTTTCAGCTTTTCTTTTTTTTTTTATAAGAGCTTTTAGCGAGCTTAACACATCTCTGAAATGATTCAGACAACCCTTTGTCTCAGCATTTCTCAGTGCTGTGAGGGGGAGAGGTTTCTGGCATATGCCTGCTTGTGAGTGGAGGGACTGTAATGACCCAGGCTTTTCCAACTGTGTTTGCCACCTGGTGACAGACACCAATGCTAAGGATACCAATGTCACGTCAATGAGGGGTTATTTGCCTGCAGTTGCCCAAGTCAGAGGGTCTTGGAGCCCCTTGCCTCTGTCCACCAAGCTCTTTGTCAGCCCTCAAGAAACCTCTCCCTCTGCTCCCCAGCCACGTTTCTGCACACTTACAACTCTTTCCCTGCCACCTCACATGCCAAAAATACCACAGGGGGAAAATATCACCCGCTGTGGGTGGGGGAGTCTGACTGGTGTCTTTGGAGGCTGCGGGCAGTCTCCAAAGGGTGTGTAGTGGGCAGAAAGCAAAGCCCAGGAGGACTTGTTGGGCACACTTTATTAGTGGTGGGGCTGACTTGTTCTGCTGATGTCCTTATTTGCAGGTTCCATTTCCTTCGGTGGTGAGAATACATAGGGTCTCATCCCGCCTCTGACAGCATCTTCACAAGATGGAGCTGCTGCACAGGGCTGACTGTGAAGCAAGGAGTGGCACACTGCTCCCCCAGGTTTACCTTCATTACTTAATACCTGGACAGAGGATTGCCTCGTGGACCTGGCATATTTGCTCGAGATGATTGGTATTTTAACATTATCTCTTGGAAATCTCATGGAAAGAGAAGCTGACAATGAACAGGGGGGTGGGGATTTCACCGCACTTTTAGTTGGAGCAAGGCAAATAACACTGAGCCTGTTATTAACGTGTTGCTGTGGTCACGGGACTAGCTGAACCTCTCTCTGCGCCCTCTGTCTGTCTTCTCTGAGGACCCCTCAGGCCCCACGATTTCACCTTTCCGGTGGAGCTTGTGTTCCCGTTGTGGGACCACAGTGCCAGCTTTCCCAGCTGCTCTGCTCTCCTCTGCCTCTGCAGTTTATTCTCCCTGGTAGTCTGCAGCTGGATGAATGTGGTGGCCCAAAACAATCTTCTTAAAAAGTTGCTTCTTTAACTCTAAAAGCAAAGCCCAGCTTTGTGAGGAGAAGGGCTACAGGTACCAAAGTGCCACTTAATATGCTAGGTCAGCTGTTTCAGTCCAGGCCTGTTACGCCTGGGGAGCTGGCATCACTGTTTTGCTGACTCTCCCTTACCCAGACCTTGAATGACTGATGCCTAAACCATGTTGGTGCTTCCAGAGCCAATGTGGGCTCTGTGCAGCGTCCATACAAACTGTTGCTTCATCATTTCTTACTATGTGTGCTGAGAAGATCACATCTGCATTTTCCGTTCTCCCCTCTGGCTGCATCTTCACAGAGCCACAGAAGCACAGACTAAGCAGGGTTGGAGAGGACCTCAGGAGATCTCTAGTCCAGCCCCTTGCTCAAAACAGCACCAACTTTGAAGCTAGATTGAGTTTCTCAGGGCCTTGCACTGTAAAGGTTTGAACACCTCGGAGGATGGAGATTCTCCATCCCCTCTGTGCAATCTGCTACAGTGCTCAACTACCCACCATTTTATGTGAAAAACTCCTTTTCTTTTTTCAGATCCAAATTTGCCTTACTGCAGCATGTAACTGTTGCCTCTGACCCTCCTGTTGTGCTCCTCTGAGAAAAGTATGGCTCCATCTTCTCTATAAGCTCCACAGAGGTATCTGGAAATGTCACCCAAATGCCTCGTATTCTCCAGGCTGAGCAGACCTAGTTCCCTCAGCCTCTGCTTGTATAACTTGTACTCCACCTTGGTGGTCTGCACTGGGCCACAGCACACACACCAGGATCACTTTTATACTGGGGAACCCAAAACTCAGCATGAGTGCCAAGTAGATGAGAAGGATCACTTCCCTGGACTTGCTGGTGATGCTTTTCCTCACTCAGCCCAGGAAGCTGTTGGCCGCCTTTACTGCAAGGCTGCGCTACCACTCGTGGTCAACTTGTTGTCCGCCAGGACCCCTAGGGCTTTCTCCACAGAGCTGCTTTCAGACTGCCTGGTCTCCAGCAGTACTGGTGCCTGGGGCTTTTCCGACGTAGGTGCAGGACTTGGCAGCACCTGTAGTTGAATTTCAAGGGATTCCTGTCCAGCCTGCCCACATTCCTCTGGCTGCAGTCCTGTCCCACCAAACACCTGTGAACCTGCTGGGAGTGTTCTCTGTCCCACGTTGCTACTGAGGACACTGAGCAGTACTAGCTGCAGGATCAGTCCCCAGGGGATGCCCCTGGTAGCTGACCACCAGCAAGACTTTGGCCATCAACATTTGGCCACAACAGCCCAGCTAGCTCATCAGCCTCTGTATAGAGCGACCTGACAGTCCTGCTGCTGGAACAGCTCGGGTATGTGGCAAGTGCGTAACACCGACCTATAGCATGTGTAGCAAGGGCCATGACGATCCAGCCAGTAACTAGTATCCATGACCTGTCAGTAGGCACCTCTTCACTGATCACAGCACTCACATGGAAGAGACACTTCTGGCTTACCCAGAACTACTTTTTACTCCTCTCTCCTGTGTCTGGCAGGAGGGAAGGACAGCCTCCAGCAACTGAACATTTCGGGGCAGACATCTGTGGGATAATCTGCCCCCTGGTACGGCACTTGTGGCTCAAGCACGCAGCCGTGTCTTGTTAGAGATTGTCTCTGCTTCTAAGCAAAAGATAAAAAAAATATGCTGCCAGGATTTTTATTATTATGACAGGAACCTATATTCCTGATTTCTGTAACCATGCACATATCCAAACCCCTCTTCAGCTCTGTCAGTTCCTTAATCTGAATCAACTGAGGTGTGGCTGCATAGGCAGGGAATTTATAAAATAAAACCTGATTTAAAGGACAGAAAGGGAACAAATTTTCTTCTTGCAGCAAGAAACCTTTCCAATTCTGGAAAGTTCCAAAGTGTTTCTGGAAGGAGGAGGGTTGCAGCAGGGCAGCTCACAGGGTGAAGGCACAGGAGAGTCTCAAGTTAGCTATAACCCCACTGTGTGGGTTTTTTCATGCTCTTGAACATTTCTCCTCTATTGCTAATTAACTAAATAAGGGTAGGGTAAGAAATGAATGATCCTAGTTATGCCTTCAGGGGAGAAACTGGGCTGATAGAAGCTTCCCAAAGCAATTAAGCCCATTTAAGCTGTGGGAGATCACCTAGCAGGTGATGGGATGCTCTGGATGCTGGGAGCTCCTGTGCCAGGAGCAGGTCCCTGGTCCCAGGGCTGCACCGTGGCCTTGTAGATGGTTGAGGCATATGAGGAACTGGTGAAACTTCATGGATGAGAGGAGCAGCCTAGAAGGAGTAGGCTGCACCCGAGCTGTAATGCAGCCAGGCTGTGGCACTGGAAATTAAAGAGCTTGTAGAGGAGCATTTCCACTAGAGGCAGGGGAAAGCTGACATGCAGAGAACTACATGATATGGACCAATGTGATCTACAAGGTGGACATAGCTGACATTCAGTTTACCTCTGAAAAAAAAACAACAGGAGGGAAATAAACAGCACAGTCACAATAAATGAGAAAGACAAAAACAGAGAGAAAAAAGTAGTAAGTGTTTGGCATGCGCAATATTAAGCAATGAAGCAGGAGCAAACTTAGAATTGCTTCTGCACAGTTGCTAGAGGATTCAAAAACAAGCCAGAACCACCCAAATGCCTGGTGCCAAATGAAACCCCTGAGACAGCAGGCATCTCAGAGACCTGGTGGAGGCTAGAGAACCAGTGAGATACAGCACTGACAGCCTCATAGGAATGACAGAGTAGGAGGTAGAGGAGTGATGCCATGTGTGAAGGATAAATCTAACAGCATAAAAATATTACAGGAAAAGAGAAGCACCCTAAAAACCTGTGGGTGGAAGTCCCAGTCACCACCAATAAAAATGCTGTAGTAGGACTGTACTATTGGCCCTTTATGACGACAATGAAAGTGGTCGGTGAGACCAGAGAAGCCATAAATACAGGATGGTTGTAGGAGTGGGAACCTGCATATAGGCTAGATCAATGCCTTGTCAGGATGAGATTGCAATAAATCCCTGCTTCCAGGAAGAACTGGTCTGGGAACCCGCAGAAAGGAATGCTAGAGAGTGGTACAAGGGCTTCAGTTGAGGGGTGTCAGTAGGAAACTGCTCTGAGGCTGCGATCCTACAACATGATCACTTTTAACACTGAGGGAAAAATCAGGCCATGTGCATCCAGTCTAAGGTTATTCGGTTTCAGAGAAGACAATTAAATAAACTGAGGCAACCATTAAAACCAACAGTCTCCATCAAAAAGAAGCAGCCCCAAACCAAAGACACCTGCAAGCATCTTGGAGGCTGCTCAAAAATACCAGGTTAGAAGCCCACACTAAAAAAAGAAAAAAAAAATTTTGTCCCCTCAAAGGAGAAGTGACGGTGACTGCCATATGGAAAAGGCTGCTATGCAGGAAATGGAAAACTTGACCGTATGACAATTGGTGGTAAATTGACAGAAAACACAGGAGCATGTGTTTTATAGATGTGAACAAAGAAAAGGACTGAAAAAGAGTTTGGGGAGTACCTTGCAAAGGATATTCAGACTGTTAACAAAAGGTCTTCAAATACATCAAGAGCAGCTAGGGTCAGGTCTGCTTGGTGAAAGGGCATGAAAGGGGCACTCGGGGCTGACAAAGCCTTAGTAGTCCTGTGTAGCCTTTGTGCCAGTCTTTACTGTGGAGGCTGTGGGGAGGTTCCCACCCTGGGACAGTTGATAGCAGCCTGATTAATTCAGTGTAAATAGTAAGTACTGGAGCAAACAGAAAGCCTCCCTGCCAGTGAGTCTGCCCTGGCCAGGATGGCTGGGGGCACTGAGCTGTGCCACAGCAGAGCAGGCAGCCTGGGCGAGCGCTTTGCTGCTGGGTGGCATCAGTGCCGGCATGCTGGTGGGTGCCAGTGTCACCCCTGATTGCGGCACTGACCCCAGAGGGGTCCTTGGCACCACAGGCAATATAGGAGAGTGTACATTAAAGATAAGATCACTGAGGTGATGGATAAACCCCAGCTCCCGTAAGGGGCAACCTTACCTTGGCTCCTGATGGTCTTTTGGGGTGGTGTCAGTGAATATGTGGATAAAGGCCAGTGGGTAAAGCGTAGCTGGGTCTTCAAAAAGAATTTTATGAAGATTCAACCTAGCATTATCAAGTTTGCCACGGCTTTGCGACCCAGGAGGCTGTGAAGGCCCGCAGCACCAGCACGCTAAAGTGGCTGGATGGATTAATGGACAATGGCACCAGACAGAGGGTGGATGCATCTCCTGCCACCCTGTTAAACAGCTGGGGATGCTGGGGCCATAGGAGGAAAATGGACTGCAGAAAGCAGCCAAGCCCATGTGTCCTTCCCAGCCAGCATCTCCTCCTGCTGCTGCTAGAGACAGACTTGAGGGGTGACCGACCACCGGCATGACCCACACGGCATTTCTCAAATTCACCTGACACCTCCAGTATTGCCCTTTCTGGCCTGGATAAAACATGAGGTTGTTTTGATCAGGAAGGAAACCCCGTAAGATGATCCCAATATTTTGGAGCATTGTTCTGAGTGTGCCCAGGGCAACCACCAGAGAAGCACTGTCCTGGGAACAGATTGCTGGCTGGGAAATCCCAGCCCACATTTTCAATGAGTAACGAAGCAGAGCAAACTGTTATCCAGCACTGCATTGCTGTGGTGGCATTTCCCTTTGTTTTCTGCATGTCTTGGAGAGAGGCATGGACATGTGGCTCCAGATGATCCAGCTCCAGTGTTCAGCGTCAGTCATCAGAGCAATCTGTTCACTCACATGGCTTACGGCTCTGGCCCACGGGGACTTGTTTTTGGCAGTGGTTTCCTACTGCTTCAGTTACTGCTGAAACAGGTTGTTTGGTTGCTGCCTCTGCCTGGTGTTTGTGAAAGCCGGTCATTTACAGCCCCAGACTTCAGACAGATCCCTGCCTGAGCTGTGGGGGGATCAGTCCGCACCACCTGTAGCTTAGTAAGTCAGTGAGAGAAAGCTTGTCACCTCACATATGCTGTTTATTGTAAGACGCACATTTAAATGTATTTCCCAATACTGACATTGGTTGTAAACCCAAAGCGTAGGACCCTGAGAGAGAAGTTTTTTTCTTCCCTGTCTGTAATTTGTTGTCTTTTCAATTTGCTGACTGCTAATTCTGATGCAGCGATGTTAGCCTGGAAAGGTCCTTAAACACCTATTACATTTCCCTGTCCTACAACAACGTGACATACAGCTACTTTTACATGTTGGTCCCATTTGTTCTTTAAAACAGCCACTGAATGTTGCATTGCTTCATTACCCTGGAAGTTTTCTGAAGTATCCAACACAAACCTGCTGCCAGACTCCATGCTACTTGCTTTACCCTGGAGGGGAAGGACAAGGACATGGGTCATGGCCCTCCATTTCTTTTGTATATTAGGAAATTCTAACTGTGGTCACTTTCTCTTTTCTAAAAATAAATAAATAAATAGATAAATAAATTCCTTGTTTTGTATAGGCTGTACCTTCCATTTGAGTTGCAATCCTCCTGAGCACATTATTTTTGTTCTTGCAACAGGCTCAAACACTGTAGCCAAGCCTCACTGATGAGGAGAGCTGAACAGCTGACGGGAGAATTACCCTAGGTCAGGGGTCCTCAAACTAACAGCCCGTGGGCCGGATACGGCCCCCCAGGGTCCTCAATCCGCCCCTCTGATATTTACAGAACCCCCTGCCCCCCCTGCTGGGGGTTGGGGGGGGAACTAAGCAGCCGCAGATGACTGCCTGCCAGTTAATCCATGCGCCGGCCCCCTGGTTAAAAAGTTTGAGGACCCTTGGTCTAGGTGTTTCATATACAGTGCTATGATAAAGATAAATCCCCAAATGGGACTTTCCTCCTTCTGTTTTTTCCTCCTTCCCCCCTCCCCTGGCATCAACTAGTTCAGTTCTCACTGGATTCTATGATTCTATGGCCAGGAAAAGATTAGAGGAGATGAACTCACTGTTTTCTGAGAAAGCCTTTGCTCAAATATTACAGCAATGTGCCAGTGTTAAACTTTCCTTAATTGTTTACTCCTTCCTGCCAATTTATCAAGTAATTATAGTTCAACTCAATTTTTACAGAGATTTTCCTTATTCACTACAAAGTGCTGATACCCCAAAACAATACTTGCAAATATGGAAGTCCCATAATCGGGATTTTTAAATAGCCTCTTAAAAAAGACATAATCCTTTGTGGCAATGCTACATGAGCCAGAAGGCAGGTTTGCAGGCCCTTGGGTGTTGCTACCATAACGTGAAGCAGCAGCTTCATAGGTAACACATGCAGAAATTGGACTCCTGAGGAGCTCCCAGATCTGCAGAGGGATGGCAGCACCAGTAGTGGTGACAGGGAGCTTGCTGGCAGCAATTAAGGGTGACTTGAAGGGAACTGAAGAAAGCTCCACTCTTGTTCACCTCCAAACTTGAAAAAAAAATTTCATGCACGTAGGCAGCAGTGAGATTCCCTGCTCTATTTGAAGTTTATACTGATCTACCAAAAATGCACTCATAGGTTTTACATAAGAGGTTTGTATAACATAGAGATTTATATAACATAATGCACCAAAGACTTCAATCTATGGATTTTACATAAGCTATCTCAAGTAGAAGGGATCAAACCACATGATACGTTTCATAATATCTGTTTAAAAGTAATGATTTTACTAAAATTATTTTAATATAGTGCAGAATTCACTGAAGACCAAATAATATATAGTTTAATACCTGTGGCTGCTCAACACTGAATTGTTTTCTATAGTCTTAAAAAAAAATACCAGTAACAGAAGAGAAATCCTAGAGCTCCCTCTGGTCTCCAGAGATGATAAAATGAGTTTGCTTGCAAATACATTAATCATGCACAGTTCTTGCCACAACGGTGAGCAGATGAGTGACTGATGAGACAAGGAACATTAAAATTGCTCCTCCTGCAAAAGCTGTCTGCAAACCAGCTCTCACGTCACGCTGCCTGCGCTGACCCTGCGCAGCAGCCCTGGCACCCGTGCAGCACAGCCCCGTGCTGCCAGGGAGGGCCCGACAGGCACGTCGCTTCTGCATCGGCAGCTGGCAGAAAAGTGCCCTGATGCCTCCAAAATGGTTGTTCAAAAGGCTAAATGTGAATGTACTGATCCCCCCTGTTCACAGGTTTGGGGGCAGCAGCCAGGCTGCCTCGTGCCCTGCCTCCCAGCCTAGCCATGCTCACCCACCCCAGTCTGCAGCACCATTTTCCTCTCCCTGTTCTCAAATTGAGTTTCAAGCCCATTCCAAGAGTTTCAAATTGGATTATTTACTTAAATTGCAGGTTGCTGCCCACTGGGTCCCGTGAAATAGAAAGGAAAAAAAAAAGATTGGGATTCAACTTTTATCTTTATTTTTTCTCTTATTCTCAGTATTATTCTCAGTAAACCTAAATTTGCACCCAGACCCATCCACATCAAAGAAGACTTTCAAACAGAGCTTATAAACCCAGAGCTAATTCACTGCTAATTAGAAGCTGGGATTCCTGGCAGAGGGACAGATGCTGAATCGCTTTTAAACTTGGAGAAAACCCAGCATAAAGGTGCCGAAGCTAAAGCAGGAAAGGTTGTGAGTTTTTTTTTACCAACACCATCATTGTGGTACAGCGGCTGGGGTGGGTATGGCTGGGGTCATCTCCTGCCCAGAGGGCTGCTCTCTGATGGAGAGGTGTTTTGCATGCCTGCTGTGGCACTTGCAGTGTGTCCCATATAGAGGACTTCCCCTGCGTGAGGCTGCTTTTCACCCTGAAGAAGTCTCCAGCCCCATCACGGCCATGGGCTCCAGGGCTCAGGAGACTAACAGAAGCATGTTTGGCATTGACCCCCGCAAAGCTGGCCACAGGGACCCACAGCTAGCGCAGAGACCAAAGGCTTGGCGAGAAGTCTCTTCATTGCCCTGTAGCCAGCACAAAATGGGTAGAAAGACTTTAAATCGGGGCTTCATCCCCCCACCAGCCAGGGGAAGGGAAGGAGGTGCATGGAGGAGATGGGAAGAGCACAGCCGATGCCCAGGGAGAACTGCTGGCATGCCTGCGCCTGGGGGATGCACGAACAGCCCTGGGTTCAGCTGTGACCAGGAAGAGGCACCTTCCTCACCCGACACTTAAACATTGCTGGTCTGTCCCCATCTGCCTCTCAAAGGCCCAGAGCTTGTGGTGTCTCGTCCCCGTGGGTCCCCTGGCAGGCAGTGCTGAGCTTGCCATGGGCAAGTGGGGAGCTGGTGTTTGCTGGAGCAAGCAAGGTGCCATTGCCATTGCCATTGCTATTGCCATTGCCATTGCCATTGCCATTGCCATTGCCATTGCCATTGCCATTGCCATTGCCACCAGCACTGGTCCTGCCAGGAGACCCGAGGAACTGCTCTGGGTGCTACGATCACTACTGGGCTAGTTTGTGTGAAGGAGAGGCTTGGCTGCAGTGCAGGCTTCTGAGCTAGAACCCGTGTCTTTTGAAATACTGGGCTCGCCTAATCACGCTGTTGACGTAGTAGTTGTCCCTGTTGCATGGGTCTTCCTCGTAGACCTGGATGTTGCCCATTTTTGCACGGTAGGTGCAGATTCCCCCTGGGAAGAGTTAAGAAGGAGTTGTTATGTCTTCTAAGTAAGAGAGATTTAAAAGTAAAATTCCTAGCCAAAAGGGCTGTGCATGTCACCAAACCTACACAAGTGCTTGGGAAATGGCCAGTTCTGTGTTATTGTTGAAAAGTGACTGATTTTGCAAAATCCTTATTTCTATAGTGAAGGAACCCATGGCTCTCTCCAAGCGCAGGTGGGAATGGCATACTGGTCCCAGAAAAAAGGTGTAATCTAAAAACGCAGCGGCGGAGCAAGGATGGGAGATTATGAAATATCATAGGGCGAACAAACCAGCATGCAAATAACACAGACTACGAGCAAACCTGGATCCCAAGCTTCCTTGACACAATTTAACAGCCTGTCACAATAAGCCTGACATGTTGCAGTGCCTCAATTTCTGCCTTTCCCAGTGGCTTTTGTTTGTTTGGTTTCTACCTGATTTACCCACCTGTCAGCCATTTCACTTGTAAGATGAACAGATAAGAGGATAACGAGACCTGTTCACGTTCACTGAGCACAATACCTCTTCCAGGGAATTTAAGGAGGTCCTGGATCCAGCCATTCACCAGCAGTGGCCCAGCCACTCAATGTAGTGTCCCTCTGTGGGCATTTGTCACTGAAGTCAAGGGGCAACCTGCTGAGGCTGTGCCCAGCACCTTCGCCCAGCCCTGCATGGGCACCTCCATGCCACTGCAGCAGCTCCCAGGCTGGGCTGGTTTCCTGCTGCTTCCTACACAGCAAAAGCTGCCAAGGAACTTGGTATCCCACCACAGACTTTCTTCTGCAGGCAGAAACACGGTGGCCCTGTAGACAGTGCTTTGAGTTGGGAGTCTGCATCTATATTCAGACTTCTTGCTGGTCTGCTGTTTCAGGGTTGCCTCTTTTAAACTAGAACACTCTGGGCCTTTTTTTGGTAAGAGATGTCGTAAAATGTGCCAGACTGATGCACTTTTTCCCTTAAAAGTGACACCAACAAATGCACAGCACTCCCATCACCCTTTCTAGTGCATCGCCCATCACGTACCTCTCAGCTGCTGGTCCCAGGTCCAGGTAGGATGCCTTGCCCGTACTTCATTAATTGCAAGAACCAGGATAGTTGAGCACTGATTTATGTGTTCTTCACTATCCCACAGCCCAAAAGGGAGGTATTGCTGCCCGTCAAGCTAGAAAAGTCAAGCAAGAAAATAGGTTTCCCTCTGAACACAACAACCACTGTAGCTTCCCCCCCTTCTTCAGAGTCCCAGTCTGTGATTCACTGTTGTGACCTTATTCAGGACAACAGTTTTGCACAACCTTTGATGTAGAGGGAACTCACTGAAGCTCTGTCTCAAACACAGGACAGTCATTTGCTAAGGCAAGGCCCTGGCCTATACACCACATTAGCGTTCTGTTGCTCATACTTATTGTCCTGGCGTACCTGCATCAAGCCGTACTTCTGCCGTTCCTGGTCCCAGCCGTTGTTCAGGAGCAGGCCGACACGGCTCTCCTGCGAGATGAGGGCAGCGATGAGCGCTGGGTCCAAGCACAGGTTTCTGGCTACTCTTTTAATTGGGACCTCGTACCTCCTCAGGCGTATGACATCTGCCTCGGCAGACCTCCGTATTGTGGCAAGTCCTGCGGCATAGGAGAAGGAAGCCTTACACACCCTCCATCCAAAACCCTCGCTTTCCCCTTGAGCATGTCTATCAAAGGAGTAACTCAAGTTTTGAAGAAAACGCAGCTACACTGAGTCGGGCAGTGGCACTTGAGGAGCCAGCACGGCCTTATTGGCTCTGGCTGTGGCTGGGGAGCCACTGCGCCGGTACCCGAGGATGATGAGGGGAAGAGGGCAGCTTCTCGGGAGGTGGGACTGTGCATTTGTGGTTCTCTTCTGCTGCCACCCCACTGGAAATGTGGCTCTGGAGTCAGAAAAATGAAATTTCAAGTTGCACTTGGAAAAATCCAGAGACGCTTTACTACTGACCAGCCAAACTGCAGTAACAGCTATGTGGTTAGTTTGTGCATAGAAAGGTAGGTGTTTTTTTTAACGTAATTTTGGAGCAGTTCAGAAACAAGCAAGTAGGTTCAGATCCATGCTTGGGCACATGCAGTCAGGTGTCTGTCCTGGAGGTGCCTGTGTCTGAGCTATGTGGCAGAGTCCCTGGAGGTCTCAGCAGTAAGAACTCGATGTAGTCAGCTGTGTGGTTACAAGGGACAGTAACACAAGGCAAGAAAGAGGCAAATAGGAAGGAATGACCAAAAACAGGTCACCCAGAGGTAGGGTGGTTACACACCTGGGACCTTCCCCCTGCACGTTGTGTTTCTGGCAGGTCACCGCTGGCCAGCTCAGCTGAAACGCCAGCACTCAGGACCTGGCTCTGTGCATCTTCCCTTTTGAGCAGACAGGCCCCGGGGTTTTGTGAAGATGTTGATACTAAAGTCCTGGCTGATGAAGAAGCCATTCTAACTGAAAAGGAGTTGTGCCATTTCTCTTTGCTTAGAGGC
>JAVJGJ010000014.1:69333183-69343546 GCA_035590215.1 Microhierax caerulescens | reverse complement strand
CCTCTCCAGAGTCTGTTCCTCATCCCACCTTTTTCAGGCACCAGACCTTTTCACACTTCCCGAATCCAAAAGCTCAAGTCAGCCTCCCTCAATGGCCCCTCATTACACTTGTAGACAATCCAACCTATTAATGGGATCTGAGAGCAGCTGCTCAGTTGTTGCCCTCTCCAGAGTCTGTTCCTCATCCCACCTTTTTCAGGCACCAGACCTTTTCACACTTCCCGAATCCAAAAGCTCAACTCAGCACTTAACTTCCAGGTAGATTTCATGAGCAGACTGTCAGAAGCATAACATGGGATCAACCAGCGATCAGAGTGCCCAGTCAAGTCCAAAGAATCTAGCATTAAGAGCTGAACACGTATCTTGTTTAGTTATTATTGTCTGCATGCATTTCTTTAATGATTACTTCATGCAAGCATCAAGCAGACTTAAGCATTAATCATTACTGAAGTTACATGCTGAGTTCATGCATAAGCCCCATAACTTCAAAAGCTATGCATGAACATTTCTCATCTCTTTATTGTGTAATACCCTTTCATGGCTAACGCATGCCAGACCAAGTACCATTTTTTTGTGATTAGTCTAGGCTCAGGAACGTTATTGAGTCATGTCCTTATATATACGGTCTGTCTGCTGTAAGCAATTAATCGCATGCAACCTGCATCCTTTCTAGATATTGCACATCATCATCGTCTTCTCATCTATCAGCCATACTGCCACTCATTTGCTGTTGACAAAGTTGAGCTTTGTGCTTTTCAAGCCTGCACAGCTGACACGTTTGAGCTGGTGTTCCCTTTATCGTTTACACTTCTAGATTGCTGACCCAGGTCTTATTATCATGGACACTTCATTATTTAATCTGCACTGCAAAAGCACTGAGCTCTCTTGCAGAAGAGTAATTTGCTTCTCACTACTCAAACTAGAAGAATTTTCCAGTTCTTCAGATAATTTTTAACTTTCATCCAAAATAAAATTCTTGGATTTGGATCATTCATCTCAAAGCAATATGCAGATCAGGAATGGAGACCTTTCCAAGAGGACTGTTCACAGATGCTTTTAATCTATATTCAAGACAGGAAATGCAGAAAGCAGACATGAAGCAGACTGATCTATGAGGCTGCTGCTTCAAAATAAATTTAAACTTTATTTAAATACATAAATAAATAAACCCAAAGTGTCTCAACTTCCCCTTTCACCCAAACCACACATTCCTGCAAACTCCTTGGATCAGCACTGGAGCACGTGTGGCCATATTACAAGCCAAATGAAGGAAGAGGTCCAACTGAAGATTAACCTAGAAAAAAATCAGCATCTTACATGAAACCACAGACTCTGACCAGGATTTGCATTGAGTTTGTAATGGGGCTATTCACACATGGAACTGAATAACCTCGAACAACGCACCGTGCTGGAATCCTGACAAGCCCACATGTGTTTCCACACAGGACGCCAACTTCCTTAGACATGATTTTCTACTTCCACAGCCTATTCAACATAACTAGTACTCAGAGATTAAGTCCTGCTAAGCCACTCTTAAAAATACAGTTGGAACATTGGTTTCCTAGATCAAATTTCACGCAACTGTATGAGAAAAAAAAAAAAAAAAAGACCATTTTCTAGCACATTTAGAGAGGCTGTGTATGAAAAAGGAGATCAACTCAAAGCAAGCCTACCTTACGCTTCTAGTAGGTCAACAGGCAGCTATCTTCAGCTGGTTGCCCTCTCAAAGTGATGTAATGCTAGACTGAACTGTATGTAGTTTGCTAGAAATCTAGAAACAGCACATGCAACTTTCTGATGGATTTTATTAAAACAAAAAATGATTAACCCACAGCACCTAGATCACGTTATTCGAAAGGATGTAAACATCATTGTTAGAATTAAAATAATTTTATTTCAATGTACATGAACAGAAATAAAATATAATTTTTTTAAACTTACTTACAGAGATATATTGCTGGGCTGGCCCAATCACAAGTGTTCTCCACTACAAGGCAGCTAGACTGACTAGACCCACTTCACTGCTTTCTGGACCAACTGGATTCAAAGTACCACCTCAAAAGGGTCCTTCAGCACAAAGCAAACTATTTTTTTGTTTTTGAAAACTAAAAGAAAACTCATCAATTCTTCACCTAGCCAGAAATTTTACAGTGTGTTCCAAGGAAGATCCCCCTTGAAATTTCTGTCCATTACTGAAGAACGGTACACAGTATGCGGCACTATATCTAAACTTAACAGATCAAGGTTTCTCCCAAATACTTTATTCTATTCTACTCTCTTGTACAAAGCATCTGCTATAAAATCCACACATTCAAACCCATAGAATTACACAAACCCATGACCAAGGCTGTTTTCAATATGCTTGTTGCTATGTGTATGACCTGCTGTATCAGCTTTAACATGCAGTGTACATAAGTGGTAAAAGGGCATTTCTCTTGACCATGTTATTTTAGAATTCACAGAAATTATAATTGTTTTTACAACTTATAGTGCAATTTAGTTAAGTTATTCAATGTCATGATATGGCACCATAAGATAAGCAATAATTTGTTAAAATGCACAATTCCTCTACTAATAATTTTGTGGTGCTTTACTGATACTATAAGTAGTAATAAATTTGAAGAGAACTGAAAGAGGAGGTGATAGCAAAAAACCTTTTTAAAAACTGTATATCACCTCCTTTAATAAAGAAAATTAGAAAAAAAAAATGGAGCTGTCAGATTCAAGGAAAACAACAGGAAGTAGTTCTTCACACAACACAGTTAAACTGTGGACTCCTTGCCATATGATTTGGATGCTAGGATACTAGGAGGATTTAAAGAGATTATCCACAATTTTGACGAGCAAATGCTCTCAGATACAGAGTTCCCCAATCCACAGACTGCTTAAAGTATAATCTGGGGCAGCATTGCTATCTGCTCACCCTGTTATAACTCTTCCTTGCGCACCTGCTTTTGGCCACTGAGACTGGATGCTGGGCCAGAGGGACCTTTGGTCTGACTTGGCACAGTTGCTTTAACAGTTAGTTCAAAACACTTCACAAACTTATACTTAAGACAAAGTTCATCATTTGCCACATTATTTAGTTAGAAGGACTCAGATATTTAAATTACAAATGACTTCCAAAAGAGGAAAAAGAAAATTTAAGCTTTTTTCTGCTATGACTCAGTTGTATAAAACTGTATAGAAAAATGAGCATTATGTGCAGATGTAATGAAAAGCAGTAAGCTTTATAAAAAACATTCTTAGAAATGTACCAAGCATAAACAAAAGATGATTTACAAATACATTTAGCTGTTCTTCTAATCATCATCAGAATCTGAATCATATTTCTTTCCTCTGATGGTTTTCTTATCCAACTTCATAAAGCTTGTTCCAAATTTCTTTTGACTTTGAAAAGGTGGGTCCATCAAGTTTCCACTAGAGGAGAAGATTAAGACACGTCGATTAAAGCCATATTTGTGCAGACAATAAGCAGCATCTTACTACCTATCTCTCCAGAAAAACATTGCAAAAGAACACAACCCCAGCTCACTGAAGCCACTCTAGGTGTTGCCTAGCACAGCAGGGTACCAAACTTAGGATCTGGCAAGATGAACAAAGAATGAAAGAACTCCTCTACTCCACAAGAAGCTGAGAGGAGAACACACAGTACTAGTAAAGTAAGAAGTAAAATTATGCTGTAGGCCAATGTACTAACATTTAGCAAATTCAATGCAGCTTGGTACAACTCCACTGAAAGATTTTTCCCATGAAAGGCTGTTGCTGTCTAGAATGTATATCCAAGCTGTCTTTAACTCCTCTGCGTATTTGCTTCTTACTGAAATGGGAAGTGGGTATTACCACTTGTTTTGAATTATAAATTTTAATTTCAGACAATTCAACAGCTTATAGCTGTTGAAACGGTAGTTCCTTTGCCTTTAAGATACAACGATACTTCTTGCCAAAATTTGGAAATTAAGAGATTGAAATAAATTCAGATAATGACGTTTAAAATAAAAAAACAACACCAAACCCCAAAGATATTCAAAACAAAGAGCAAAATTAGCCTAAAAAGATAAAGGTGATGTTTTAGCTATACTAGAAAGCACAAAAGAAATTTCTGGTAAATGATTCTCCTGTAAAGTTAGGCTATTGTGATGACAGTTACCTTCTAATGCCTTCTGTCCTGTAGTCTTAAATGTGGGATTTATGGTGATTATATTGTACTGCTACACTAATAATTTATTTGCACTTTTGCAACTTATTTTCACTTTTTGTACTGTTCATTGAAAAAAATCCATAGTGATGTATGTAATATGGACTAAGAGGCAGTTTAAGGATGACTTGCTGAGTTTTCTCTGAAGCGGATTAAAAATGCTCAAACTATACTGCATTGCAACTGTGACATCTAAGCACCTACAGCTTCTATAGTTGATTTAAAAAGGATTACATTAGATGCACAACTGAGAGGCCATATCAAAGCAGCGTTCCTACTCTTATACACCTCACAACAAGAACTGTTCATTTTTATTAATGTACAAAAAGGACAATGCAACACTCACCATAGTGTCTCAATACTTTGCCAAAGAGATACTCTTCCTTCCCTTGCCAAAGTACACAGATTTAATAACTGTATTAAACTCTCACATGCCTTAAGCATACACTGATAAGCCAAATTTACAAACTTTTACAGATTCTCCTAAGCATGTTCTCCTTGTACTGTATCTGAAAATAAAACAATCACAAAACAATTAATTACCTGTAATTAATTACATCTGCACAGCCTAATCTCCATTCTAAGGTCTCTGTAGTGAAATCATCAGTATTACCAAGATCAGTAAAGCCCACAACATAGTCTTGTGTTTTTCCATCTTTTACTAGTGCTAGAGTGGGAATTACTTTGATGCGCAGTCTCTCACACAAGAAAGGAGATTTTTCAGCATTTAATTTCAAGAATTTTGTCTCAATGTGCTTTTTTGCCAACACAGTCAAATGTTTGTCCATTATTTGGCACCTGTGGAAGAAAACCCAAAACATACAGTGTTAGAATCAGTAAGATGAATAATATGTATTTTAGAGAAAGTTTAAAAGGAACAGTAAAGAGCTAGTTCTATCATGTTCATTCCTCAGATATGACCTTTGTAATTAAGAGTTTTGTTTCAAGAGAAACTGTGTCTCAAAGGTAGCTGGATCTAATGGCTAATAGAATAACAGCCTGAAGCACCTTACTGTACAATTATACCATCAATTTCTCTAATTACTCCCACATACACCTGAAAGCCTTTCTCATTTCTTGAGGCACTTATTGATGAAACTTCCCTCTGGCTTCTGTTGTTCCTGCTCTAGCTTCACTGCCTGTCAGCTAGAAAAAATTCTGTATAACAATCTTCACATCTACAGAAAAGTACTCTAAACATGTTACAGCGTTTGTTTTTTTCAGTCACGACCTCCGTAACTGAGATTCAGTAACTCACTATACAGGAAAAAAACCAAAAGTTGTTTGCACAGACTGCTTCAGCAGTACTAAAGGCAAAAATATTTCACTCTTCCGCAGCAATGGAATAGAGTGAACATACAATTACTGTTTCTCAGCTGAAGGACAGTAACATGAACCGCACAAAATACTTGTCAGCTGGCAAAGATTTGTGGACTTGTCACCTCCAATCTCAACTTTCCAATCAACCAAAACCAGGACAACTGCCTCTTCAACAAACTACTCTACTTTGCAATTGTATTTTAACATAAGACATGGAGACAGACCCACTGGGGAACAGCCTACAACCCAGAACTTCTGAAATTCTTCCAGGGCAGTGGAAGATTTTATTTTAGGTTCCTGTTCTGACTCAGGACATATTCTCAGATCTAGATCTCTCATACCCTAAAAAAGTGACATAATCACAAAAGCACAGAGAGATAGACACAAAGGGAAAGCAGTTGGTATCCACAGATCCTTTCAAAGCAAAAGGTTAAATTCTGAAGATGCCTAGACAAGTTTTTGTTTATATTTTAATTTTTGTTTGCCAGAACTGTCCAGAATATCTCTGTATGGAAGTAATAAAGTGATCTTTTTGAAATGCTGATCCTGCATGGTCACTACTTTTACAGACCTGGCTCCCTCAACCTAAATCAATAACAAAAGACAGCACTCTCAAATATTGGCTAAGAAGTTACAAATTTATACTCTAATCAACTATGTAACAGAGTATTAATTCCTGTCAAATCGCGCTCAGATTAACTAGAATGGAAAAAAATATTTAAAAAAATCAAATGCCTTGAGAAGGGAGCAAGATTTGGAAAATCAAGGAATTTGAATAGTTCTAAAAATGCCTACTTGTGGGATTTGAAAGAAAAACAGAACATGTCTGTTTTTGTAGGCATCTATAAAAAAAAGGTTTCTTAAGCATAGCTTATTTACCATACCTGAACGTTGTATCTCTATAGAAATGGCAAATCACGTTTTTACTTTCTTTGACTTCTTGGAAAAAGTCTCTCTCACTTGGGATTTCTCTGTATTCTCCATGTCCTTTTGAAAGCCACTCCTAGCAGAAAACATAAAAGGAAATAATTAGTATGGAGTCTGTTAGTCCTGCAAGCTCTACAGCTTTTACGAAAAATTAAGGAGGGAGCCTGCAGTGGAAACCCGTTTCACACAGTAACAGAAGGAGAAACAAATTACTTCTTCCCCTTTAGTTCAGTTTTCAAAATACAAAAATCCCATTGGGCTAGACAATACTTTTGGGTTGCCTCTTTCTCAACAACAGACAGGTGGTTGAACAGTAAGGCTACCTTATTTGGAAATACAAAACTTGTACAGAGCTGCATAAATTTCTGCAGTGCACCCTCTCAGTAAGACTAGACTAGTTCAAAGAGAACACCAGTGACAGAAAATTCTCAGCATTTGAAAACTGCTAATTGACAGCTTGGGCTCTCTAATCAAAAAACTCTTGTCTAAACCTGATATGTCATTGTAAGTGTTAAAAAACAGATTTCTTCTACCTTTTCCCTCTGTGAAAAAATTGGGGAGAAAATACCCTATTACTCACCTGTAAGAGATGATATTTATATACTGAAGGTATCATAATATGAGCCAGGCTTCCAGAAAACCATTCAGAAAACACATGCATACCATCAGTCATAAAATGCAGAGAAAAAGTATTTCACAAGCTAAAATTTACACGCAACTTCAAAACCTGCCTGATTAAATGTGCAAATACAGTTTAGAAACAGCTAATTGTCTAGATTTTCAACAAATGCACTTAAATAAAACCCCAGCTTCTATAATCCTAACAGTTAATCGTAGTGTATTAAACCAGTACAGACTAAGCTAAATGATTAACACTAGTGCAATATGACAGAATTTGACAAAAAACTAGTTTCTGGTGGGGTGGGGCTGGAAATTAGGTAAATCACTGTTCTTGATCTTCCAGTTTTGTCTTAGCAGAGTGGGGGTGGGGGGGAAAGAAAGAAAAAGATTTTCAAGCAAACCAAAATACCCTGTAAGCTACATCAGGATAGGACAAAGAACTTCCTGAATATTGTACAGATTAAAATTGCATAGAATTATGAAGTAAGAAGTAAGCACATGAAGGAGTCATTATGATGCAAATCAAATCAAGAACAGACTTATCCTTCACAGTGGGTATACATTAATTCCCCTCTGCCCAATCCTATTCCAGATTAGTGTAGCAGCATACTCTTTTTATGAGTAGCATTCTACTTCAAATTTGCATTTGAAAAACTTGTAAGAGTGACTTGAGATCCACAGACATGAAAAAGTTTTCGCATAAGAACTACCACATGTTCACATCCAAGAACATTCAAGTATTATGACTTCTGAAAAAGGAAAACACTAGAATCAAATATAAACTGAAATTCTGAAGACAAGCAAATAGTGTGCCACCTTCTCTACTTCTGTGTTTAGAGAATCAAAGTTGCTAACCGTGCAATGACATTTCACCACATTCCTGTCTCAAAGCATGGCATTAGCTTTCATGGTTCCGCCATAGCATCTCCTTTCGACTCAGCTGTCTGCCCCCCAAACCAGTCCATTGCTTTGTTTACATTTGCTTAGATGGAGCAAGCTAAAAAACCTGTGGCTTCCATACTTGTAATTCAGGTCTCACACCATATGTTACCAAAATTTTGATGAGAACTACATTCAGAGCGACTTGTACAAAGACAATATCTCATTGGGTTCAGAGTGGGACAAATGATTCCACCCCAGGAACAAGGAAAGACCCTGTATCGTTCTTCTACAAAATAGCTTAAGAGAACAGCATGCATCACTTACATGCCATAAATAACAATCTCCAGAATTCAGAAACTTAAGGAGCCTAAAGGCTTACAATTATGTTGCCTACAAGGCCTATACTTCCAGATAGCAATGTTCAGTGAATACGGACATGTTCAAATCTTTGTATGAGACTCTTTATCCTATTCTCATTGTGAACAATCACAGAGGTTCTTCTCTCCTCCTGTTAAAAACCACAAAGCATGCACACATGGACAGACACTTGCTTCCCTGGATAATTTAAAATTACTAAGTACAGAAAGGTGAGGAAGAAGAAAAAAAACCAAAACCCAACCAACAACCCCAAAACACTTAGTTCACATACACAATTTCCCTAGGGTTTCCAAAAAGTCTGTTACACTGTACACATCAGGAGTCTATACTACTACAGGAATTACTTGTTTCTGCTGCTGAGCCTTTTTTAGTGCCTCAAGCCTCCTTTGTTTAAGGCGTTCCAACTCATCTTCATCCATCTGGTCTAGCTTCTGCATTTCAGCATCCAGATGTTCTTCCACAACCTTGGTAGTCTGAAGTATTTCATTCTCCAGAACTTTTTGAAGAATTTCAACAGAGGTATCAGCAGCCATCTTTAACTAGAAAGTGATCTCTTCAGAGCTGTGGAAATAGCGAGACACGGAATTAACATTTATACAAACAATTAAAAGCCTGACCTCTTTTACTTGCAGTTCACACTGGACAGAAACAAAACGCTATGCTATTTAAAGATAACAGTAGATAGTTCTTTTATGTATTGCAGCCCCCCCTTGGAAAATACTTTGACAATGAACACAGATGGCAACAAAGATACCAGTCAAGTCCTATTCTCTTAACTCCGAAGGCACGTGTTGAAAGTGCTTGAAATGACTTGTAAAGTCATTTGAAACTTGAAATTACTTGTAATGGGATATTAAAGTGTGTGTTCAAAACTGAAGCAAAATTCACCAATTCAAAAGGAATGCTCATCTTGAGCCAGAGCCGCATACCTTTAATAAATATTCTGCAACTAGAAGATGCAATGGAAAGCTCCAAGCTGCTGGGAAGACGTACAAGATGCCTCAGAACAAGCCTAAGCAATATTCAGTATGTAAGCTTCTGCCAGCAGTTTAAATTTAATTACTTTAAGTACTTGATGGATATTACTACATTTAAATCTGAATTAACACTCTTCTCAGGTAAAAGAAAGACAAGGCACTCAAGAGCAAATGCTTTAGGCCAACAGACTGCTTAAGTTAGTACCAGAAAACTGCTATTGCAAACACCGCCCTATGGCAGCCAGTGAAATTATTTTAAAAACCCCAACAAACCACTATCTAATTGCTGTGTGAAAAAAGAAAACTAAAATAATTTTATGTAAAATTCTCCCTGACCAAACACTTCGAAAGGCACAAAATACTATGACTGGGGTGCAGGAAGAGCTGGAGCAACATAATTGATTGTCCTCCCCAATAAACTTACCTTACAAAAAACTATGGCTGTAACGAGTGGCAGTTTTGAAACAGGGACAGTGCATGGTATCCCCCTAATCAGATTCTCAACCTGCATGCCACTGATCTAATGTGCTGAATGCGGGTTTCAGGGTATGCCTGGCTGTATTTCAAAGCAGCCAAACTGCCAGTGCCATTGGCTTTGTAAACCACCATGCATACAGAGGAAAAAAAGCATTTTAAGTAGCAACGGGCAAAGTACCAACGCCAAGGCAGCACTCCAAGTGTAATGCGACATCAGCAGTGCTAATAAGCCCGCTGCCACCCCCCCCCCCCCGTGTCACAGCCACGCTCGCTGACCTGCAGCACCTTGCCTTGCGTCCCTCTCCCCGAAGCTGCTGGCTACAAAGTCTCTCCATCACCGTTTTCTATCCCCCTTTCCCCTATTGACACAGGGGGTGAGAACCTCGCAGATCAGGGGCCACTCGGGTCTTCAGCGGAGAGAGGGAACCCTGCCCAGCTGAGGCAAAGGGAGGGCTGTCCTCCAAGCGAGCAGGAAAATGGGGGACCAGCCCCAGCCAGTCCCCACCACAGCCTCTAATTTCTCTTCTAAATAACTGTTTTCCATAACACGTGATTTCCGTAATTCTCCCATCAGTAGGATGTC